>CAXIVM010000110.1:48942-69942 GCA_964035705.1 Porites rus
ACATCATCTCTGCTCATCTTCACATCCTCACATCTACAGCTCACATCTTCACCTCTCGCTCTTCTTAACTTTCTCTCTTAAGGCCGGGGGCAGTGCCGCCGGACCGCCACGAAACGCAACCCTCTGCGGAGATCGTGCGCGTCGGACGCGCGAAATGCAGGCGAGAGTGCGATTTGTCCCGGTCCGGCGCAACCCTCTGCGGAGACGTGCGTGTCGGACGCGCGAAATGCAGGCGAGAGTGCGATTTGTCCCGGTCGCGGCAACCCTCTGCGGAGATCGTGCGTGTCGAGTGCGCGAAATGCAGGCGAGAGTGCGATTTGGTTTTGCCCGGCGCAACCCTCTGCGGAGATCGCACGTGTCGAGTGCGCGAAATGCAGGCTAGAGTGCGGTTTGACCCGGTCCGGCGCAACCCTCTGCGGAGATCGCGCGTGTCGATCCACAATGTGGACAGTGGGGAAATGCAAAGACTGTGGGTTTGACAATGGTGGTGTTGCTAATGCGCGCCGGCCGCGCGTGCATAATCAGAATTTTTTGAGTCATGGGCCCGTGTCAACGCAAGTGGCACAAAATGTACCCCAAGATGAGCCAACAGCCAACAGAGGCCCCCAAGATAGGTCAAAGATGGGTTAACATCGCCCCAAGATGGCCTAACGTAGGCCCAAGATGGCCCAACATAGGCCCAAGAGGGGCCCAACATAGGCCCCAGAGAGCACAACGTAGGGCCAACATGGGCCCAAGATGGGCCGCCAACAACAACAACAACAACTGGTGGGTGGCGATTGGTTGGCGTGACAATTGATTGATGACAATTGGTTGAGGACCATGTTTTTTATAAAACAGGCCTTCAAAAATAACCATTTCAGAAGGGCAGAGACCTACCAACCAGCTGTCACCAACCAACTGCCACCAACCAATTGTCACCAACCAATTGTCACCAACCAATTGCCACCAACTAATTGTCACCAACCAATTGTCATCAACCAATTGTCATCAACCAATTGCCACCCACAATCAATTGCCACCCACCAATTGATACCAACCAATTGCTGCCAACTAATTGTCACCAACCAATTGTCACCGACCAATTGCTGCCAACCAATTGTCACCAACTAATAGTCGTCAACCCGTTGTCATCAAACAATTGCCACCCACCAATTGTCGCCAACCAGTTGTCACAACCAATTGCCACCCACCAATTGCCACCAACAAACTGCCACCAACCAATTGCCACCAACCAATTGCCACCAACCCATTGCCACCAGGAAATTGCCACCAACCAATTGCCACCAACAAACTTCCACCCACAAACTGCCACCAACCAACTGCCACCAACAAACTGCCACCAGCCAACTGTCACCCACCAACCGCCAATTGTCCGCTCCTGTGTCTGGTGAAGTTGTGAACATGTGGGGTTATCCGGTCCGATAATTTGAGCGGGACAGCCCAGCAGGCAACTAGCGCCAAACAGAGATGGGCTCACTCCCACATAGAAAAGACATCTCATCGCTCAGCCTTGGTTTTTGTCTATGCTAACTCCGGCGCTTTACTCTATCGGTTTCCATCTTTCCGAGCTTTTTCCACCATTGAATGGGAGCTATTGCAGAGGCCTCTCTCTACCGGTGCTCACGAACACGCACCACGCACTATTTTCAAGCCACTACCAGAACGGTGACAGGCACGGCGAAAAAGCTGTTGTACCACTGCGCTGTTCACCGGTTTGCCTAGCGTGACTCTCATGCTCCACACTTTTTTGCGATTACATGGTATGTATTGGATCCTTTCCCTTCCTGTCCCAGAGATTGGATACAACTTCTTTTCGGAACCCCTATTTTTCCGTGATGTTTCAGATTTTTTCCGGGAATTTGTTTCGCGTTTTTTCCCCTACTGCTTTTGCTTTTTGTTTTTGCTTTTGCTTCTGCTTTTGCTTTCTGCTTCTTCTTTTGCTTTTGCTTTTTGCTTTGGCTTTTGCTTCTGCATTTGCTTTTGCCTTTTGCTTTTCCTTATGCTTTTGCTTTTTGCTTCTGCCTTTGCTTTTGCTTACGCATTTGCTTCTTCTGACTATCTTCTTTGCATTGACACTGCCACAAAGTTGGATCATAAGACCTTCACCTTGAGCTTTGACACCCAATTACACCAATCAAGAAACGAAGCAGCCCAGCGCAGTCTATATTTGATTTGCATTGCGGGGGAGGCGCTACGCCCTTCCCCGCACCCCCTCCCGCTTGTTCAAAAGTTCCCACTACCATCCACCACCCCTACTATTTCCAATACCTCTATCACTCGGACCACCCCGCGACGAGTCTTACCACAGTTACCGCAACTACTATTTTCTTTCCGTTGACGCTGCCACATAGGTGGATTTCCACTTTGCTTTGCCCAAAGTAAGGAACCCGAAGCCACTGAAACCCAAAGACAACTGCAGAAAAGTACCTATTATAGTTCCTCTCTCCTCTTTCCTCACTCCTACTTCTCCTTCGTTAAGTGGGATGCCTTTTCCGGAAGAACGCCTAAAGAAACCCTAAAGACGAGAAACCGAGCCCAAAGAAACCCGATTCAGTGAAGCTAAAGACAACCGCAAAGAAGTCCCTAGTAAGTGGAATACCTTTTCTGTTCCCTCCCTTTGTCACTGTCACGCTGGCTTTGGTGCTTCGTCCCCTGCCCTTTCTGCTGCTCCTAGTGCTTGTAAAGCACTCCCAGCAGAAGCAAAAGCAAAAACAGTAGGGGAAAAACGTGCAAAATTTCCGGAAAATATCCATCGCTTCTTTTCATATCCGCTTGCCACAAGAAGTTTCCTTACTTATCCACTCAAAGCAGTGACAGGGAGACCCTTTTCTGTTTGTCACTTTGTCAACTTATCAGCTTTTCTGCTCAAACCCCTTTTTGATTCTCGAGAACGATTCCGAACGCTGTGGACGCTCAATGGCAGCACTACTACTGGCAGCAATACTTGCAGCAGCAGCACCACCAACATGCCACGGCGACTCCTCACTACATACCTACAGATGTTTGGGCCCATGACACACGCCATTCGTACCCACCAATCCCATCAGCACCAACCCTACCACCAGTCACCTAGTTCTCACTCACTCTCACATCAACCTGATTTTCCGCCACCGCCCCCTCCACCCAGCGACCCCACACCAGCAGCACCGGTGACCTCTGCATCTCCTCAGCGGTTTAGACACATGGCTCAGTGAAGTTGTTGGCTGACGGCCCATGCCGCAAGAATACATACCACAAGCTAGGGTTTGTTGGAATCATGTGTTTGTGTGGGTGGAAAACTGACAAGCATGTCAGTAGGGCTGGTGCTTCACTTTGGTTAGAATGTTTTGTGCGCTGGCGCTGGTCTGCGATGAGTGCATCAAAGCAAGCACTGCCAGCTGTGACCCAGCTCAGTGATTCTGATGGCGGTGAAGAATGTGGTGGCAGGCTATTGGCTCCAGTGAACCTATATACTGTCCGATGACTCCGAGTCTGACAGTGCAAGTGTTGTCCAGGGAAAATCGAGAAAGCGAGAGAAACAAAGTGGACTCCCAAAAGAGAAGCCACGAGTTCGCTTGCAATCTCCTCCAGAACTGGAAAAGCTCGTGGCAAACAGAACTGCTTGCATCGCTTTCAGATGGTGGGCAAGTTTACGGACCTAGTTGAATATCGCAAGCACTTTTGTGAACTGCGCAAGATTGACCAAGACCAACTCGCTCCTTTGACCCCAAAAATGTATTGTTTGTTTTGGCCTTGGAATGTAGGGTTGGCCCTTTAGTATGTTGTCTATTGGGGCTAGCGCGGGCCCTGACCAGTGGCTTGCAACTTGAGGTGTTTGATGCCATCATTCGCGAGCTCACCATGCAGGCAGACGCCAAGGGGCTGCCGACCATTGAGTGGAAATTTTTGCACACCCCGGTCTGTTTGGAAGCTTGGAAGAAGTTATCTGGTGTCGGTTTCCTGGCTGTAAAGAACGCTTGCGTAAGTTGCCAGTTGTCCACTCAGACTAAAACAGAAGGCTTCCCAAGTCCCACATGACCCCTCCGAATCAGGAACTTTAAGCTATTTTTGAAGGGCATAAGTTATAGTCCAGACCATCGCGTGACGCAACAAACCCATAGGTTCTGGCCGCTTCCGACGGTTGCGGTCGGCAGTCGCTGATGGGATGGCCAGTCCTCCGGTCGATTTGCGATATTTGGAAAGACCGCTGCAGAGAGTGAGTGGTGACAGTCGGCGGGCGCAAGTTGTCAGTTTTTTGGAAGGACTCTACAGCAGTGTACCTGAAACCCTGCCAGACGTGAAGGATGACACCATGGAAATCACGTTTGATGGGAGCGGCGCCGCTGACTCAGAAGATGCGTACGCCGACGCTTTGTCTTTGACCCGAGATGACCTTACCTCTGTGACTGCGCCTACGCGTGGAACAAAACGTATCAGGACAAAAATCAAGTCTGTGAGAATGAATGAGGGACGCCATCCACTGCATTCAGGCCTGGAGGTGAGGTGGCTCCCTCCGGGGTCCATTAAGGACTACTGGGAGCAACTCCGCGCGAGCGACGAAGAAGAAAACATCTCATTTAGCTACTTCTGGCGGGACACTTGCGCAATGAAACCTTCACACGCTTTTGGGATCCCACTATGCTGTGTGACCCTTCAAAAGCAAAAATTCTTGTTCATAGCGTCATAGGACCTTGTAGGTTTTGTTTGCCACCATTCAGGTATGGTACGAGGACTACCCGCACATGAAGTTTAGACAGAAAACAATGCACAGTGTTTGTGGCACTTGCCTACGACACCGGAACCTCATCAGAGGCTTGGGGAGCCATGTTCTGGCACGCAGGAGGCAGATTCAAGAATACACTGCACACCTTCGTGCCCAATACCGCGACCGCGTCGAGTACTGGTCAAGACGAGGCGCGGCAAGATTGAAGTCCACATCTCTATGCTTGATCATCGACCCGATGGATCAATCGAAGTTTCAATTCCCTAGGTGTCCCGAGATGCGAAGCAAAGAACTGGCAAGCTTCCACAGACCGAGATGCCACTTGACAGGCATCATATGCCACGGGCAATGGGGTACTGCTGTCAATAAGTGACCACGACGTACCAAAAAGTTCGTCCACGATGGTGGAATTGGTCGCCCGCACGCTCACGAGGTTGGAACAGAGTGGCGTCCGGTTGTCGGATTGTGATCTTCGGATCCAATCCGACAACACGGTACGCGAAATGAAGAACAACATTCTCTTACGCTACATGGCAATGCTCGTGTCAAGCGCAACTCTGCGGTCCATTTCTCTCGGTTGTTTAACCAGCGGACACTCTCACGAAGACATCGACCAGATGTTTGGGAGCGTGGCCCGGTTTGTGATACGAAAGTGCAAGGTGGCCAATACACCCATGGACTTCCAAAGCATCCTTGTGGATTTCTTGGCGCAGCTACCTCGAGCGCATGAACCAAACCGATGGGTTGTAAAATTAGACAAAGTTCGCGACTGGTCGCTTGTCATGATTGGCAAGTTGCTTGTTGCCGTGAGAAGCGTTTAGCTTTAAAGCTGGAAGGTTTTTCTCACACTTTAACATGTCCCTGGGTACACTTTGATCAAAAAGGGGTTCTCAGAAGCAATTTTCTGCTCGGATTCGATCGTGAAACAAACACCCCCCAAGTCCTTATATAAATATATAGTAGGCAGGTCTTTTCATGGTCGAGTCTGAGCGGAAAAAGTTGCGTGGTGGCGAATCCCAAATGATTTGCGCTATGATGGTTAAATGGCGCTTAAAGCACCAACCAGGCAGCCTTAAGCTTCAGGCTGAGTCATTTGCTTCGCGTCGTGTCGCCCATTTCGTGTTTCAGCCTATCGCTTCACGTTGTCGGACCCAACATCATTGAGCCATGGACATGGTATGTGGTTTGCGGGGTTCGAACCCCGCACTTTTCGAACCTGCGCTATATAACCTGCGGAGCCAGCAAACCTTTTAGGCGAATTTTTGGAGGTGTCCGTTTTGTAGCCTTAAAAGTTACTAAACCAAATAAAAACGGACACCTCCAAAAATTGCCTTTTAGGGTCTGTTGAATTGTTGGTCCTTTCTTGGTAACAGCAAGCCAGGTTGGTGTTGTTCTTTCGCTTACGGTCTCGGTGCTCATGCCTGAGGAAAGGTTTTCTTGCGGAGGGCCTCCCTGTCATGGTCAAGGGTTTGAACGGGCCGGGCGCGCCCCACTTACTCCAATTGGATCGCAGATGTGACTTAGGTGGCTTGTCAGGCTAGCGACTTCACCCGATTGTGTGAGTTTTTGTGGCAAACAGCAAGTGGTGGCCCAGGTCCGGAACATGTGGTTCAAGATCCGTTTTGGCAGTTGGAGCCACGGAATTCTGACGTGATCCTTAGGCGCAGTGGAATGCATTTATGCTTCCTTGAATTATGCGCAAATGCCATGCGTTTTGATGACCTGACTGTAAACCGGCGGCGAAAGTTTTTTCAGCAGGACCAAGCAGTATCTCTCTGACCGAGACTGGAAGACTTGCCACAACTTTTTCCCAAGGAAGTGGCAGAGATCAAGTTGAAACTGGGGGTTCCGGCAGGACTGGTCCAGTGTTTGGGTTAGGGCGGCCGACTCTTTTGGTGTGTTCGGAGTTGGAGTGTGCCAGGACTTCTCGACAGGAACCCCATCGGACAGGACTATGCAGACCACATCACAAAGCATCTTTCAGTTTTGAGGAGCTATGGACTTCACAAAGCTGCGCAGTACTTGGAGGAATGGGTCTCAGGTACTACATCGCAGGAGCCTCTACTCGATGTATCTGCGCCACTTGACATCAGTTCCATGAACAAACATGTTTACAAGCGAAGCTTTGCAAACTCGTCAGGGATGGAATGTTGCTGCCATTAGTATTGGACCCTTCTTCTCAAGCGTGCCTTGTATCAGGTGCTGCGTTCTGAGTGGCCCTCGATTCCTCCGCGAGCCCAAGACCTACAACCCAGTGTCGTTCGGCCCCCAGAGCCGAATGTGTTGAAGCAGCAAGCCTGCAACAAGGACACACTCCGCGCTGGCAATCCAAGAGTATTCGCATGACATTACTATTGTGAAACGATGTGTGTTTATTGCGCGAGTGCATTAGCCTCACTCCCCAAGGCTGGGTGCAAATCCAGACCGGAAGAAGGATGCGGACTCCTACATTGCCAATTCCCGCAACCGCATGATTGTACAAGCAGCTGCTAGCGCATGGGCCAACGAGTCCCATGGGCTGAGGCTTTGAATATTGCAACAGATGCTATTCAACGTGCATGCCCAAAGGCAAAGCCTCTTCCAAGAAAGATCCCCAAGAACCGGCGATAGAGCGCGCGCCCATGCCCCCACACTGAGCCAGTGATTTCTGTGAGGTGTTGCAAACATACTATCACATCATGTAAGTAGTTGGTGTTTGTAGGCAATCTACTTGGAAAGCGCGCGTGCAACCCTAAAGGGGTTTGGTCGAACCTGGTTCTGGGGTTTTGTTTTCTGAGCAATTTGCAGGCCTTTTGGCAGGTTTCTCAAATGAGAAAACAGCTCTTTGGCAAAAAATGGCAAATTTGAACCTCAAATTTGAAAAAAGCAAAAAAATCGTCGTCGGCATGGACATTTACGGGGGCCGTGGTTGTGGCGAGAGATGTCAGCTCGAGTTTTCAACACTCATCACGCTTGAGTTATTGCGCTTCAAGAGTGTTGGAAAGGAGGTCGGATTCAACACCAATCCAATCATTGCAGGAATGTCGAAGACTGTTTTGGAAAATTAGAGTGACTCTTTCAAAGCAAAGCAAGGCAAAAGTGTTGAAAGCGAGGTTGGTTTCAACACTTCCTGCCCAAACTTGGGTCACCCAGATTGGTGTTGGGAGTGCCCTGGTAACTATTTTGAGAAGTGTCGGATCTCGATACTCAGACAATTCTTCTGGACTTTTCGTGCGCAAAGTCAAGTGTTGATTCGTATCCGCATCCGACACTTTTGCAGGCATCTTCTAGAAGTGTTGAATCATACCCGGATCCGACACTTTTCTTCAACAAGGTCGGATACTTTGACCGTTCGTTCATTCCAGCTACCAAGTTTTTCCGAAAGAAACTACTTTACGGTACGTGGCAGGGAAACATGTTGGAGCGGGACTTCCGAGCACCGTTTTGTTCAAGCTGGCGCTGGCGCGACACATTCACTCGCGATGCCCCGCAGTGCAAAGAAGAAGGATCAGGCTCCTTGGCACTTGCCAATCGCATGTTGGGAGGTTCTTCTTTTTGGTGAGGCTCGCGTGTCCCGTCATCGTCAACGCCGCTCCAACGCCACAGTCGCTGACGATTCCGGGTGTTCTGGCCTTGGAATTCTTTAAGTCGGTTCATGTTTGGATTAGGTCAACTATATATGTTCAACTGAAGGCACGACCACACAACTATTGGAGGGCCAGGATTTGCAGGCAGGGTGCCTGTTGAACGCGGCGCGTGCACCGTTTACCTAATGTTTTTAGGACAGGCACAGGCGCAATGCAACGTTTTGCGAACATCGCGAAGCGTTCAGGAAGAGCTTCAGCCTGACAAGATTTTGAGAGGACGTGATGCCTTCCTCTTGCAATATGAGTCAATCAGGGAAGGGGTGTGTTTGTCAGATGTGTGTTGGCTGATTACTTGATTTGCTTTCAGAGTGTATATGACACAACCCAGATCCAGTGGTTTGCGCAGGTGATTGTCCACTAGGGTCCGGCAGTGCGATTTTCTTGAATGGTGAGAGCCCGGGCAAGAGCAGCAAACAAGTGTTTCAGCCTTGGTGAGAACCGAAACCTGCCACTTGAGACACTTATTATTTGCGATTTCTTTATGTATAATGAGCCTTGTTCACTCCAATGTGGGAAGCTCCTGTTTGCGCGGCCGGAAAGGAAATGGAATACTATGGGAACCATTTGATTTTGATTGGCGACGACAATGTCAAGCCGAAGACCCCCCTCACTGTTGCTTTTTGTTGCCAGAGCTTCCTGAGAACTTGGGGGCAGCTGTATTGCGCATCTGCCCCGAGAAGTACATCGCGTTGAGGGATGGGATGAACAAGGCGCCTAGCTGCTGCTTCTCGATTATTGCTTTAAGCTGCGTGTTTTTTGGCGTCCACTGAACGAGTGTCCGCAAGTTTGCCAGAGCAAGTCCAGGTGCAAGGAGTGTGGCTAGTAGCGTGAATCATTCATATTGTTGGGGTGCCCCGTGGAACTGAGGTTCGCCAGTTACTATTCAAGCCGTGCCGCCGCCGTGAATCCTAGCTGACCAAGTGTCACAGGTCAGTTTTGAAGCTTCGACATTCAGGTGCGGAAAAGCAATCTAAAGTGTGAAGCTGTGATGCCAGAGACAGTTCCAGATTCAAGTGTAGATGTCGCTCAGCATTCACAGCTTGTCATAAATTTTCAGGATTGGCTCATTACACAGGGTTGAATGCAATTTCACGGGATACCATGGCGCCTAAGAAAAGGAAGTCTGGCGGCCGAAAGCGCGAAGGCTGCCAGGCTGCCTGATGACACCCCCGAATATGTTGTCAAGATCCGGGAGTGGATTCATGGCTGCAATCGGTTTGCAAATCAAATGTAATTCGAGGGAGTTCTGCGTTTCATGCATTGCGTGGTCTATTTTTGTTGTGCCTGAATTCAGCATTGCAATCAGAAGCAAGGAGGTGTGGTTTGTAGTAGAGCGCACCTGCCAAGAACCCGGATTCGGAATTCGGTCCAGTGCGTGAGGCTGGAGCGAGAAGTCTTACCCGTGGGTGGCCCCGACGTCTTCTTGTCACGGAGGTATGGAACGAAGGAGCCTGCTTGAAACCTTTTGCAATTCTTTGACCTGCGATCACTGCTGTCCGGAAACGCTTTTCCTCACATAACCGCTCACAAGTCTTTGAGTTTATATAGCCTCATGTTAGAAAGAACATCAATCCACAAGTAGAAAGGGGACACGTTTTTCGTCGCAATCCTGACAGGCTAGGAAGCTGGAGTTTGCAAAGTGGCTCGACCACTCCTTCCCTCCAAGCTCGCACCGGAACTATGCCGATAGCTTCCGCCCTGGGCCAGTGTGCCTCCGCCCTTGGCACCTTCACTGGCGGTCTGACTACGGGCTAGCGGGTCACGCAGATCCAGAGGAGCACCTCAGGTTGTGCGAGTTGATTTTGACGACTGGCTTCAGGACCGACAGCGACTTGCTTGGCGTGGAGCGTTTGGCGGTGTTCATGCCTACGGACGAATGGCTCGATGGGACGCAGGGCGGCTTGGAGTGCCTGCCACCTTTGGAGCCTGGAAGTTGCTTGGGCTCAATGTTCTCAAGCTCAAAACAACATGCAAAGGCAAAGGTTTCGTTTCAGCCTGTCCCAATTGCGTTGTGTGCCGTTAGATTTGGGCAGTTGCCAGGTCAACTGCTGCGGCCCTTTTCGATCGGCTATGTCAAAGGATGGCGCAGATCCGTTGCGGCGCTGATCGTCATGCAGGGCTTCAAAGAACTCGACATTGACTTAGACACCCTTCCACGCCCGATCAGAGTGTCTTGATGTTAACTCGTGTTGTGATTTGTTGAAGCCATATTCTGTGAAGAGATTTTCTTTTTTGGGGGAGGGTTGACTCGGTTGACCCAACAAATTCCAACAACTGATGATCTATGATCGGTTGACTTTCTTGAGAAACATTGGGTGAGTGACACTGATTGTCTAGCCCCAGGCCTCTTTTGGCACGATTCATGGAACCGCCGGCGAGTTCCAAGATGCAAAGCAAGCGGTGCTGACAAGTCGGGGAATTACCATGTCCTCGACAAGTGTTCGGAAAAGTCCACACTGTTTCAACATGCTCCGGCAGATCCAGGTCCTCAAGAATGCTAAAGCGATGGAATCTGCAGAAGTGGACCCCTGCCCTGTACCTTTTTCCTTTTTCAAGTTGCGCTTGGGGGTCCCTCCGAGGCTTTGTTTTGACATCCCATCGACTGGGGTTATCAATCCAAACAAATTTGAGCGATACTCCACCACTTCCGTGGGCCGTCTGACAACTCTAAAAGAAGAAGGGATACCGACAAGTTTTCCACGGAATGGTTGGCCTTAGACCTGTGCGATCGTGCACTTAATCAGGGGGATGGTGCGGTGTGTTTTGGTTTTTATAGTTTGTAATATGATATGACATATACACATAATCAGGCCCATGTGGATGCTTTATATTTGTAGGTTTTCTCAAGTTCAAAAACCGACTCCCCTGCACAGGATTGGAATAGCGCCAGCAATGTGGCGAAGGCGTTCGCCATTGGGGTGAAGGAAGCAACTGCGGTCAGTTGTTTGACCAAGGTCAATCCGGAAGTCTGCGAGTTGCTCCGTGCCGCCATTCGCGGCATGAGGCCGTTTTTGCAACACGACGTGATAGCAAAAGAATGCTTCAATGTCGGATGGAGCAGCGGGAAAATCAGCGAGTTCGAAGCGTGGCGCATCCAGCTTACCAACACAGACGAGCTGGCCACTGGCTTTCTGGAATTCAGTATGCGTTTGTTTGTGAAGCCTCAAGGTGAATTATTGCAACATGACCTCACGTGTTTCTCATGCAAAAAAGGAAATTCTTTCAGGCTTGCAATGTGACCCACTCAGTGAGGTAGCGCTATTTGTGGACAGGCTGATCAAAGACTGGGATCGTCAGCCAGTGGGACTCAAGAAGAGCTGGGGGTATCGGGAAGCTGCCCAGCTTCACGCAGTTTGCGGTGCTTTCATCCATTACACAAACGTGCTGAAGGCCAAGATCTCCGAGGAAACCTATCAGGCTGAACTGCCGGGTCTGAAGGAACAATTTGCAGGGTCATTTCTTGACCCAGAGCTTTTGCATTCGCTGCAAAGTTCAGTGCCTCCTGGCGACATCAGTAGCATCAGTGTGCTGAGGCAAGGGTTGTTGCAAAACTGGCGGTTTGTTTTCAGAAGTCATCAAGCGCCCCAAGAGTTTCACATTATGAGTCCCATGTTGGGGTTGGCACCGCCAGCGCCAACGATGTTTCCCGGCGTAACTGGGAGAAATGTTTCCTGGCACCAGGGACATCGTGAAGGCCTCCGAGCAACGACTTTCCCGAGAAGCTGAGCAGTGCAACGAGGAGCTAGAGAAAAAACTCCATGAAGCCACTTTGCAACATCTCAAGGCGAAGGTTGAGCAAGATTTGGAGCTGCTGCGAAAGCGCATGCCCACCAAGGAGGCAGAGGCTATAGAGTCTGCGCTTGATGTCAAGTACGTTAGAGACCGACAGATGTGCTTAGGTTCAACATTTGCACATTGTTTTGTGGTTTCTTACTTCTGGGTATTCGTGCATCTTAACTCAAACCCTCTCACTGAGGTGTGAAGTGTAGATATGTGTGTGAAAAGGGTTGGAAGAAATAGTTTCCTTTTCTTCCCTTCTCGTTTCTTGTCTCTCTTGACCTGTTTGTTTTTGTTTGTTCCAGGGCTTTCTATGTATTGTTCTATTCACTGCGAAGGGATCCTAAATTTTGCAGGGTCAAGGTTCTACAAACCTGTTTCTGCACGAGGAGGTAGATTACAAAAAGAAGGAATGTCCGTGACTCCATTACATGGGGTTGTTTAAATGTTCCACGCCAGCTTAATAAGTTAGGGTGATCGCCTGCGATACCAGATCAAACCTGGCATTGAAAGAACTGAACTTCTCGTACCAGATTGACAAGTTAAAACAAAAAACATCAACAAACTATTTTTGATCTGTTGGTTGTCAAAATGTACGTTGACCGGTGCGGACACTTCCCTTTCAATCCCCACATGACTTAGGCAAGGCAGCAGCTGGGTGCAAGAGTGGTTGCAGGACAAGTGCAAACTGAACGTTTCGGATGAGAAAGGTTTGGAGATGGTGCAGCTGTCCTTCACCCAGTTCCAATCACGCTTTGCTGGATGCGCGGGGAAAGTGTGTGGGCCACAGTTGTCTCCAAACTCGGAACATTGATTTGCTTAGCTGAAACAGTTGGCAGGGAGCTCAAAGAACCTAAGACGTTCAAACTTTTTCTCTTTCAGTGAGGCTCGCAATTGTGGGGCTGGATACAACGCTGTGGCCATCCAACGTGAAGTTGCTGAACGATGCTGTGAAGATCACGAGCAATGTCTTGCACATGAGCGCGGGCAATTGTGCCCACATCCAGCTGCCGCTGTGTCACGCAGCGACAACCCATGCGACGACGTTGAAGCACATCAGAAACCTCCAAGATTTGCTGCTGAACGCCCAGCTGGACATTTCTTCCGAAGTGGCCCTCATCTTTACGAAAGACGATGCTGCCAGAAGTGACAGGCGCAAGACGATGCAACAGCGCTACTGTGCAACGACTAAGCAGTTCAGGAGCGAGAGTGCCTGGAACAATTCCAAGGCTGTGCAAGTCAGCCACATCCCAGGGCTGCAGCTTATCAAGGTCACTGACATGCTGGGATACGACGATGTCACCAAACCCACTCCAGGGGCGAGGGTCGAGCAGACGCTCAGCCAAGCTAGCCGGCTTTTGGTTTAAGCAGTCGTTGCTTGAGTGTGAGCAACTTTTTCGATAAGGCCGGTGTACTTTGTGTGTTGTTTGCTGGTTCTTGCGCCCGCGAAGGAAGGGTGTGGCCTGCCACACGGGCATCCTGGCTTCATATTTGGATGGC
The DNA here is from genome assembly GCA_964035705.1 of Porites rus. NCBI lineage: Eukaryota > Metazoa > Cnidaria > Anthozoa > Scleractinia > Poritidae > Porites > Porites rus. The sequence continues at coordinate 62,551 of CAXIVM010000110.1, forward strand.
ATGGATCTTGGCCCCAATGACAAGTTGATCTTCTTGGATGTCATACCGAACGGGTGTGGGAGTGTTCAACTGGGGGTTGACAGTTCATTAGTTGAGAGTATACAGGTGCAACGTATACAAGGCAATTTTTGCTTTGTTTCCTTCTTTCGTTTGACGCCCTGGCCCTGCATTGCCTTACCTTGCAGGTGCTGCGAGTTTGCAAAAGCATGCGTTGAGCACAACCTTGCCGGCAAAGCGCCAGAGATTTTCTACTTTGGATGCTTGAACAAGGATCAAAAGGATGTGGTGACATCCATCACTAAGAGGCTGTATCAGTTTTGGGATGCTTCCAAGTCAGCTCCACCGAAGACGAGGCAACGGCAAGCCCAACCCCAAGAGCAAGTTGCGTTGTCAGTTCTTGCCTGGGATCGTGGCGTGCCGAAGTGGCCAAGCTCGCTCAGTGATAAGTTCGCTGTCGGCACGCCGCAATACCTTGTCCTGCAAGACTTGAAGCAGCAGTTTGAGCAGTTGTACCCGCAATCTACTACTCAACCCACTGCTCCTGAGAATAGCGCTGTTCCTCCAAGGGCTTCTGGCCAGTGTGACTTCAGCATTGATGAGGGCCGTCAGCCGATGGATGTGCATCGTGTTGTGGATTTGGCTCCAGTCGCGACCGATGAGATCGGCGAGAGGTGGGCGACCAAAACGCCTTGTGAACCAGCCCGGCGCAGCAAACCAGTTTCAGTCAAGATGTTCAAAGTTGTTGTAAGTTGCAGTTTGCTCACGCTGGCTGATCACTTTTTTGTGTGATTGCAATGCGCCAGGCTGGCCTATGTGGCCGGGAAAGGTGGACGTCCCAGCATCATCGTCACCTCTGCCTTTGAAATCCTGCTCGGAAATGAAGACAATGCCAAAATCACCCTGGATGCTTCGGAGTTGTTTGGCAGTTTGGGTTCAATGTCGGGCAGTTCGAGCAGAAAGTTGTCAAAGATTTGAGTGCCGAGTCGAACTCTATCCCGTGGAGACTTGTCAATGACTTCAGCCTCATTGCTGCGGAGCGAACTTTGTGGCCGCTTTGTTCCTACCTGCACCATTGTGTCACACAGAAAGGGATTGCAGAGATTGGCATTGAGGATCACAAGATGACAAGCAAGTTCCACTCCAAAGTAAGCTGGCTAAGCAGCTTTAGAAACCCTATCGACTGTTTTTGTGTTTCCTTCTATTTTCAACTTACTCGTAATCCAGTGACTCTCCGCAAGGCAAGCGAGGATGTTGATGCAATCCTGTCTCCTACCGATACGACGTGACTCCGGTAGAGAATTTCAACACGAATGTCTTCAAACCAACAGCCTTGACCCATCTTCAAACCAACAGCCTTGACCCAGACTGATTCGTTGAAGTGGGTGCACCTGGGAGCAGTGTTTAACGGCAAGCACAACACGCTCTTGAAGGGAAACAAGAATGCATCCATTGTGTGGCAGGCGCGATTTCACTTTCTTATCCAGGTCTGTTGTTGGGGTGAGTGATGTGGGTTGCACTTCTCTTTAGTTTGTGTCGTGCATCCTACGTGGGGTGAGGTGGAGTTGCAAGGCAACCGCTTGATCCCCAGCAAGCCAAAGGTGTACATGACTTGCTGCACAGTTCTTGAGCCGGGTCGCTGGTACAAGCTATGAGCCTCGCTGAGCCCACTCCAGGGCTTGCGGCGCCAGGTTTTGATTTCTCCCAAGTTGCAAGCTAGCAGCTGGCTGTTGTTGTTTTGAACTGTGAGCGAAAGTGTCTTATGTTAAGTGTTTTTTTGTACCAAGAGCTATCATAAATCACATAAGTCTGTACTTAGCGCTGGCCGCTGGATTGCGAGAGATTCAAGGGCCAACCTGGCCAAGTGTGGTACGGGTTGGCGTTAACTTTGGTTCACCCACGAAGCTGGCAGTTCTCGATGAAACAGGCTTTTTGAGAGATTGTTCCAAGACGTTCAGAGGCAGGATCAATAGCTTTCAAGGCTCCACTCCAGGTTCCGCATGTTGGACTAGAATGCGCCGGCTGTTTCCCACCGTGAAGTGGCTGTTTGCTTTCACGTGATGGTTGGTCGGCTCGTCATTTTTCAGTGTACGCAGTTTTTCGGAAAACAGCAGTGTCGCTGTGTGTAGGGATCTCCAGTTGCGTTATGGGGGTTTTGCCAGCGGTCACCACCTTGAGCTGCTCCTCTGAGGAGAGAATGGAATGGTGTGTCTATTGAATCTTCCTCATTGTTCAGGAAGATTCCCATTCTCTTTTTCTGCTAGGAGGAAGCTCGCAGAGCGTCCCCGAAAGCAAAGGTCAAGGCCAAAGCCAAAGTGAATCCAAAGAGCAAACCGGCGCCAAGTTCAGGGTCGAAGGGTGCAAAGGGCGCGCCTACGCCCAGGAAGCGTCCTTCCTCGAAGATGGAGGAAAATGTTGAGCCTGCTGGCGAGATTGCAGAAGGTGCTTCAGCATTGAGTCCCAAGACGCCCAAGACTACCAGTAGAGGAGGTGCACCACAGGCCTTGAAAAAGCCTTGCGCAGGCTGGGTGTAGCGTGCCATGTAGGACATTGCCTTTACCTTCACTTGCGGCGTGTTTGTGCTCTATAGTGCTGCCAGGGCCATCCAGCATAAAGGAGGACAAGATTGTTGGGCCATATTGGCACAAGAACAATTGGGCTTGGGGTATTAAAGTCGGAGGCAAAGAGGTGGCCAAGGTGCCTTCTGCGTAAACACCTATGTTTGTTGTTTGTGTCGCCAACTTTTCGCACACGCCCCGGTGCACAGCTGGCTATCGCAAGCTGTTGTGACATGGCGGGTGGCCGTTACATCCCGAAAGATGAATCCAAGAAAGTCATCGTGCTTGGCTCAAACATTTTTTGTGCTGTCAGCGAGATTAAACTTGATCACTGGCTCTACATAATTTTTCATTTTTCGTTCACGACATCGCTGCATCCCATGTGGTTGCTGGAGATTCCATCAAGGCGATCAAAACAATTATTGAACCCTTGACTGAATTCAAAACCCCGAATTCCAAACATGTCTTGTAAAGACGTGCCTTCTCCAAGGAAGAGCTGGTGGAAAAACTCCCTCGTACCGAGGAGCCCTACCAAGACACTGTCACTGGCGACTGGGCTGTGTGTTCTGCGATCTGATTGGTTGACATGATTTTCGGGGCTGGGTGTGTATTGGGCATGGCGTAGACCTGAATAGGGTTTCATGTCTATCGACCGTGTTCTGGTCAGGTGAGGCCGCAGCTGGCGCTGAAGCTGCTGGTGCTAACGGTGCGGCTGCTGGTGCTGACGGCGCGGCTGCGCCGAAGCAGGCTGCTGCCGCTGCGGCTGTGACGAAGCGGCCTGCTGCCAATTTGAGTGAGGGCGCGTTGGGTGTTGCTTCTGACACTCCCCCAGCTGTTGTTCCTGTTGAGCCTGAAGAACCCGAAGAAGAGGCCAAGGAGATCGACCCCACAATCGAACCCGAAGATGTTGAATAGGAGGCCAGGCGATTGCTTGTGTGTGGGTAGGTTTGTGCAATCACCGAAATTGTTCTGTAGGTATTTTTCTGAATTGTTGAAACATTCGACGGCCCAGTCATCCTAACCCACGTGCAAGGGCTGAATTTCTAATGTGTCGTTGCCCTGCAGCAATCCTTCACATGCATGGGCTTTCGCAGCTGCTTTGTGTAGTAGATAGGTTGTTGAACAGTTTCTGTCTGCCCTCGCAAGACTCTTGACTAACCCGGTGGCTTTGTGAAAACGTTCCTGCAGAGACCTTGAAGTTTCGAGCGCCCAGCGCGGTAAGTTGAAGGAGGCCAGGGCAAGTTGGCACACGCGAAGGCAGTGGCCAGTGGCCAGTGGCCGGTTCGCTTAGAACTTTAACTACCTCAGTTTTTTGGAGACAAAGAAAATGTTGGAGTGTCCAAATCTGACATCTACTTATTATTGAACTGACTGGCAGCTGGGAACGCCCTGTCTCACGCCCTGGATTTTTTCAGACGTGGAATTGATCGGACGTTGGAAAAACGTGAGCTGAAGGCAACTTTGCGATTCTCTCTTAAGGGTGCCCAAAACGACGTACGGTTGCCGGTTCATTGAACGTTGAGACCACATCACTGCGCCGAAGCTGACGCATCCAATTTTCAATCAATGGTTGAGTGGTACGTGGAGAGCCGAAAGATTTCACTAAAAGACGTATATGTCAACTCCACAAAAAATCAGTTTTTGGTTTCCAATCCCCCAACTTAAACGCATACACACACACACACACGCACGCACGCAGAGCCGCTGTTTTCCCAGCGAAATTTTTGTTCGTGACAAACCATGGGTCTTGTAAAAATAACTAACGGTATTAATATGAATGATGTGGTGCGCGCGGGCCCCCCAAAGATCCTCTTTAGGTGTGAACTCGCGGGTGATTAGCCGCTGCCTTCATACTACAAGCTACAATAGGCTACGACAGCTAGCCGCGAACCCATTTGCATAGTAATTTGTCAAGCCCACCCGCAGCCTTCTTTGGGCTACGAGCTACAATAGACCACCCCGGTTACTGGGAGTGGCCGATACTCTGAACTTTCTCCCTCCCACCCACCCATTCATCAATGGGGATCATGATCATGAAAAATCACGGCGGTTGCTTGTGGATTCTGAGCATAAGTGGAAGCCTGGATGAACTTTCTCCCTCCCGCCCACCCATGGTTCGGCGTCAAACATCATGGCGCAAGTTCTTTTTTAGATTGGGTCTGTGGATTCAAAACAGTAGCAAGTGGAAGCCCGGATGCAGCCAGGGAAGCCCGATCCACAGGAAAACTCCATATATGCTGCCGCATACATACCACTACCATCACTTCCTCTCCCCCAACTCCGTCTATATCAAGCTTCCCCAAGGCTCCGCTTAGTCTATCTGAGAATAGGATATGTCTTATCCTATCATCAAGATAGTCACTCGAGGCTATCATCAAAATAGACATCCCAAAATAGTCTTTTTATGGTCTGTTTTGAACTATTAAACTTTGATGAAAAACAAAAATCTCTGCGCTCAGAAAGCAGAAACACATCTTTTCCTGGAGCGCGGTGCGCAGCGGAATCGTGCAAAAGTTCAATTATCGCACGCGAATTTGCAGGCAAATTTGCTAACATTCAGTCAGAGCCAGAAGTGCTTGGGCAACCAACTCGCTTCCTTAAGCAGCGGACTATAGGCGTTTTGCAAGAAAGTTTGCTTGCCGCCACTTTGACTGCCGCAAATATCGAACGTGTTTCTCGAGCTTGTGGAGTGGCAGCCTCATGGCCAACATTCTTTGCAGCCGCATGGGAGAGATTTTCTTCTGCTTGGCCTTCATGCATGGGAAAGGTTGCGGCATCATCATGTAAAATGTTCTAGGCAACTGCACGTCGGCCCAAAAAATCCTTCAGAAAGGACCGATAGACGATGGAAGGTAAAGAAGTGAAACAGAAATCAAACTCAGACTCATGGTTCGCGATCAAGGTTCAGCGAAATCGCGCTTCTTTTTCGCGTCAGGTGCATCAAATCAACCGAGACTGCAGCAGGCGAAAGCACTGTTCGAAATAGTGGGCAGCTTTGTGGCCGAGGCAATGCATTCCACTGATCAGGTGGGATTTCTGGCACCGGCTTGTAATCTCCAGCGTCATGCAAGTGGATGTTACAAAAAGCACAGGGACGGTGAGACTGCCAGTGCGGCAGGTCATGCCAAGCATTGAAGTATTCCAGGTCGCCAGAACTGAAAAGCAAACTGCCAAAGAAACCATCAGTCTTGGAGCCTTCGTCCGCCATCGTTCGTTCAACAGATTTTGCTATGGAGTTCCAGAATGCGCGCGATGTTTGCATGAGGTTTCCCTTAGCCACCATGTGGGTCCAAAATGCTCCAACGAGCAAATGGCGTTCGCGACACGAAGTTGACTGACCGAGCAGAGATTTAAAGCTCACAAACAAGCAACTCTTCGAGCCGCTTCCTATTTGTTGGGTCACAGAAGCGCCGTCGCCATGCAAAATCAATGGCACTGCCCTTTCTTGATATCTTTGGACGCTACGAACAGGGTGGTGAAGAAGAGCTGGGTGTTGGCCCACTTCTGACCAAAAACTTTGGCACCAAACTTGGGTCTTCTAGAATACACCTTTTCCAGGCATCAGTTTTCCATAGCCTCATCCATGTGACATCAGGAGGCAAGAGCGGTATTGGCAATTGTCTTACTGTGGATCCTCCAGTTTTGCTTCCAACTTTTACGGGCATATTGCGCTCAGAAAGAGTGAACATTGGCGCAGGAAGTTTTCGTTCGAGATCTCTTTTGATGTTCCAGATGTGCTGGCCTGAAGTCCCCATCTGTGACAATAGGATCCATGAATTGATCTTGCCATACCCAGCCTTTTGTAGGTCCTTGCTAGCAGCTTGCGTGATGCGCTGAATCAGCACACCTGAAATTTCGCCCCAAACCCATGCTGAAAGCAATAGCTCCACTAGGTCGGATTTGATGTTGTCGGCTGCAAAGAAGCCTTCCTCAAAGTTTGCAGCTTTCCTTGCAGTAGTTCGTCGCATGGAGCTACAAAATGATAGCCTCCCAAAAGATGTTCTTTCTATTTCTAACGCGCCCAATTCAAACAAAATGTGCGTTCAATAAAATGTCTTTCTGAGAGTTTCCTTTCGGAGCGTTTTCTTTCTGAGGGCATTCGTTTTGAGTGCTGACGGTTATTCAATAAAATGTGTGTTCACTAAAGTGTCTTTCTGAGAGTTTCCTTTCTGAGGGTATTCTTTTTGAGAGCTGACTGTTTTGTATGCAAGGGCTTCCTTTCTGAGAGTTGCTTGTGATACTGTATGCTGTATGCTTATTCGAGCCAATTCCAAATATGCAAACCACCACGGCCCAGCATAACTTTCAGAGAAGAAATGAAAACCTCTCTGAAATGAATCGAGCCTTTCCAAAAAGAAATGGAAACTCTCAGAAAAGGGCACTCAGAAAAGAAACCATCAGAAAAATCTCTCAGGAAAGAAACTCGCAAAGGTTGAAATGACAAGTGACCTCTCAAGAAGGCATGAGAAACTCACTCTGAGAAAAGAAACTGAAATCTCTACTAGGCAAACTTGTCGAACATGACAAATGCAAAACTCTGACATGGAGTCTTCAGAGTAACCGGTTGAAAAATCATTGAAATTTTTCCTGTCAGATCAGTCTCGAGGTTCTGGCCGTGAAACCATGCAGCAGCGGATCCACCTGTCGCAGGCACCAATGACACAACCAACGAACTTACGATTTTCACATTTGAGGAGAACTTTGGTCAGAAAGACAGGTTCCATAGTCTTGTATCTTTAAGTCTCCAAGAACCTTGGACTACATAGTCGCAAAGGAACTGCTCTCGTGGTTTTGGTTTTTGATGCAACTCTAATGAATTTTTCTGTGATTCGGATGT
>CAXIVM010000111.1:0-20619 GCA_964035705.1 Porites rus
AAGTGAAAACACATCAGCATCGATCGATCGTCTCGAAGGTTTCGTGCCGAAAACTCACAATTATAATATACAAAAATACCTGGAAAGGTCCTCCAAGTCATGCATCAAGGAAATATCTCTCAATAGTTCCTGGACGTCATGAAGGTGTGCGCACAAAGACACGTACACACTTCGCTAGCACTGTCCTCCAACGCATTCTTTCGCAAATCCAAGACCTGCTGGCTTAGTTAGGGAATTCTGCATACAAGGATAGGAAGAAAAGTGCTGCAAACCGCTGACCTTGACATGCGTAAAAGCACTGACAACCTGACAGGAGGAACGCAGGGCTCAAAAGCGTCAGCCCAAAAATATACGGTTTCGCTCTGCGGCCTCTTTGGGAATGGCAGAGATCTTGTGGTCTTTGAGATCAAGCACCTTCAGGCATTGAAACATGTAGTGCTGTATTCCAGCACATTTCTGTCCACTTCGACATTGTGTCATAGGACGTGAAGTTGCAGAACTCGCCTTTTCCATGAGGCTGGTGTGCCCAAGTCACTGACGCACACCCTTTTTCTGACACACACTATGTGCTCGGCCTAGCTCTTTTCCACAAGAAGCTATATAAGTGTTGCTACAAACAGAACCCAGAAGCTGCATGAACTTAGCAAAACTCAAACCTTGAGTTTGGTGCCTGAAGGTTGTGCTGCGAGGCGGCTGTCTCTAAGGCTGACAAGTTCAAAGTACCAAGCCTTGGCACTTTCCACAAAACAACAAACACACAAAGGAACCTACTAGCAAAAGGAATCTACTAGCGATGGCCTCCAACCTAATAGCCAAAAGATTCCAAAAATACAAAGATACATCAAGATCTTGCAAACATCCATCACAGGTCGCTGCTTGGCAGTAGGAACGGAGGCAAAGATCCCCTTGAGTGCCGAACAACAGATAACTCTCGGGCTTTCTCCACATCTCTCTCCCCCTCTCCGTGTCTTGCCTTGGCCTCCTTTCCATCTTGGGCCACCATGCCCCTCAAATCAGTGCCTTTTAAGGGTCACAGTGCTGGCCAATTCGAGCACTGTCAATGTAGCTGTCTGACTTTACTCAGTGGATCCTCTGCAGCCCTGTTAGTTTTAGTTGCACTTGAAATTGGTCTACAAGAAGCCAAATGCGAGTCGTGGTAAAGCTGCTAAGGATCTTCAGTGCTCTTTTGTCTGCATGTTGGAATGTCAAGGTGCCCTTCTGGAGCTCCTGCTAGCTTTCTGGTGTTTTGCGTGTCTTTACAGTCCAGTCTGCGTGTGAGGCTACTAACTACACATGCTCATGATCATATCAGCTCTGGAGCCAAGCCAGAACAAGCGATCAAAGGCATGGTGTCCTTCATGCAACGGTACATCTCACATCTCAACGCACTCCTCAGAACCTTGGATAACAAGCTACTAGTAACAAGTGCCACGCTAGTAAAGTAGTAACAGATGCCCTACTACTAGTAACAAAAAGCTATTAGAATTAAAATAGAATTTTTAAATTAACTATTAGCTTCTTGTTACTACTAGTAAGGCACTTGTTACTAGTAGCGATGCACTTGTTACTACTAGCTTTCTAATTACTATCAAATATTTTTTCCCTGGAATCAATGCACAGCAGCCGTTGCCTTGCCTCAGCCATACTGGCATGTGAAAGTTGAAAATTGGTTTGCTGCTCTGCTCTCCTTCGCTCAATTGACACCAGGTATGAGGTAGATACTGCCAAAAGCGTTCGGCGCTGTGTCAGCACGTCCTGTCAGTAAAGTTCACATCAAGAGTTTTGAAGGTAAGGCAGTCAAAGGATGGATCATCTCTCCTGACCAATCAGGGCTAGGGGCTCGGTGCTGTCACCAAAAATCCTGGCAATTGCTCAGCTATTGGTGCTAGACTGGACTCGGAGCCTTCAGCCGCAACTTAGATTGAGGCGCTGGCTGTTTGAAGCTGGCAACATCTCCCACCGCAACCTGAAAGCTGCAAACATCTCTGTGATAGGACGGAAAGGAAGATCCATCAAGGCCCTGCCTGAATTGGATGTGGAGTCCAACACCCTGGAGGTTCCCGACCAGCGCCATGGATCTGCCAGGCAAAACGGAAGGACGTCCTAACTGGGCCTAAGCTCTCTGCTCTTTGGGGAGTTTGACACGAACTTGGGAATGTTGAATCAGCAACCAGTTAAGCTCTTCCTTGCCATTACTCAACCCCGCCGTACGACCCACTACGAACCTCCAAGTTGGCCTCCATGATGGGCATCAGTAGCTCTTGACCCCGCGTGTCGAGCGAGGTAACGCCTCTTGTGAGCGGTGAAGGTGCAAAGCTGGTGCTGATTCGCTCTTTCGCAGACTAGGTCCTACAGTGCTCGCATCTGCATGCTTTTTTTGGCCTGGGTTTTCCGGGTTTCACCTTGGCGTTTTGCCAGGGATGCTTGATTTGGAGTGTCCCCTTTTGGGGTGAAGTGGCCAACTGCTCAAACTGTCAGAAATATATATACAAATATCACCTGTGAAGTAGTCAGACATGACTCTGTTGGAAATTCCTCCGGAATTCTGAAACGTCACTGATGAAGTCTGCTTCTTCGAAGACCAAGAGAACAACATTATTTCCGATTTCACGGTATTACTTTCTATTCAACAATGGAAACGCTTTCCAAAGGACCGTGCCAATCCTTCCATCAACTGCCTATGGTGACAATGGAGCTGGACCGGGCTTGGAGTCATCAGCAGGGTGTATGCGAATGATCGGAGTGGTAAACTTCTCTTTCTTGGGTACACACTGGCAGCAGCACACGTAGTAGAGCTTGTGCAGAGTTAGGGTTGCGCAAAGAATGCAAGCCGTCCACAAGAAGCGAAAGAACTTGCGAACTCTGTGACAACAGCCCTCCATTGAACATCGGCTTCGAGTGTCCAAATCTCCACTCTTCCATGCACTTCGTGCGGCCTTGACAGCACGCAACTGGGCTTGAAGTCGGTGGATTTCAGACTGCGCAGATCGCAACTTTGCCTCGGTTCTTTGAAGACGACGTGCAACCTGATCCGATGCCTGTGATGTAGCTGAGGACTCACGGCCCTCACGCATTGGCGGAGGAGGTATGCGCCGGCAAGCTTCAAGAAGGTCTCCCTCTGTGAGTTCCAAAGACGGATTTGAAGCTGAGACCACAGCTTCCCGTGCATCCAGAGATTGTTTTGCAAAGTCAAAGAGACGTTCACAGAGTCCACCATTCATCATTTCACGTGCCTGTTGTAGAGTATTCGCTTCAATCAAAGCTGCCGTTGCTTGCAGATTGTTTTTGATCAATGCAGGTGCCAGCCTGAATCCAGCGTTGGTAACGATTGACTTCAAGATCTCCGCAAGCTCGAAACAAGAGTAGTCACTGAAATCAAATGTGTAACCAATGCGGCGATATAGTCCTGAGTTCGCCTGCATAAAGTTGTCCATATCATCTGCATACCCCGCAAACACCATGATGGGTGCTTTACCAGGAGGATCGTTCATTGCAGCCATCAGCTGCTCTATGGCTTCTCTTCCGAAGTCACTTTTCCCACCTTCCTGGCTGAGCCTATATGCCTCATCAATGAAAAGCACCCCTTGTTTTGCTTGTTCAATGACTTTTTGTGTCTTTGGCCCTGTTTGCCCGACATACTCTGCAACCAGCTTGTCGCGCTGCACTTCGACCAAAACATCAGTTTTTATGATGCCAATGCGATGCAAGAGCTGAGCAATAATTCTTGCCAGAGAGGTCTTTCCAGTGCCGGGATTCCCTTGAAAAATCATGTGGTACTTGGAGATTGTTCTCACATTGTGGCCAGTGTCCCGTCGCTTCTGGTCCATGACAATTGAATGATGAAATTGCCGTATCTGTTGCTTCAACAGCTCCAAACCGATCACTTGGTCAAGCTGATACTCTAACCACTCTCCTGTTCCACCAGCAAATACCTCTAGCTCAGCCCAGCTCACTGTTGAGGTCATGTTCAGGTCGATCTCAGAAAACTTCTCCAGCAATGGAGGGAATACTTCTTGGATCCTCACCTTGTGCTTCACCAGGTCGGCTACACGAATTTGCCCTGCTGGACCTGTCAGCATCTCAAGGTCTTCGGTCTTCACTAGCAGAACGGTTTGGAAAACTACATTCAGAAACCTCAACGAAAGAACAGATTCAAAAGGACCCAAACAACAAACATGCGCCACCAGAACACGAGGCCTGCCACTTCATCAAACATTCGCCGCAACTGTTTCATGTCCACGTCTCTTTTGCATTCCTCTGCGGTAGCTTTTCCAACACAAAAGTCAAGGAAGGCGTTGCGAGTTACCCTGCCGTCCCGGGCCACAGACTCATAGTCGCGAATAAATTCAGGACATTCATGTTCAAGAAGTTTCGACTGCTTCAAGACCTCCGGGACGGTCACGAAGCCCTTCTTACCAACATCCACCTTGTCCCAAATTCGAATGGCTTCAGCGCGGGTCTTTTTGCCATCTGCTGGCTTTGCAGGGTTGACCTTCTTCGGACCTCTTCGCATTGCTCAACACATTGCTCAATGCATTCATCTGGATGAGTGAGGAACCTGTCTAAAAATCATTTGCTGCAACATGCAAATCAATTAGAGACTCACCAAGCAAGCTATGAAACAGCACACACTGCAGCCGCTGAAACACCTTGTTTTGCTATTCCCGGAGTCGTTCAGGCTGTGATTGCACGACTTGGATTACACATGTTAATAGAAGATGTTCCACACTGTGTAGACAGCCGTCTCTTGCAAATGTAAAGTTACGTCTCCCTAAAAATCTAGAAAACAAATCATTAGTGCAAGCGCTTCTTCAAGGAAGCTTCCTTGAAGAAGCGTGAGCTATCCTGCGTCCAGTCGATAGTAGCTTCCTAGGTAGCGGCTACTTAAGCTACCTCAATGGATCTCCAAGTTTTTGTCTGCCCATGTGGCACTGTCCATCTCAAACTCAAAGCAGTCACGGCACCAAGCCTCCTCGCTGCAAAAGTTCTTCCGCATCTGCCTTCAAAAGTGTAAGCGATTGTTGCGCAAAATCAACTCCATGACTTGCTTTACACACATTGAATCTCAGTCCTTCAGCCTTCCGATGCCTACAAAGGCAATCCAAACCATGGGAAGAGAAGAGGGGAAAGCTGGTTGTAAACCTTAATCCGTAAGTCATCCAATCACCATTCTCGCGAATACATTTCGGAGTGCTGCTTGTTGTGACTGTTCAAGTGCAGGTTTTGGTAGTAGAAGAGGAAGCCCCTGAAAGCCAAAGGTTGATGGGCTCTACAAAATGTGGAATGTGATGAAACAAGACTTTTGCAACTCAACCTTTACAGCATGGAGTGAAATGAGTTGAACAAACACAAAATCTTGTCAGGAATTAGAATGAATCCGATCCTACAGTTGATGCGACCAGTACGAGTTGAAAAGCTGAACCTCCACAGTCTCAAGAAGGGATTCAGCGGCCGCCCAGTTTAGAACCTGGAAACATTGGCAATGTCTTCCTTGACAAAGTCCCACAAACAAGAAGTGTACTAGGTGTTCATTTTCGATGTTCTCTGCATGCACACACTCACAAACTCACAGTAAAAAGGAGTAGCATACAGAAATATCCAGAACACTGGCTCCTTGACATTCTCTGCGAGTGAAGAATGGGTGATTGCGTGAGACTAGTTGAAAGAGAAGAGTCCAAGAGGAGTCAAAAGATTGTTGCAGTCTGCAGGTGAAGCTTGAAGCCCAAAGCACGAAGTGCGAAGGGTGAAGAGAGAGAGAGAGAGAATGCAGCAAGACAGGAGAGCGGGGAGACTGGAAAAGTGAACAAGAGCAAAGAAAATATTTGAAGGAGGCTTACCTTCCTTTGTTCATTCCTTTCTTTGATGACCTGCAAAATAGCGGCTCTGAGTTGCAGTCGGTAAACGAAGCTCCAGTGTCCAACACACCCTTAACACCTCAGTGTCCAATACATCACACTGAGGTCGGCAAATCAGTAGACTGCAATGTTGACTTTAGGCTGCAACGTGCATCCTTGCCGGTAACGCATACGTTGACTCCCAAAAGGCGGGCAGGAAGAGGAGCTGAGCAAACAAAGATCGATAAGTGTTCAGAGCTCCAAATTCCTAAGGTCAGCCTGTTGTCAAGCGAATCATCTCGTTGCGCAAAGCAGCTTGCTCTCCAGTGTCAGCCTGAAATCTCAGCTCGAAAGAACTCATCTCGCCGCAAGCTGAAGCTGCTCAAAAATAAAGTGAATGTAGGGCAACTTGGCCTCGTAGAGACGTATTTCTGTTCCCAACTCAACCTGATTTTTTTGTGCCGAACAGCTTTGATCACTTCGAGCTTGAGCTGGTTCCACTTTACGGCTCCAAATCGATAATCCAAGCCTGCTACTGCAAACCTCTCAAAGAACTCCATACCTTTGACGTCAACTTGCAGACTGATGATATGGTTTTCGAGTCTTAGGACACGCACTACTCAAGTAGAGAAGAGAAGGGTTAGGCACCTGTTTCTTCTGGCCTACATCCTGTTCGTGCATGTCAGCAACATCTGCTACTTGGCCACATGCATCAGTGCTTGATGGAGCAGCAGCAGCAGCAGCTAAAGGCACCCAGCAGTTGACAGCCAGTGGGTTGTCTTGACATATCTGCTGCTGTCGCTACGCTCATGCACAGTTGTAAACATACCCCTTGTCCTGCTTCAGCACGAGCCCCATCAAACATTCTGAGGTAACAAGAAGCAGGTAAGTGATTGTCAATTTCACCACGAAAACCTGATACAACAATCACCAACATGGTCTGGAGCAGTGTAGCGTGAGCAACAAAGGGGATAGCACTAGCAAGCTTCCGTTGGTCCGCTAACCAGCGGTCCAGTGACCAAGGACCCAGTCTGCGTATGACACTACAACCGCTTCTTGCTCCTAGTAGTAAGGCCAGGAGCCTAGTAGCGTCCGTGCTCCTAGTAGCGATGCCCTTTGCTCCTAGTAGCGTCCTCTGTGTGTTCAGACTCTTCAGCGACGGCAGGTGCTTTGAGCGACGTCTGGGTATTTTAACACACCCAAGCAAGCACTTAGATGCATGCCTGCTACTATATATGTCTATGTCGTGTTACCATATTGCTTCCCCTTCATGTCCACAACAAGTGGTATGCTAGGACTTCTTCTCTGAGATCTTGTTAGCTGGACAGCTGAGACAAAAGGGTAAAGAGCCTCAAGATCGCTTAGAATATTCAGGTTTAAGCTACTTCACTTCGCAAGACTCAAGAAACAACCCAGTCAATGGTATGGAGGGAAGGGCAACCAAATCACCCTGGCCCTTCAGCCTTAGATGCTTCAATTTGTTTGAATGGGGCAGCAAGTTGCTGCCGTATGTTTTTATCTCCGTTGTCCAAACAAGACCTTGGAGTAGGAACATCTGAATCTGCAGACCAATTTGATTCTGGGCTCCATGCCAAGCATTCCATCTATATAACTGCTGTCATCCAGCCTGGTACAAGAGTGAACAGTTGGCAAGCTTCGTTGATCACAATGTGGCAATCCCCACTTGGCCAGCACAGTTTGTTGTCCAACCTTTGTTATAAGTGTCACCCCGCTGCACATGTATCCTTGCGTGGCTTCTCCGCCAGCTGAAATTACCGGTTCCGCACAGCCAGATTGCCTGCTCGTGCTTTTACAGGTTCTGCATTGTTAACTGTTAAATGTCTGTGATGCTTCAAAAACCATGCGAAATCACTTGTATTTGTTAGTCTCCTTCACCAAATCATCAATCAAGCCAGTCAAGTGTGAAAGTTGTTCAACTTGCCACAGAAATGCTTGTGAAGTCTCTTGTTCTAGGCAAGGTTTAGTGCGGCACCTGTCAACAGTACTGTTCTCTTGACAAGTGCTTCTTGTATTTGAATGGAACAAGAACCTACAGTGCTGGATGGATGCTGGCCTGCTCTGATAAAAGTCCATCACCAACGGCCTGGAACATGCAAAAAATCTGTTGAATTGGTAAAGGTGTTACTGTAGATCTTTTCAGCCAACTGCCTCAATGGGCCAATTTGGATGTCAGAAAGCCACACATCCTCCAACACCACCTCGACAAAAACAGTAACAATTGAGGAGAGACACTGAGAAATTGCATTGGAATGGCCTTGGAATCAGAAGCGCCTTGTGGCCTCCAAACGGTCGCACAAGAGCACAAAAATGAAAGTTGCGCCGCTTCGCACCACCTCAGACCGAGCTCTTCTGCTCGCTTTGGAAGAAGCAAAGACCTCAAGTATACACACTTTTAGCCCGCAACAATGTCCTGACCAATCGCAACGAAAACGACAGTTGAATAGCCAGGCTCCCCACGTGGTGAGGCCTGTGTCCAGCATGAACTTTAGTTTCACCTCACCGCATTCCATCTCTGGTGCTGCTGCCAGCACTCAGGTCACTCGTACGACAGAAAGAGCCAGATGGAGGCATTCATAAAGTGGCCTCTTGGTGTGCTCCCTTGGCGACAAGATTCACCACGTCATAGCCTTTCCCGAAAAAGTCCTGCTCTGAAGCTCTGCTGCGCTCTGTCGTCGTCTGTGTGTGTGTGTCTCTCTCTCTCTCTCTCTCCCTCTGGCCCACAATGCTAGGCAGCATAGCTACAAACACAATTCCGCACAATACTATTGTGCCACTTCATCTACATCAATCTTCAACCTTGCAGGAACTGAATGCTGGTCCTTCAATAGGTGCAACTCTCTTTTTAAACTTGAAACAGGCTGCAAAGACCACTGGTCATAACTTGAAAGTGGTTCAGGTGACAAAGGAAAATCACCTCGTCACCTTCTGGATCTGTGCAGCACAAGACGCCATGACAGCTAATGGCAACGTGGCAGCTCTCAGCCGAGATTGGGTAATTGCAGTGTTGCAGTTTCTTTGCGATACTTTGCGGCTGCTATCTTTGATATTATATACTATTCTCATATCAAATGATACATCCAATTTCAACCAACGGCTGCAGAGCGCTCACTGGAGTTTCTCACCCAGGACACGCCGCGCCATCGGGCCAACTTAAGCCAGCCTGAACCAGCTCAGCGCTTCTGAGCCATGTCCTGTCATTGGATACAATTTGATAAGACTGAGCAAGACTCTTTTGCGAAACGGGTACAACATGATACAAATGATTTTGCGATGCCTGATGCACCTTGCTGGACAGCATCAGTAGACTCCTGCAAAGGAACTCTGCAGCAAGGTGTACACACCCACACACAACTTGTTGTGTTCATGTCCGCCTTCCTTTGGCATCCAGTGCGGACTGCAATTGCGCCAAATCCTGGAAGCAATGTTGCGGACTGTCATAGCATGGCCCTTCTAGGCAGCTTGGACCATGCCACAGGTCAACGGAAAGCTGATGGCAGCGGGCCTCTGCCACACTTGCAGCAACTTTGGGATTACCAGCCTGAAGCCTCAATCCGACATGCGAGAAAAAGTCTCTGTGCTCCTTAAGACATGTTTTTCGGCTGCAAAACAATCAACTGACAGCAACTCGTTTTCTGACTTCTCCTCCGCCTCTCACACTTTAGGTATCAGGCTTGGAGAGCCGCCAACGCAGGTCCTGTATCAAATTGCCAAGACCAATTCGCATCCCTGATATCTTGTGGAGCTGGACCCTGCTTGCAAGACTGGCATCCAACATATGCTTAGTCTACAACTGAGTCTACAGGATCTCTCTCCTGAGCTTGCATTTCACATTCGGATAAGGCTTTGGAAATATCCTGGTCAGCGGTCCTGCCATAAAGGACGGAGGACTGTTTAAAGAGCAATACTGTACTATCGCTTCCAGCGCCTGAGATGTCCCAGGCCCTCACATCTCTGGGTAAGGCGGAGCTCCTGCACAAAGACTACTCGGCTGCTTCTCAACTTGAAAGCAAGCGACGAAAGCGGCCAAGCAACAATTAAGTAAGAGTGCCAAAAGAGCCAACAAATGTCATCATTGTGCAAAACAAGTTGGTTCAAAGGCCGAGCCTCTTCCAACTCTTTTACCTCAGCCTGTTGGCTCTGCTCCATAATCGAGCAGTTGAAAACATCTCTCCCCAAAGTCCACCAGCCTCTATCTTCTTCTTCTCATTTCTGCTTTCCTCAAGTTTCACCTCGAAGGTGTTAGTGCTTCCACAATTCTTATCCCTACCACTATCAACAGCTTCGCTCCTGGAGTCGGGCTTTCTCTTCGTCCCATTCTTTCGCAGGTGCCTGGCAACAACTGGATAAATGAGTTTGGACATATCGAGCACTGGGAGAAAGTGACCTCAACCAGTTTTTGCACACTCCAAAACAATCACAAAACTGCAAATGGCCCCATCGCTGAGACGCTGCCTTCAGCTGACAACCAGCTGCTTCATCTACGAGCAATCCTGAAAAGGCAAAGAATATCTTTAGCAACTTCTATTGTCTGGCAAAGAATGATGGATACTAGATACTATAGTTACTATATATAGACTGATTGAATTCAAACGGAACATTACTTTCGCGGTTGCAAGTCCGCCTGATTCCTGGAGCTTGGCTAAAGACTTTGCAGCAACCAAGTCTGCTTCTTCAAGGCGTTCAATCTGCAGAGATGCTTCTTGCAGGCGATCCTCTCGGTGAATAAAGTCTGATCTTTTGCTGTGCTGGAAGTCCTTGACACAGGCTTTCTCCTTCGCGGAATCACAATTTTGAATCATCTCCGACACTTTCACTTCCCTTTCAAGAACAAGCGCTTGCATAGACTCAACTGATACTTCCAGGCTTGCAACTTTATCTTGACTTTCAGCAAGTTGGGTCTTCAAATCGGCAGCCAAATGTTCTTGAAGCGTCATGCCATTCATACTTGCACATGCCTCCTCGTTCCTTGCAATACCTTCTTCTCTGAGTCGAAGTTGCTGATGAAGCTTCACTTCTTCGGTGTGTCCTCCTTCTTCCACTTTACACATTTGAGACTTCAAGTTCTCGGCTGACGTTCGGTGCTTAGCTTTCAGCTGTCCGATGCGCTCATGTAAGTCTCTCCTAGTCCCCTCCTCCTGTCTGAGATGACTCTGGTATTCTTCAATGGCTTCCATGCGCTCTTCAGCGCATCTTAAATCTGTCTCGCGGTTCTCCAAATCTGCAGCATTTTTTTCAACTCTTGCTCGGAGTTGGTCCACACTAGCAGCATTTTCTTTCAATTCGGAGAAGTATTTTGACCGAAGCAGCTTCTCTTCTTCTTGAGCACATTTAGCACATTGCTCGCTCAGTTGCTCGTCCCTCTCTGCAAGGCTCTTCCTCAAGTCAGCTGCTGCCTTTTCAAGCCGGCGCCGCTCGACTTCGAAAACATCCAGCACTGGCTGAGCAGCCATTTGAGCAAAAAGGCTAGCACTCTGAGCTTTTTGAGTGAGCAAAAACAGATGGACCTATGTCAAAGACTCGGAATGTCGACTCAGGCAATGGTAGGACAGGCTCCTGTGGAAGCTCCAAGAGTCTTCGACTCTCCTGTTGCAGGAAATGTCTTTATTTCAAGATATTTGGCAACTTCAAATTGTTGAACTGTTGCCGCAACCAATATGCCTCTGCCAAAAGACCAGGCCGTTTGTTGGGCACGGCCTTGCCATGCAAAGCGGTGTAAAATTTGACCTTTGAACTCTCAAAGGCGCATAGAACTAGATACTGTCAAGAAAGTTCACTTGACTTATGTTGGCTCCAAAGTGTTGCAGCCTTGCAGGCAAGTACTTGTACACGAGTTCCTAGTTTACAAATAGAAGAACAACAGTGCAGCCGTCCCTGAATGTGACTTAAAAGTATTGAAAGGGGATGCATCTTTTTTATCTGGGATTCCCTTATGTCTGGAACATGAAATATTGAAGAAATCGGAGCATCTTTTTGCCTCAATGAACTGCCGGTGGACACTTGAAAGTCCTTGCAAACCATGCTCAGGCCCATGCAAAGGTCCATGATAGTGCACTACCTTGTCTTGCTGTGACAGGACAGGCAACAAGAAGCTGAATGGCCAAGGCCCACACCACAGCCAATGACCTGTCATTGAAAGTCAATGATAATTGATAAAGATTGATAAAGAATAATGCAATCATACAAAAAGGTACCTGATCAACTCGAGAGAAAGTCCCCTTCCTACCTAGACCTGAAACATCTCTGGTCCCCCAACCCTGAGGGCATCACAGCTAGCACTCGACGAATTGTTCGGCAAAAGCGACCTAAGACACCCAACTTTGCGTGCAGGGTGAATGGTGAGCAGGCAAGTGTCACTAAGGAATCTGACACTTCATCAAAGCATTGGCTGCTCAGCTAGTATAGCAGCTACTGGTGGCAACAACATGTAAGAAAGTCCAGCTGCAGATTGCGCTTTTCACTTGATTTTAAACCTGTTTGGGAAAGCAGTTCAGTCTACCAAGTGATCCGACTCGGACCTCATGGCCAGAAAAACTCTTTGAACCGCCCGCGGTCAGAAGAGCCTTTTTGTCAATCACACCACAGGAATGTTTGCAACAAAGAAAAGTGCACTGACAAATTGACAGATAATCTGAGACGTGAACCAACACACCAATGACCCACATGACGGCCGTCTGACTCTCTCTCTCTCTCTTGTATTTTCAAGGAAGCAACACTGCTTCAGGAAGCGAGATGTCAGACTCTGGCACTCGATTTGATGCGAGAGCCTTCCAGGGCTATTTACAAGGGACGTCTTCGTCCTTCCTCCTCATTCTTGACTTTCCAAACAAAAATCACCAGTAGCTCATAGATCTCAGCATCTGCCAAACGTTCAAGAACAAAGATCTTTAACGCAAGCATGTACAGGCTGCAGCTCCTTCTAGACATGCAGGCTGCATAAATTTTGAGTTGCACAAGTGCTTAAGGTGCCCGTTCTTCAGGCACATCATGAATAGCTTGTGGCAAAGGAAATTGGAGGCCTTGGCATCACTGGGCTGCACTCCTTCCAGATATGCTACTGTTGAGGCCAAGACTGGCGAGAAAACACGCCGCCTTAAAGCATTCATGATTAAGGTTTTGCAATCAGCAATCTTGACACGTCATGTCACAAGCTTAGATCCGTTCCTTCAGACGTCTCATCCTTGTCACAAAACGGAGCATAAAACCGACCCAAAGATCTTAGCAAGCTGCTGGGGTCATGGCCAAGGTGCCACGAAACTGTCGCAGGGCCTGGGCTTTGCCAAGGTTAGTACGACAGCAATATATGCTTTTGTCTTCAATGCCAGCGCCTCCAGCCAAAAGAAGAGTGCACCAAACATGTCCAAGGTGTCCTGATGGAGCCAGACCATGGCACACATGCTCGAACAAAGTGCACACAGGACTCGAAAGAGTCCTGCTTCTGTTCTTCGAGACCCTTCTTGGCCGCATCCGCAATGATTTCATCAGCAGAAGCTCCACGTTTGATGGGCGGTACGCTCACCAGCTCTGAAGGCAACAAGGTATAGTTTTCACCTGTGGGATTGTCGTCCACAGACATCGCCCTCTGTTGAAACTGCTGTACTTGAAGCAACAAACTCAGGGCTGTCTGTGGAGTACCCAGAATGTGTGTTAACACAAAATCTTCATCGTTGGAAGACCTGGTTGGTCTATCAGGATAGCTCGAGCCCTCTGCGTGCCAAACTCGCTCGTCTTTTGCCCCAAACTCGGGTTCAAGAGATGCGGCAGATAGATGCACACGGGAATCAGGAGGGCCATCTGCATGCCACTCCGCAGTTTCCAGCTCCGTGCCCACTGCCGTGCCATCACAATGCTTTGTAAAGTCTTGAAGTTGAAGAGATTGTTGCATAGTGAATGAAGGAGGTAAATAATTGTTTCCGCGAAAGTCACAGGAATGTTCTGGAAGCATAATGTCTTGGTTGATACTGTCATCCGGAGACCAGAGCAGCTGATGATTTAGAAGAAAGGACAGCGCAGACTTCTCAAGTTTTTCCCTCTCCAAAGACAGCAACTCCCGCCGTTCATCAGAACTCACACTGAAGCCACTGCACAGTGCAGGATCCAAACAGCCATAAACACACCAGTCCCCGAGGCATGGTGTCGAATGCTGTAGTGCTCTCATAATGCTGATGATTTCACTTGCCGAAGGAGCCAAGCAACACCAAAGCAAGATTGGATTCACGAGAACTCCTAGGAGCTCTTCTGCAAGCGCTTGTATGCGATGAAGCAAAAAGTCGCAAAGAAGTTCCTACAATGCACACTGAAGCAAGCTGCTTGGAAGCAAGAAAAACATCATGTCAGAAATGTTCCTCCATTCCAATCCAAACCCCATCAACAACTTCCTGTGCCTCCTGTATTGCCTGTCCCAAGGAACGGGGGGTTCTCCGGGAAGTTCTCATCTTCATAGCGTTATCATCGGTATCGCAACATGACCACAACATGGTCATAGGTATCACAACATGATCATCGGCTTCATAACATTGTCATCTGTTTAACATTGTCATCGGATGACAATGTGGTCAAATTGGTTGGGGTGGGGGGTGGGGGGCACGGGGAAATGGGGCATCACCTATCATCAGCCTCATAGCGTCATCATCGATTTCATAGCATGATCGGCGGTGTCATAACATTGTCATTGGCTTTTCAACATTGTCATCGGACAACAATGTGATTCAGTTGGGGTGGGGGGGAGGGGGTGACACGAAGTGCAATTGCAGCGGGGCTCCCTTGGAAAGACACTGTCCCGAGAGCGGTCCACCGCGGAAAAAGCTGACAGGTGCTATGGCGCGCGCAAGAAAGCGGTTGTTTACCAGGCTTGAGCCAAATACGTCAGTCATGTGTAAAGAGTTGCTACACACCGGGCGTGCAAAGATCTACGTGAAGCCAAATGGGTTGCATGGAAGGTTTCTGGTTAATCGGCAGCTCATACAAGTGAATCGAATGGCATGCGCTCAGTGCACCGTCCCAATGCTTCACACAGACGTTGTTGTCATTGCGATAAAGGCACGTTATACGATGGACTTTCATTTGTATATATAAAAGAATATATACACCTATATATTTATACAATTCAATAATCCTTCAGCACTCCAAATTCTTTAACATCTGTATTAATCTCTTTCACTTGCTGGAAATCTGATATCTTTGCTTCCAGGGGATTTTCCCTGAGGGATCAACTCACCCAACAAAAGGCTATCAGATGAAATTCTGAAATCGCCAGAGAGAACCCCAACAGAAAAGTGATGCAGGAATTTCCAGCGAGGCAGATATTAATCTGGACCTGGAATCTCCCATTGGAGACGGGCTGTCGGAGGATGAAGTGAAACCGAACAGGTTTGCGACCACAATTGTGGAAGCTGGCAGCGAACTCTATCGGATGTTGCGAAATCGAATGGGACAGGGCCTGATTGGTCCCAGCGGCTCAGCTGATCAGCTATCTCATTTTCGCGGCCAGCGATATGAGAAACGTCTAGTTCCATACAAGTACATGCCGCTAGGAGACATAATTTTTCAAGAAAAACACATAGTGGGAATGAGGTTGTGAAAAGTGTGTTGCTACCCGCCTCGGCACCTGAGTTGTCACTCAGAGAACGAATCAATAGCGGGTAATCGATGTGAGGGAAATGTGCGGGATACAACAAAAAGGAGGGCAACATGTGATATTTCGCTGCAAGTCGTCCTGAACGGGGATATTCAACTCAACCAGTTCGCTGTGAGTAAATCGTTCGGAAAACCAACGAGTGCGACCTGAGCTATCACGGACGTATCGACCAATCTGGCAGGAAGAGCCTGCGGCCCAGACGTCTGCTGCTGCTTCTCCTTGTCAAAGCGGTTTGGGAAACATGGGGCGAATGGGAGAAAAAGCGGTCAACCAATCTTCAAAAAGGTTCAGTGTACGAATGGAATGCGAAGACAAAGTTCGTTTGCGTTCTGACAAGTGTAGCTGGTTAAGATCCTCACGAGTTTTCACTTGCTGATGCCTCACTGAAAATAGTGCCACCTACTGGCACGGCCGTTCCCTGTGGACGGGAATGGAAAGTCAAATCATCATTGACACAAGCTGGGACCTGTAACCAATTGCTCGGAACGATGCTGAAATGTGAAGCAGGGATGGAGTACAAATCACGAAACAGATGGTTTAACCATATGCGCATATATGGAAACAGTTGAGTCAACCACATGGCTAAGCCAATGAATTTCTCCAAAAGTTTCGCGGAAGTCCGGGTGTTAGGTTTTAAGTCGCCTAAGAGCTTACGAAGTTTACTGAGCTTGTCTGCAGGAACCTCAATGTAAGCGGAGCCAAAGTGAAATCTCCATCCAATCCAAGAGGTGGAGTGGGAGAGCTCACATTTTTTCCAACTCACAGGAATGGCCAGGCACTGACACAAAATGCACAAAAGCGTAGCTGAGATTGGCATGATCTGTTCATCTTGAAAGAACAGAAAGTCGTCCACATACAGGAACCCCGCATGTGGGAACCACAACATCAAGTGCATCAAGCGGAGGATCCATCCTCCAAGTCTGGACCACCGCGAGGCGGAAAAAGTGGCGCCGAAGGGGCAAACACGATAGAAGTAGAGGTCTCCCTCGAGGGAGAACCCTACAAGACCCCATTCAGCTTCTTTCAAAACCACCCGTTTGTGGGCCGATTTGATACCCAAGCTAAAACCCATGAGAGCACTGCTAGTTTGCCTCAAGGGAAGACAGCGAAGAACATCCTTAGCTGAGGGCAGAGTTGAGCGTTCCGGGATAAAGCAGCGGTTGTTCAAGCCACAAACTGAGCTGTCAACGACCAGTCTTGGTGGACGGCCGTCCGATAATGCGACGCCGAGTTTGCCGACTGAAACTCCTGCAGGGAAGGCCGCATCCTTTGTCCACCTCTTCTTGAACGAGGGAACGGGTCAGGTCAAGGTCGTCATCGGCTGATTGCCAATTATTTAAGTGAACGGACAGGGGCGTGGAAAAAGATGGTGAACTATTGGAAGCGGGGAATTCATTTGAGATTGGGGTGTCATGGAAAAAACCGTGCAAACGCCGGCTTGCAAACAAGGCAAAAGAGCCGTGTCACGGTCGCGCATGGCTGCGCTCAACTGTTCCATAACGGCTAAATGCATTGGTTGGTGATCTCTAACGGACCAGTCCACTGGCAAGCCCTTTGATTGCAACCACCTGGTGAGATCTTGACGGAACTCCTCAATGATGTCAGGACCAAATGGAGCGTCTGGACATCATCTAGATATGTGTACCATCAGTTGTTTGTGTAATTGACGGGCCGTGATGTTTTGGCGCCGTGTTTTTCGAAGAGATTCAAAAACATCAGGATGTGACCGGGGGCCACTCCAGTCAGGTTGTGAGGACAGGCCACCTCCATCTTCTGAACTCTGGGGAAAGGCGTCAACAGGTTTCCAAGGAATAGTGGCTGTGGCACTATGTAAATTGTAGTAGTCACAACCCCCGGAAGAAAGCAAGGGAAAGACCAGTATTGGGCCTGAAGCGGTCAATTGGCCTTGCACGTGCACATGGCTACCTCTGGGATGAGGGCAAGCGCATGCAAAAGTAGATAATTTAGAAAAACCACGGGCGGAAATCCAGGACTTCGCAACCTTCATTCCATATTGGCAAGCTGCAATGCATATGCAAGATGCTGAAATAGACTGTAAAAAGGCTCGGGCCACAGGCTCTAGCCAAGACATGTCATTCGTGGGTTGACATGGCCGCCCGCCGAAAATACAAGGCATAAACAGCAAACCACTCTTTCAAGCATCAAGAAGCTCTCCTGGACCTTCTGGAGGTCGTCAGCTGAAAGACCTGGAACTCCTGCCAAGTGGTCAGGTGTACGAAGTGCTGGTGGGCCACCATCGTCCTGAAGTTTAAGCCGAGAGTATTGATTACAGCTAGGACTACCTGCTGCATAGGCGACTTGCCCACTAGAACAAATGCGGAGCACTTGTTCGAAAGTGGAGTCGTTCAGCAAGTCCATTGAATCATCTAACAAAATATCAAATGAAAGGACATTGCACGCACGAGATAATGCTGCTTGGGATAGTGGCCGCGTAACTCCTGCACAAATGTCCAAGAAAAACGGCCGGGGAGAAAAGATGCTGCCTGTGTCAACGCTGAGTCCGCTTGAGGTCCCTTCGGGATACAAGGCGGAGGCTCGGGCACATGAGGCCGAGGCGGGTCGGAATGGTGAAGGACCTGAGCGGGTCCTGCAGAGTCAACTGAAGTCGAAACTGCGTTCAATGAAGGTGAAACGGAATCGATCGTAGGAAGTCCGCTGGAGGGAGACGCTTCAGTGGAGCGTAGTCAGTGAGGTGTTCGCTTGTGATCAAACGCGGTGTGATTAGCACCACAAGCCGTTCCATCCTTCTTGAGATACGCACATGCATGCAGGAAACGACAATCAGAAGCCGTGCGTTTGCCGCTTTGAAAACGCATACAAAGTTGTTGCCATTGTCCATCCTTCTGGATATCAGTGATCCATTGCACTTTGCCATTTCCACCGGGTTTTCCTTTCTTTGTTCCTTTTCCTTCCTTGCCCTTTCGTGTCCCTTTGGGATTGTCAAAAGAGCGAGAGCCCTGGCTAGTCGGTGAAAAGGATGGACGTGGAGCTCGTTCGCCACCTGAAGATAACCTGCCAAATCACTGCGGATGGTTGTGAACTCGTGCAATGCATCATCCATATTCCAATCACGATCGGACATCAGGTCTGATATGGAGGTCCAGACTTGGCGGTCAGCGGATTGAGCTTCCAAAATGCTAGCGGTACGAAGGCCGGATTCCGGGTCGAGTTTCTGCGTGAGAAAGGACATGAACTTATGTGTATATGCTTTCAAGTTCTGCGCGCGAGCTCCCCGACATATGGCAATGGCCACACTATGCACTTCAAGCATATTGCGGATGGCATCGGTGCCCATTCCGGAATTTGATATCTCCAGGGCAGGTGGGTCGTCCAATAGCAACGTGGAAAAAGAAACAGTTTCCACTCTGGGGAGTTTTGCAGCGCGCTGGCTCACAACTTCTTCTGCTCGACTCACTGACATACGATACTTCCATGGGATCCATACCCATTGCTTGCGCTGCAATTGATGATGCAAGCTCAAAAGACGTGTCGACGGCATCGTGTCGGAGTTTAAAATTTCCG
This sequence comes from Porites rus, assembly GCA_964035705.1. Classification (NCBI taxonomy): domain Eukaryota; kingdom Metazoa; phylum Cnidaria; class Anthozoa; order Scleractinia; family Poritidae; genus Porites; species Porites rus. Next base: position 19,033 of record CAXIVM010000111.1, read on the forward strand.
ACGGGTAGTTAGACAAAAACTGTGACTTGAGTTCTTTGATCCGCTGAGGGTCCAACTTCGGGACAAAGCCTTCGGACCATGGCGTCGAAGAGGATGAGGAAGGACCTGTAGGTTCGGAAGCGCTCGTTCCGGATGGACCTGACATCTGCTGAAAGGCGGATTTGTATGCAGCTCGGAGTGATGCTTTTTGCCGCAGGGAAAGCTCCCGACTCGGAAAAAGGTCCTGAATCACCTGATCAAATGCTTCATACGAACTGGCGCAACACGCAAAGGTAGACATAGTCCACCCTTCTGTCAAAAGCTCATGGGTCAAGGAAGTATCCAGACCACTGCAGACCAAGAGGTCTTCCAACGACGACGCCATCCCTTCACAGAAGAGAGAAGGTCCCACAGGGACACGCGCAACGCATGGCCCGAGAATCAGCCTACGCAGGGTGGATAGGAAGAAAATAAAAACTAGTTGAGTAGAAAGCATGGTCAACTCTGAAACCTGGAGAACGCGCGTTTCCAAAAAAGACGAATGTTGAGAAGAGAGAAAACAGCTCATTATGATGGATCGGAAGAAGCAACATATGGTACCGCCCTGAATTAGGCTGTCTTGTAAAAATGAATGCGATGCCTGAGAGCCGGAAGAGTTCGAGAGATACTTACAATGTTCTAGAGCATAGACAAGTGTAAGCACAAAGCTGCACTCAAAAACCAGATGTATCTGATACATCTGTTTTTCAAGGACCGTGGTGTCAATAATGCGTCCTTCTTGGGGCGCTGAACAATGAACAAGCGGGATTTGTGGTGTCAGATCTGTATGAATCTCTTCCGCTTGGGGCGCTGAAGAGTTTTTTAAGTTGAACACACAAATGAAAGTCTTGATCCAAAATGGCGGGTGCAAAGAAAATCCTCCGTAGAACACACATGAACAAGTACAGTACATGTTACAAACCACATGACTCACCTCGGACCTCATTTTGGACACCCTCAGAATACACTGCTTCTAACAGTCTACAATGCACCAACTCACTTTGCCATGGCGAAACATTTGGTTTCCAGCACATGGACATGCTTCTTTCACACGTGCCCAAGAATGGTAACAACAGAATTACAAGCAGTTTGCATACATCCCACGCATACAACTCATCATTGAGAGCCAGTTGATGCCTAAGATAACCATTGAAACATCTGTGTGCAACCTTCTCACCAGTGGCCCTGCAAACATACACTATCCAAGCTGAGCACAACCAGTTGAACCCTTCGGAGAACCTCCCGTCCCTGCCGTTGCTTGTTTAATCAAATATAATAGACTGGACTCAATAGTCTTCACAACATGCCATTGGCACTACATGACTTCTTCTAACCCAAAGTCCTGTCGCACGCGCCGAAAGTGCTTACACAAAGACGCGCCTCACTTTTCACATGGGGCAACCAGCGGCTGCAGGTTCTAGTCTGAGCTTCTGACGCCGTAGACCACTGCATGCTCCTCTTGACCACTAGCAAGAACAGCTTGACATGCTAACACAGCAGTGTACGTACTATTGTACAATCGCACGCTCCACTACAAATGCTATTGTGCAAAAACACTTCTGGCTGCTT
>CAXIVM010000111.1:20819-66843 GCA_964035705.1 Porites rus
TATTTTGTGTTTTTATTTTTCGTCGCAGACGTGCAAGGTCTACCTGCCTGTGGTGCAAAGTTGCGTTGGACTTTGCACCCACGTGGATGGCTGTGAAGGCGCCGAGTCGAAAGCACGGTCCACGACGCCTCCGCGTGCTCGGAGAAGCTTATGCAGACTCTTGATGATATATGCAAACTCTTCCGGTATAACAATCCAAAGGGGTTAATCAGGAGTCTACATTACTCAGGAATATCCATAGGATCTGAGTCGAGCTGTTCAAGGTTGTCCTGTTCACCTGTGGGATCGTGTGGGTTTGGAGACGGCTTGCAGCCACAAAAGCGAATGAGGTTCTGGTGTTGTTTGGTGTTTCTGCAGAGATGTATCCGCCACCGACGTTTGCCTGTCTTTTGTCCTCTTTTTTTTTTTTTTTTTTTTTTTTTTCGTGTCTTTTCACATCGGAATGCCTTGAACACCCCGGTAGCCACCAATTGGCACCCCTGTTGGGGTCTCCTCGTAGTATGAAGATGCTGCAAATGCGGCATTGACATTGAGTGACACACATTTTGGATTGATCCGGACTGTGTGGCCGGTGGTGTGTGTTTGTGTTTTTTCCACGAAAAACTTGGGGATCCCTCGAGCAGTTGCAGCACTTTGGGTGACGAACATTGACGATGGGAAGACGGTCCTGCTTGTTACTCGATGTGATTCCGCCAGGCACATCTTTGAACACGGCGAAGATTTTGCTCGAGAACCCTGTGCTTCCAGAGTTGTTTTGCCGCAAAAAATGCGAAATGGGTGTGGGAAATTCCTGGAGGTTTTTTGGGGATGCAAAGCATTATCTCTCTCTCTCTCTCTATCTCTCTCTCGCTCCGGTGGAACGTTGGATGCGGGTCAAAGGTCTCCATGATACATGTCATCGACTCGACGTGTTTTCGACTCCCTTTCAGCAGCCCCGCTTTTCTGAGCTTTGGCATGCCTTGGCATTGCCTCATGTGCTCTTTGGTGGAACTGTATGGGTCCGAGGGCGCAGAAGGTTGGCATTTTTTTTGAATCCAACACCTTCTCAAAAGAGGTACGGTATGAGACGGTATGGTACGGTATATAATGTCGATCCTTTTGATTTATATAGACATTTGCATCCAGTTGATACAAATGTCTGAGCTCCAGGTTTGCCTACGGCTTTGAGCTTTCTCTTCAGAATCCAGCGGCGTTTAGCATCACCGATGAGGCGCACTGATTCAATCATGGATCACTGCCGGCTCTCCTGGTACGTTTTTCCCTTTCCCGTGTCATTCCATGTCATTTCCCACTTCTCAGGGCTGTGAGTCGGAAATCACATGCTCCGGGACCATGACTTTGCCCTCCTCAACTGGTGAACTCGAAGATGGGTACGATCCAACGCCCGGAAAGCAAACGCAATCATATACCCATCCAACAACATGGAAGACCATGTGTTTGTTGCATTTGGTTGCCTTTGTTGCAACATGTGATTGTTTCATCATTATTCGTCCCCTCAAGAGCATAATACTTAATTCTAGCGGTTGCTTTCCAGCAGGCTTGGGATGCTGAGATGCAAACTCTCGGCCTGGAAGATGGTCCCGTAATGTCCCTCATATCTTTGGAGGGGCAATACAAATTTCTGCAAGAAACCACGAGAAATTAAATAAAGGCAACTCGGCAACTCAGACTGCAACAGTGGCATGATGCCAACGCAAAAGACATGCCCAAAAACTGCAAACAAACTGCACAACTCTACACAACGATTGGCATTATTTAACACAAAGGAAGACTGGCATTTGTCCATATTTGTCCCATATTTTCCTGAACTTGGAAGGTAGGTTCCAAGTTCCATCCTATGAGTGCCACACGCCCCAAAGAACGTGAAACCGCCCGACGCCTTCGGCGGCGGAGGCCTCCTGGCAGATTTGGACCACCGACGCCTTTGACCGGCCACTGGACGCCGCCAACCCAGCGAAGCTGAATCCAGAAGGCCGACCGGGATGGACGGGTGCCGGCGGCGGCGATGTGGGTGCGGACGCGGCCATCCGATTTGGGGTCAGAGGCAGATCTAGAGGGGCAAAGATCAAGGTTTAGGTGGTTTGACCATCGACAGGTGACATTTCGTGAAAGACCAATCGATGAACGATACCATTTTGGGTTGGGTAGGGTATATTAACGATACCATTAACGATACCATTTCTATCATATCTGGTATCTCTTTGGAGCTGTCTGTCATACCCTTTTGGGACACACACAGAACCGCGGACCGAGGTTTACTCTCCAAGGTCCGGTCGACGATGTTGATCATTCCGTTGGTGTTGTTATTGTACATGAACAGACATGAACAGACTAATGATTGTGTGCTAGAGCTTGCTTCTTTACACTTGCAAGTCTTTGGGCAAATTGTTGGCAACAAAGTGGTTGCTGAGTCCTGCTGTGAGAGAAGGGTTGCATGAGAGAAAGGCTGCTGTGGCAACCTGTTGCACTGTTGCAACACCCCACTGGCCTACGGAAGTGCTGCCAGAAGATGATTGGTCTATTGTGGGAAGTTCTGAACAACAGACAAACGTTTGTTTCTATTTCAAAAGGGAAGTAATCAAGGATCTACTTCTATTTCATAGATATATTTGTCTATCCGAATGGACCATCCCTTTCAGAACTCCCAGGACCATGGGTCGGCATGACCGGCTTCGCCCGCTTTTCTTCGCCCGGCGCACGATTCCGGGCGTTTGCCCGCCGCAAAAAGGATGCGATGTCGGACAGCCTCCTAGAGATGGAAGTACTGAATTTAAGGGATGTTTGTCCTATTACCTGTCCTTACAACTGTAACACTTATTATTTGTCCTCTTATTGTTGTAGTACCTGTAACAGTCAGTAAACAATGATCATCGGTTTTTGTTCGAGGCCTGCAACTGAACTATAACTGAACCATGATCATCCACTGAGGCCTGGTAAGACCCAAGGACCCAAGGAGTACTGAATCTATCGATGGTACTGTGCACAGCACATGCACCATTGACGGTGCTGACAGACCCTATAGATTCTGGAGCCCTAAATCTATCAGCCATGAGCTGCAGCGAAAAGAAATGTACTGAGTAAACTAATTTGACCAATTTTGACCATCACTCATACTAATACAACGGTTTTGTTTGTTCAGAAACTGATTCTTGCTATTTCAGTGAAACAACCTGATCTCGTTCTGCGGGGCACGGTGGGGTGTTTGGGGATAAACATCCACACGAAACGTTTGGCCGCCAGGTGGTTTGGCCTGGGGCGTCTTTCAAGAAGGCAGGAGATGGTGATATGATTTGTGCATGTGAAACTCTTCTTCATGTGAAGCTCCTTTGGGCGATAGGGGATAATGATCCATTATAGAGCTAGCTTAGCATGTGATTCTCAAGGGTGCAGCATTCGGCCACAGCACAGCACGATGAAGTCGTTTGTAACGGATCCTTTTTTGGAGTTTGCCGTTGGCGCGAACTGTTGTTCGGGCCCTCCTGCAACACATGTTGAAACCTGAGTTGCCGGATACTCCCAATCGCGAGCCTATATCTTCTAAGCAGGCATGATTGGTAGCCTTGATACATATCCCAGGACAAGCAGATCCACAAGGGGGTTTACTTCATTTGGCACCAAAGAGGTTTGATTCATTAGCATTCTGCAAAGTTTGACCATCAACATGTATATACATCCCCTTTTGAGCGTTCTTGAAACGTTTGCTTGGATTTGCCTCATGCATCCTCATGCCCAAAAGATCCAAAAGTGCCACAAAAACAACACATTTGCCACACATGCACATCATCATCTTCCGTTCTTTTGAGCCCAAAGCTTCGTCGTTCTTCACCGCAGTGGACGTGAAAACCACCCCTTGGTCCTCCCCTGTCGCGCCGCTCCACGAAGAGGCACAGCGGTGATGAGCTCCTTGTCGCTCTCCTCGCTGTGGCCCAGTGCGGTCACCGGAGCCTCCGTGTTGCTCACGCTCATCCTGCAGGCGCGCGCGCGCGCCCGTTTTTGCGAGCGATCGGATGGGGGGGGCTCGTGGTTTGGATGTTTGGTTGCTTTCTGGGGGAAAGACACATACACTGAAAAAGAGAACAAGAGTGGATCACTACTGAACTACTGATCATGTTGAAACTTATGTAAACCTCTGAAGTTCATCACTTGAAGATCTTCAGCTGTCATCCCGAAGCAAGTACAAGCTTTGTCGTGGTGTGTCAAGACTTTATTCTTAAGTATCCGCGCATCCCATTCCACTGAATTCCAATTGCAGGGGTCCAGCTTTGTGAAACTCTCCGGACATCGCCGGACATCGCAGAACCTGCAACACAATCTGTAGGTACGGGATAGGCTCGGATGGGCTCTTAAACCCCTCTACCAGCTGCTTCCAATTTGTTACTAAGGAAATCCCCCTACACTGCTGCAAAACGTCACCATTGCAGACCCAAACAAAAAGCACTAGGTAATGCTAGGTAGGAATGTTTGGTGTTGACTTTGTGCTTTTGTTGTAGTTATGTTTGTAACCATGTTGGCATCATGTTGGGCACAAACCATTTCTCCTTTTCGATGCCCAGCTGACTTGGGCAGATGACGCGGCCAACTTGTGTGGAGTCTCCGACCGTCCACGCGGACGAAAAGCCTCGATTCACGGTTTCAGAGTCTTCGATTCGCCTGTTAAACACCATGTATCATGTAGGTCAGTCCTCTAGGGCTGTGCTGGGAAGGCTTGGTGCCTCCATGGGGTATCTCTTTTTTTAGTCCAACTATGTCCAAGTGCGTCTCGGACCGGCCCGTGTTATTCGAGCCGGGCGTCACGAGCGAGCTGCTCGCTGTAGGTCACTGTGAGCTTTACAGCAACGGCGCGCTTCATCAGCCCAGTTGGTTTCAACATGGATCCATCCACCTTCCAGTCGTGTCTTGGAGGCGGCAGATGGATGACGGGTGAGGTTTGGGGAAGTTCAGGTGTCGGTGTCCTCGGCGTGTGGACTCTGATGGTGTCCGGATTTCCCCGAAGTTGCCCAAGACCGGCATTCAGTCAGGTAGCTCGGTCACTCCATTGAACTAGCTCAGCCTTGTTCAGTTCGTGACCCAGGCTGAGATCCCAAAGAAAGAGGTCACTAAAGCCTCCTTGGAGGTTCACTGACTGGGAAGCTGGAGATCTATATAGATGTGTCTTGATGTCAAGTTCGTGTGAACTTTGTTCAAATCACCCAATCTCGTTCCAGCTTGCCAAGACGCTTGATTTTTGACGTGTGACATGCTTTGACTTTGACGGTGGCACAACCAAAGAGATTCTGCTACTTACCCCTGGGTGACTGGGTCTACCCTCTACCACTTCGCGAGTGGAGCCGTTTGCTTGAGCCACGCACAATGTGACAACTGTCGATCGGCGAAACGGTTGTGGGGTTTGATAAGTCGCAGTTGTGGATCCAGGCAACAGTACGGACACCCCTTCTCGTCCACATCCACCTGAAATGTAGACCAGTCATCCTGCTGTTGGTGGAAGAAGGAGACTACTGACGCCACTTGGGATGGGGACAACTAACTACTCCCAAGTACAATATTTTGTAGGCTGTTTGAGATTGTTTTGGAAGATCCCAGGAGGCACAGAATCTCCTCTTTCGGATATAAGATGTCGATTTGGCCATCTGCAGGATGAAATTATTGCACATTTTATGCATGCTCATGGCCATGTGTCGCCATGAATGTGTCGCCATGATGTACGTGGTCGACATGTCAAAACACAACGAGCCACAAGCATGCTACACTATGACTCACTCACAGGCCCATGGCATGGCCCCCCAAGAAGACTAGCTTCCCCTAGAAACAGTAGATGTTCCGTGGTTTTCCACCTCCATGTTAGTGAGTTAGAGTGTATCGGCTGTATAGGTGGTTTCCAGTTGCTAAGGGTATCTGGAGATCTGTTTGTCGTGTTCCTGATTATGGGACCGGTTTGGTCGGCGGTTTGTCTGAGGATGTCCGTCTCAGTGGCCGGGGCTGAAGCAGATTGGCCTGGAAGTCTACTGTCAGGCAGGGGGAGCTGGGGCAGCTGGGAGTGGAGACCTCACTTCCTATCCGCGTGCCCTGGAGGGCTGGAGACCTGTTTAGGTATAGGGTAGGGTATAGTCGAAGGCTTTTGACACCCATGTCCAGGATGACCCTGGAGAGGGCTAGTCTGCCTTATTGCTTTCTTTGGTGGAGTATGGAGAGATATGGAGAGTGTTATTTCGCTTTCACGTGTTTTTATTGCTTCTTTGGCGGACTATGCATATGAGTTTCCATTGGGCTGCTGGCTTGTTTGACCTGTTGCGTGTCCTATAGGGCGTCCAACTCCCCCCAAGTCTACTTGGTTTTAGCCGGAATTGTTGGGGAACACCGAACACCCCTATGGGCTTGATGTACACTTGGGATACTTCTTCCAAAAGGATCTTCCAAAAGATGCAGACATTGCTGACACCCACGTATTTCCAGGCACAGCTGCATATGACGCGGAGCCCCAAAACACGCTGCTGTGGAGTGCAGTGTCTCGTGCTGCAGAGAAGTCGAACGGAACAAAAGAAGAACAATCGCGAGACCTTTTTACTCCATCTACTTCCAGAATCTTCGTCAGATGCATATATATATATATTATTTTTGGGTGCCCCCAGTGTCTCTAACTAGAGTCACTGTATATACAAACTATAAGAGTTTGTATGAGGATCATCAACATGTTGGAAACATGCTCGCCCGCTAGCATGATCATGCACTGCTGGCCCCGCAAGAAGCACCTCGGAGGCTTGGAGGCTCCTTAGCTTTGAAGAACAAGGTCTCACCACTTCATCATTGACTTGAAGTTGGAAACGGATGGACCCCAGATTGACTTGTTCACATCATGTCATATCCTTTTGATCTACTCAGGTTGGGATTCTCCACTGTGGCACCCGGGATTCTTAGAATGGATGGCTTTCCCACAGGTCACCGCACGTCCTTCGTTTTGGAACGGCGACGGACTTTGGAGACCAATCACCAGGAGCTGCGCAGCGAGCTCGGAACGGAAGACGCAGCTCGGAACGGAACCCCACCGACGACGGTCGGTCGGAAGACGGAAGAGTCGGAAGTCGGAAGACGTGACACCAGGCAAGCTATGGCAGCGGGCAAGTCATTGGCTTTTCAGTACCTCGACTTAAAGAGCGTGTGGTGCTCTTTTGCGTGGCCGGAGCCGGTTCTCCCACCACACCAGGGGCATTTTTGGGTGGTGAACGGCATGCATGAGGATACAAACCCTGCTTGCTATTGATGGAGCGCCCCCTGCTGATGAGGGCCTGGTGGGATTCTTGTTTGTTTGATGTTGTTTATACTTCCGAACAATCCATGCTGGGTATGACTGCCGGGTATTGGCGAATTTCATGGGTCGTCAACATAGGTCAATGAGCTAAGTATTCCGCTCATGGAGCACTCCTAAGAATTTGAATCCCTGCGACAAGAAGATGGCCCATATGGCCATGGCCTTCTTGGCGCGGGCAGAGCCCGAAAGTTCGCAACTTGTGGTCTTGGAAACGCTAAGGCAAGACGTTTAAACGTTAAGTAAAGACTTGTCTTTATGTAAACGACATCGTCAAACTGTGGAGTTGGACTGACTGAGTGGATTTGAACTCTGGTTCCACGACTTGTGACTTGTGATCAGACTGGCATGCAAGCCACGGGTGGCGCCCTACGCCCAATTCGTTCATTCCCAAGATCCAGGTACACCATCCCTCCATCCCGATCGTTCTTTCGGTGCCTTCCACTCACCCGAAGCACGGTGCCTTCGTTTTTCCCCATGTGTTCACTTCAGAAGCTGGTTGGGGTATGTTGGGGTGGGATTTGACGACCTTCCGAGGAATGTGCTTGGAGGTTTCGGGCCTGTAGATGGTCCTTGTCCACCCACAACTTCAGGCTTCACTGTTTTCAATCGCCTCGCCCTTGCAGCACCTGGCCGGTCGCACCGGAAACCGACACGGTCCGTCCGCCATGCGGCACTTCGGCCAGGTGGCGACGGAAGTGCCTCGCTTCCCCGTGGCGACCATGTGGTCGGCCGGAGTCCTGCAGTCTCCCGGCCTCGAAGTCAACGCAGCGCGCACAGGGGCTGGCTTCGCCGTGTTTTGGGAGGAAGAAGGTGTTCTTTCAAGGAGTCTATAGGGTATACCAATTGTGAGTCGGGAGCCCAAAATAGGTAGAATGGCAGAATGGCAAGAGAGGATAGTGAATACTGTCAATCAAGAGCAAGGGCGTGTATGGCCTATGGATTCAACAAAACATGCTATAACATGCTGGTCAAGGACATAGGCTGTGACATAGGGGAACCTAGCAGGTTGTTGGGAACCTAGGTTGTTGGGGATGTGAAAGGGGTGCGTGACTAGCTTCGGAGCTACCCAAACTCAGGAGGGCTGTTGGAGCCATAGTGTTGCAGTTTTTTTTCAGGCCAAGCCATTTCCGAAATTGTGTTGGGAGATCAGAATCGGTCGGGGGGGCTGCGCATAGCGATATATTGTAGATTTAACTTATATAATTTAATGCCTTAGGGTTCACAACTCACTCAACAGATGTCTATCACAGAGAGGCGCTCTTCTTATGGAGGTGCCAGGACTTGCTGAAATGGATTCTCCTGGGTGTGTAGTAAAATATCGCAAGATGACGAGACCTTCCAGTTCGACCCGTACAAGAAGGGCAAGATATAGACTTTGCTAGACTTTGCCATTTTTTTGAGGGGTTGGGGGGGTCTCCCTGTTTCAATACACATCACCATCTTGTGGAGAACAGCAACTCTGAAATCAGTCAGGTCCCTGTGAGTCAACTTGCTTCGGAGCGAACAGAGCGAACAGGATCCTGGGGGTTTCTCTCAGTTCACGGTGCTTTGGCACGCCTTCAATTCAGGAACCCCTCCGATCAGCCGCTGTTTTTCTTGGCTTGCCGGGGTAGATGAGACGAAGAGACCTGAGAGTTTCTCAGGTTTGGATGGGACGCTGCCACACTGGCAGAACGGCCCTTGGCTTTAGTGCTGCCCATGGAACAGGCGTGCATGGTCCGCTTGGACTTTGGACCGTTGCGGACCTGAGGGCATCACATTTCACCGGCTTGTGTGCCGACGAAGCCGATTGGACACCATCCAAAGAGTTGGACAATTGAATGTCAGGCGCTTCACCCGAGCCAACACCGCCATGCCGTGGGGCGCCCTCTTTGGCACCTTTTTGTGAGGTGAAGGGATAGACTTGGCTAGACTTGGCCGAGTTTCAGCTACTGTATGTTTTATGTTTCCCATCAAGCTGTTAGCTGTTGTATGGCCAGGATTGGAGTGCGAAGGTCCAGGTGTTTGATGACCAGGTGGACATCGTGGTTTGGGTATTCCCACAATGACCAGGAATCCAGATTGACAAAGACTGTCAAGACTCACAAGGTCCCTTGGAGGGGCTGCAGATTTTGGATCATGGGAATCCTTTGACCAGCCACCTGGGCCACATGCTGAAACGACACAGGTCCGAAGCATCATCAATTTCCGCGTGGACTATTTGTCCAACGTGGTTGCTGCTCGACAGCGGATCTATGTGTCACTGGAGACGATGTCCGACATACCCATAGGCCGATCCGCACTGAGGGGCCGGCAGCCAGTCAAGGTTGGATCAACCCGAATCGAATAATCGTAGAAACGGTTTGCCGGAAGATCTGCCTTGAAAACCCTCTATTGACTCTATTTGGGCAAAGTCCCTGAAAAAGAACCATGCGGCTGGCCAATTGAGGACCCCAACAGTTGGTTTTGGTGTGTTCCTTGGAATTTGCCCGTGGGCCCATGAGTGGTTCAGATTCTTGCTGAACTGAACAGCTGAAATCATGCATTTTCAGGAAGATAATTCATGTCCAGTTAGTCAAATGTGTATTGTCTCGTGCCATTTGAAAGCGGGTGCACACCTTACAATATGGACCTTTCATTGGTGGAGTTTATTCGTGATGTTGTGACATGGTACTGGAGTCAAGTCTAAAGTGTTTGCCAGCGTTTGCCAGATACGGCCGAGTTCTATCACTAGGGAGACTTGGGGTCCAAGCGCCAATTTGGGAAGAGATGATCCGAATGTAACTAATGTAACAGTTCCTGCATGTTGAGAGCAGCCAACTTGTATATAGACCCCAAAATCGATAGAAAATTAGATCCCCACTTGGAATGTATATTGGAAACCGTTTCTATCCATTTGGGAACGTACTTATCAACAATTATCAACATATATAATATATTATAATATCATCATATATCCAATTGGCAGCTCGGGCATTCTCGTTGCTTGCCAGCTCAGAGTTGCCTCCGACCAACCGAGCCCCCGGCCTCACCCGACCTCACCCGAGCTGCCACGGCAGGTGGACGTTTGCTTCTCACCGCACCCAGCGTCTTCGACTTTCAAAGCTTGTGCTCGGTCCTGGCAGTTCCAGGCGCCATGAAGCTGGGTGCCTTTGGGAAGTGACATGCCATATCATCATACCAAGCTCGAAAGGTTACTGTGAGATGGTTTCTTCGGCGGGGAGATACGAACAATTGGTGTTTCGAGACATTTCGTGACTATGAGATACTATGAGATTCTTGGAAATTGGAAGGTCTTCCATCAGATGGTCATGTTCATGTTTTTTAATGCTGGGGGTCATCAGGAATCAGATCATTGGTTGGAAAGAAAGCGAAGGACAACAATACGCCGCGCATTTGGAGTATTCATTTTTTGTGAAGGTTCTTTGGGGTGCAACGTTTGGTGTTAGTTTATAGTTTAAATCCAACAATTTGGTGATCGATGACCAAGTGGCCAAATGCAACACAAGTATACACAAGTGAAAGGATAAAGATCAATGAAAGGTCTTTGGATAGGGCACCCCATTTCCTCTATGAAATTGGGGTGGGTCAACCCTATTATAAAACGTTTTATGGCCCCCCTCACTGTGCACGTCAGGTACTCATTTTATAGAGGAGTGGGGTTTTATGCAGAGACATTTCATGGTGCAAACCGGCATTGTGGAAATGCGTGTGAAAACATGACCGTCCTTTATTGGCTGAATACAAGCGGCATGAAACTTGTCATCAAGCATAAGATAGATAGCATAAGACAAAATCCTGAGCAGATTTTGCAGCTACACAGTGGCAAAAATTGTGGTCAGGTCCAGTCATTTTATATAAATGTGATTTGGGTCAGGTAGCTCAAGATATTGCCCTTTGGTGGTTGGGTCCACCATTTTACATCTATAAAATGACCTGCATGTCCCCCCCATGGTAATGGGGTTAGGTATGTCTTTGGGAAGGCCTTCAAGCCCAAACATGGTCAAAGACGCACAAGTTATACATGTATATGATACACAACAAAGTAAAATAATGTAAAATATACAATATTACCATATTGTTTGTTTTTCGGCCGGACAGAGGAAGAGGTGAACAGTTTGAGACTTGGCATTTGGTTTTCTTGTGTTTGGAGAACTTATTAAGGTGTCCCATGAATGAACCCCCTTGGAGCCCCAAGCATGTTTGTCGTTGGGGGTTCCTGTATAGAGGAGTTCTACTCTGGAAGGCAGACGTCCTACATGGGAGCCTGAGTGTTATTATTCTAGATGGTTTCCACCAACAATATCAAGAGCATTCTGATGGATACTTTTCGAACTGTCGGTTCCTTCCAACAGACACACACATATAATTTTATATATGTTCCTCATGTTTCCTCCTATAAAATAAGGCGTTTGGCTTTTCATGGGCACTGGAAATGGTAGCCTCGGCCTCGTGCGCAGGGGAGGCGCCACCCTCTGGCTGGGAGACCTTGGTGTGCGAGGCATTTGCCGGAGAAATCACCTTGAGGCCGTGCCACATGAGCAGCGCATGTTCTGCCGGAAGGATCAAGGGACTCCAAAAGGCCGAACAGTTCTGAGGGACCCGCCCTTCCTCCACCATGCAGGGCTGGCGCAAGCGGTGAAAGGAGGATCCTGGATTCTGGATCCCATCCCCAAAGACCGAAAGGTCGTTTTCTTGGAGAAAGAAAGACCACCGTCCTCCGTCCTCCGTTGAGTCTTTTCTTCTTCACGTCCAGGCCGAAGAGCCAAGAGCTCGTGGCTGGAGTGATCCGATTTGCTTTGGACGTGTGGAATCCTGAAGCTTGGTTTCAAAGAGGAGATGGTGGGAGTGACTGGCTGGAATGATCCTGATGTGGGACATGAAAGAAGATCTTCGAAGCTCAGTTCTATCATCCAACAGCGACTTCAAATGGTAAGTGTCATATATTTGTCTCAGAATCAGAATCTCTAAGTGGTAGGAAGGTTTTCAGTTGTTCGAAGGTTCTCGGCCTTTTTGGAGGGCTTTAGTTGAGGGTCTTTTTCGATCACTGCAGTCACTGTTATTAAGTGGATGTTTTTGGATTCCGACCCTGGATGTCACAGGATGTCAATTGCTGGTTTTCTGGAGGGACGGGCGATGCAATTCCTGGAAACATAGACCAGCACCTTCCAACAGATCTCCGAAATGGAGGCTATTTTGTAGACTTCAAAGTCGCAGGTGGTGACCGGTTGAACCTGTTGGAGGGTCCTAAAAACCAGAGAATGGACCCCTGGTTTCGACCCTTTTCCGAAGAGCAACTCAGTGGGTTTTGTTGGCTGGGTTCCATGTGTTCTTTTCGGAAGGCAGGGCAGTATGTGCCGCTTCATGTGCCACGACACCCGCCCACGTGCCGCCACGTGCGCTTCGACGGCCTAGGATGAGCCTCTCACCAGTCGCACTGGACATGCCACGCCTTGTGGGCATGAGAACTGCTGGAAGGCTGTGGATGTCGCAAGGGCAGGGCTGTCAGAATGGCCGGTCGCGTGGATGTCACAAGGGGTGGGAACCAAGTAGGATCAAGATGCCAGGCTGATGCCATTTGCAGGTTAATATATGTGTGTGTTTCCTCCATCTTTGTTATTGGCTATATGACAATACTATACAATAATGGTTTAATATTGGGATGTCGAAATGGGGCACGACTAGGATGTAGAGAGATCCCAACAAAACGTTGCGAAGATTGGATTCTGTTTGTTACAGTAGGCTCGTATACTTCTCCTCTATGGTACCAGGTGATGCCGACCAAACCCGGTCAAGATCAGCCGGGGCCCGGCCGGTGGGGGGAAACGGGGTTGTAGCCAATTGTAATCGAAGCAAGATACCCCAGGTGTTCAGTGGATTGGGGACACCCCACTTGAATCCAACAGGTGGTGGAAAGTGGAAAGCTTGGTCCAACAGGTGGAAAGCTCGGTCCACCAGGTGGAAAGCTCAAATCCACCAGGTGGAAAGATGAGTCCACTGATGTTCACGGTTCTTGTCCTACAGACTCAGCAGGACCGCGGTTCGGAACCCTAGTTCGGGAACTGGGGAAGCGAGTTCCATCGTTTGAGAGAAGAGACCCTTCCAACGCATCGCATCGAAGTGAATGGCAAGGAAAGTCATCTTGCCTGGGACTCACTGACGTGGTGACGTGGATGGCATCCCCTGTTCGTACCTAAACGAAAGTCGTCTTCCAAACTTGGGGCCATGCCATCCACGTAAACCATGTTCGTGAGTTGGAGTGTAGACCAAGCACCCCACTCTCAAGAGCCAGCCATCCCCGAAATAGCAAGGCTTTTCATCCGCCATCCCCGCATCACTCTCCAGCGCGCCATTAATAGGTGGAAATCTACAACACCGTGGGAGGTCAACTCGATGCCGGGGCCCTCGGAGAATGCTTGGAATGTACGGGCAGGCGGTCTCAAGTCGGGGGTGATCGTCTCCATGTGCCGGTCGGTGCCGGTGATTCTCATGGACCGACACGTCTAGTGCAACATGGTGATGGTGTTGCACATGGTGTTGCACTATAGACTACACTGATGGTGAACAACAGGCGTTTTGTTCAATGTTGAAAACCATGGATGGAGTATGCGGTATGATTTTGTTGGGGGAATTTTTGTGGAGGGTACAGCTCCGGATGAGGTCATGTGCACGATAAAAGAGAGGGTATGTAGTGTTTGACGATTATGTTAGACCCAAGTCTGCATCTTGATAAAGGGTTTTGTGCAACTGCCCATGTGCGCGAGCTTTTGTTGAAAGTCATTGTCCATACATTCCTTCCTCGGGCTGCCGAAAGCTTCCCTTCCTCCTCGGATGTCATTCCTTGCTGGTTCTTCTCTCCCCCCGAGCTGAGTGCCCTGCCCACTTCGTGCGGCGAGATCCGGGACAGGCCCCGGCTTACACGGCCAGCTTCCCGGTGAATGTGGCCATGCCCCATGCACAGCTGGTGGATTTGAATACAGCCCAAAGGCAGGACGTCGACGTCGCGCGAGGACGTCGGCGAGGACGTGCACTTGCTTGGATGGGCAGTTGGATGGGAAAGGCACCTCTGGTGTCTTGGGTAAGAAGCACTAGAAGCCAAAGGAAGTTAGTCAGTGAACTCAAAATATATCTACGGATTCCTGCCTTTCAGCAGTTCAGTTCAGTGTGTGCTTATTTCGCTCTTAACTCGAGCAAGGCTGGCCAGTGCCTTGGTTCCAACATACTCCTGAGAGGCAGAAACACTGCAAATCACATGGTCCTTCAGGACCTGACATGGTCCTTCAGGACCTGAGATGTCAGAACCATGGTCCTTCAGGACCTGAGTGCATTTGGTGTCCTGTATCCCATTCAGTGAATTCAGTTTCCTAACTTGCACAGTAGAGTTTCACGAAGCACAGGGGCATGCGGCATGGGTCAAGAGGGTCGGGTGTTTTGGTGACCCGCCGCTGGTCGACTGCTGGTCGACTGCTGCGTTCCTTGTGTTTGGCCTTGTCTTGTGAAGCGACCGGTTGTTTTTGTTGCCTTCCTGCACCTGGTTCTTCAAAGTGACCTTTTGATAACCTGGTTTGAGGGCACTTAAGCCTCCTAAGGGTCACTTAGGAACCTTCAAAAGGTCACTTTGAAGAAGCTGGTATATATTTGTGTTATATGTTATATACATGTGTGATCACTTGTGGTGTTCGCATTTGCTGTGCTTTTGCTTGAGTTGCTGTGTGGCTTTTGTGTGGTTTTTGTTTGCGTTTGTGTCTTTTCTATATTGTATTGTGTTGTTTTTTCTTTTGTTGACGTTGTGTTAGTGTTATATAGTTCTTTTGTGTAGATTGTTTTGCTGTTGCAGCATTTGCTTTTGTGCCAACACGGATGTCGAAACAAGGATTCCCAAAGCACTTTCAAAAGCTCTATGTGCTCTGGCAACGCTGAAAACACCCCTTGCAACCAAGGGCATTGACCGGAAGTTCTCCAATGTCCGCAAACTTACCTATAACAACAACAAGTGCGACAAACTTGTGACATGGACACTCGTTGACACAAGTTATATGGACACTTATTGACGGTCAGAACTGTAATTGGGTGGGGTGACGCGAAGTGCAATTGCAGTGGGGTCTCCCTTGGAAAGACAATTGCCGATTGTGGTCAAATGTTTGCATGTGTCAACTTGGACATGCGTTCACTCCCGGTCATCGAAAAATCTAATGTCTGTGTGTTGTTTTCCCCGAAATGTACTCAAAACACAGAAAACGAACGCACCGGAGGGGCACCTTTTTGACAATAAAGTGCTGTAAAGGTTGCACCAAGGATTAAAAAACAACATTTGTTTGACCTCAGATTGCTATCTCAGAAATCGGGCTTAGCTGCAGCACCTCAAAAGAACAAAACCGTGGGGCAGCAATGATTCCGCCGGGATGTTTTTGCTTTGACCCGTGTCGCTGCTGGCTTTTTCTGTAGTCTTTCGCTTTTGTTCCTCTTGCTTTGGTTGCATTTGTGGTGCCTTTTTGACTCAGGATCAAAAGGAACACAGGATCAAAAAAGAAACATTAACAAAAATCCTATCTCATGCCCCCCTAACTGCTGGAATTTCTAGCGGATGTAAAGGGTGTAATGGCCAAAGCATTGTAAATACGAACACAGAGAGACTCAACGCAGGACATCCAAACTTCAACAGCAAAATCTGAGCCGCAATGTTTAAGCACAAAACATTACAGTATAAGACAACATACTACTATATGACTGTCTCGACAAAAACCTCACCCCTTTTCTTCTTGGACAAAAAATGCCTGTGCGCGGTGGTCTCACCGTCAGACTCCCCCTTTCGCGGAAGCGAAACTGCGTGGAGAGATTCTTGGCAAAATGCCGTGGCTCAAGGCAGGGTATTGTGGCACTTTGCCCGAAAATACTCTGCACGCATTTTGTCCTTTGTCCATCCTCGGCCAGCGTTTTCCTGCTGAAACCGATTCCATGGATTCATGGGCACTCCACTGTGCCTCGAAGGTGACTGTTTTGTCACAGGGCCTGTCAAGGCCTGGTGCAAGAGCATCGAAGCTCGCTCAGCGCTCACGGCTGCACGCCCAGCTGCTGCCGCGGCCATCTCAGCGCTCATCGCCGCCCTTTCCGCTCCACCAGCCGCACAGTTCACTGCATCGGTCACTGTCGCGCTGGCTTGCGACCCCTTGGATCGCGACAAAGACCTGCTTGCCGAGCCCGACTGTCGCCTTGATGTCAATGGCGTAGAGCTCGGCCTGGACATAGAGCCTTCCGCGCTTCGCGCCCTTGATCCCCTTTTTCTCAAGCGCAACTCAGCTTCAGGAGGTGTTCCTGACTCATCCAAACCTTCGGTCGAAGGAGAGCTTTCATCCATGACCGCTGAACTTTGGTTCTTCGATCTCCTTCTCTGTGGCCGGGTCGGAGTGGCATCCGTCTCATCCCCTTCGCTATGGCTCTGCGAACCAGCCGGCTCGATGACCACCTTCTGCAATCGTCGCAAGCAGCAGCATGCCGAAGCACATACAGCTTTGCAAACCCAGATTGCCCCTATGGCGATCAAAATCAAACCACAGATCCACAAGGCCCCGATGGTTGAGTCCTTCTCCACATCCCCTTGCGCCTCCGCCACATGCGCGAGCACGCTACCCGCTGCTAAGGCTCGAAGTGCCCCCATTTGATCTGGTACTTGAGGATGTCGCCGATCAGCCCCATTTTGATCTTGTAGTTGAGGAGGTCGACGTTCCGCCCCAAGCACCCTCACACTAGTTTCCTCCACCCTCAGGCCCAAATCACACAGAAAATTCTGAAAACTTTGACCCAGGAGCGGCTTTGTGAGTCCATCAGCCACCAGCTCAGTGCCACGAAGGTGCATCAACTTCCACGCTCCTCCAGGGTACGAGCTGCAATTCTCGAGGGCCTCCCGGAGCAAATTAGACCTCACCCTCAAATGCCTCGTCCTCCAGGAAGCTGCACTGTTACCATGGGCCAGAGCAATTGCCGCGGCATTGTCACCGTAGATGACCCGGTCAAAGGTGCTGTTGTTCATCAGCTCCTCCCCCCACATAGTACACAGCAGCGCTTCAGTTGCACGACCAGCTGTCAGGGCCTCACAGTATGACACTAATTCAGCTTCAGCTGTACTGTGAGTCACGAAGGGCTGCGAAGAGCTCTGCCAGGCAATGGGTGCTCCAGCGAAGTAGATAGCCAAGCCCTGAGTACTTCGGTGCCCTGACCCAGTGCCGTAGGCAATGTCAGCGAAAACCTCCACGAGTTTCCCATGTCGGGGAATCTTGAGTTGGCCACGAGCCCCCCAAACCTGATGCACCTGTCCGGCGTAGTGAAGATCGCCAGGGGTGCCCTTCACATAGGCCAGTAACTTGTGGGCCACTTCAATCGCCTTCTTGGGATTCCTGGTCATCATGCGGCTGACTACCGCCACTCCCAGCGCCAGGTCCGGTCTTGACCTTGTCGAAAGCCATAGGAGAGATCCTGCTAGGGCCTGTGCTTCACGGACCTGTCTGATGTCCGTCTCTTCTTGAGCCTCGAAGTCCTCCTCCGCAATCTTGAAGTTGGGGAAGGTTGAACTCTCCTTCACTTTCCATCGAGTCAGGATCTCCTGCTCATACTTTTGCTGAGACAGATGGAGGCCATCTCCTTTTTCATCCAACTTGATCTCAAAGCCACAAAAATGGACCGGGCTTTGTGATGATGCCCACTCCACACTTGATGTGGTCCATATCGCCTGCAATGAGGTCAAGGCCGATGATACAGCATGTTCCTCACCGGTAAGCAGGATGTCGTCTACGTAGACTGACATGAGACCAGTCCAGTAGCTCTCACCGGACACCACATCCTCCTCCTCCAAACGCCATAGGTTCTCATCGGCGGTCTTGAGAAAGTGGCCACGGACCTTTCTGTCCTCCCTCATTCGAACCCAGCTCACCGATGGCAGAGTCCTGTCCCGATATTGAGACCAATCCCGTGGCGACGTGGTCAAACCGTACATCGCCAATTTGACCAGCCAAACTTCACCTTCACGGGCAAGACCAAGGCGTTTGTACACCTGCGGAATTTCCATGGCGACCAGTTTTCCATCTTCCCTTCTTGGAGCATTGAGGAAAGCCACACGAATGTCAGTGGCGGCCACCGACCAAGACTTCAAAGCTGCAGTGCGGAGTAGAGCACGGACTTGACATCCATCAGCCCCTCCAGCGTAGCAATCTTCGCTGAAGCGGGTTTCTGAGTAGTTTCCGCAGCAAACAGCTCTTGCCCTTCTCACGCCAGCTCCTGCCTTTCTCGTGAAGACCATTTTTGCCGGAAGCACTTCGATGATCTTGCCTTCGTTCTCAGCTTTGGCCTGCAAGGCCTTCTTCGTGATCTGTTGCACCGCTTCCTTGGTCTGGACGAGCTGCGTGTACTCAGCCTGAATGGCCGGAACCCAATTCTCAAAATCGTCCATCACCTCCTTGGTGCTCACAGTTTTCGTGACCAAGAACTCCTCCTCCATCTCTTTGTTACATGCTTGCACCTGATCTTGATGGTTTTGTAGGAGTTGTTCTTCAGCCTCCACCTTGTGCAACACGGCCTGGCCTAGCACCCCACTATACCAGCCCTGCTCACCATTGGTGACGTCCCCATGCCCGATCTCCTCGTTCACATACTCCGCCAAGTTCGCTTGCACAGAGCGAAGAAGCTGCAGCTTGGTGATCGGAACTCCCCCGGGCCTGATCTTTTGCATTGAGGCCACTGGGTATGAGCCACCAGCCCAGTTGTTTGGCGCCTCCTCCCAATCCCCTCCTCCAAGGCTGTCCACCCCCAACAAACCCAGCTCTCCGCCCGGGGGGCCCTTCCCACCAGCACTCGAAGATGTTGAGGATGTTCCTGAAGGTGTTTCGATGGTCCAGCTGTCGCTGCTCCATTCGGTTGTGAACAACTTTTCATCATTCGGGCCATGAGCGTCAAAAGCATCACGGTGTTGACACAGCCACTTCTGGACATAGACACAAGGCTCCCCCTCCATGCCCAGCATGGATACTTGTGGGATTGCAGTTTTTTCACGCAAACGGCGGCGAGGAATGTCACCTTCCCAAGCCGCCTGGCCAGAAAGTTCCTGTTGGAGAGGCAAGTACACATGATCATCAGCAGCCTCAGGCTGGTCAGCACTTGGCACCACCACATCATCCGTGTAGAAGTACCTTTGAGTTTCAGTAGACTGCACATAGTAGCTTGTGGAAGTGAAGGAACTCTGCAAAGCCGGTCCAAGCACCCGCACCTCATCTCTGATCTCCCTCCAGGGCTGATAACGATCTTGCCAAGACTTTTTCAAAGCATAGGCCTTGGCCCCAAATGTCAACAAAGGCCCAACCGGGACCCCAAGACTCCTGAGTTGCCCCCTGAGTCGGCGTTCGCCGATATGGATGGCAGCCAGTGGCCACTGAGTGAGATCCAAGCCTGTGGAGGTCATGATGGTGCGAACATGTTTTTTGATCACTCCCAATTCTCCTTCGACCCGGCCATTGGACTTGTAGGAATCCCCTGAGGTCAAAGTGGTTACGATGCTTCTGTCCAAAGTCCAACGACGAACCGGTGCCGAAATCAGTTCTCTGGCGCGGTCACAGTGGAGCCTGTACAAAGGCAAGCCCAGACTCCGAAGACGAGCATAGATCCTGGCCAATGCTCGGAGGATGTGCTGAACACCCCTGCTTGGAAGAACTTCCACAAAGGTCAGATTTCGGACAGCCACATCTTGGACGGAAGCCACCTCCTTTTGCCAAGCATCAAAAGCCGTGTGACCGGCCCGAATCGCCGCCTCCGCCATCGCCTGTGATGGTGCTTCAGCTCTATCCTCCCCCGGGATCTCGTCCACCTCCTCCGGAAGAAAATCCTCACCAGGATCATCACCCCCTGGTTCCGTGGGAGTGTACTCGTCGAGGTCCAACGAAGGCATACCTGCATCCGCCCCCGCTTCCACTTTTTCCACCAAGGACTTCCCTGCGCCATCGATGGGGAAGGTGTACACAGCAACCATCATGTATTTGCAGTCGTGGCGGCTTTGATCTTGGCCAATCACCATGCGTCCCGACAGATCCACACTCAAGGTATATGCTTCTGGGTGTGTTATCCGCCTGTGCGGTTTGCTCCTTGCAGCAGCTTTGACACACTCTTTGCAATCCCTTCGGGCCGGCATGTGGTCCTGGATGTAATGTTGTCTCCAGCTTTCCAAAGCCACTTGACCCAAAGGACGGAGAGCTGCTTCCAACGATGGTGCACATCCCCGCTTGAGGTGGTCTTGAAGAGCCAACACCAAAGCCACCTTAAGCCCAGGGGCCCATGCTGCCCATTGTTTGGACTGATCACATCGGTCTTGCAGGGGCATGCCACGTCGATCTTGGTCACTTTCTTCGCCACCACATGGAGGACCGCGGATTTCATCCAAGGCCTGAATGTCCCGGAGCTTGACCGCCAGGGTTGTAGGTTTCTTTCGCACATGACCCATCGGGCCTTGATCGAAATGCAGCATCCGGATCTGGTAGGTGTTGGCAAAGACCTGCCAAGCTTTTGTCCTCCAGATGGACATGAACTTTTTCTTCTCGACTTCTGCACGAGGTCTGTAGCGGGCAGGATCTTCAGGCTGCTCCAATGCTAAAGCTGTCTGTGGCTCATGATCATGGCGAACATCCTCGCACAGCACATACAATGCCAACATTCTGAACAAGAGGATGCTATCACCCCAAACCAGTGCCTGCTCTGCCAGTGAGATGGAGGGGAGGCCATAGGGATGCTCTTCTGACCGCAGGATGCCTGGTCCATCATCATCTTGATACCGCAAAGCCGACACAGTGCGACATGGCGGTCCGCCCACAATGGCCTTGACACGGCCTGTTGCAGCGAGAGCCAGCAAAAACCGATAGACGTTGTCATCATGCAAGTCGGCTGCAACTGCTGCTTGTAGATCCACACAAAGGACTTCTACTCCATTCTGTTGAAGGGCCTTCTCCCAGTATCTGGCATCAGGGCCAGAAAACAGGTGGATCACGATTTGCTTCGCCTGGGCAAGGCGTCTTCTTTTCCGCCGGTTCCAAGGGAGCAGTGACCCATCAGCTACCTGCTGGAGATCCGAGAGATCTGGGATCACTTTCATCAAGAGGTCGTCCGGCACATCCTGAAACAGATGCTTCAGCTTGAGTGTGAGGGCCATTTCTGTTGACAAAGGTGGAGCCATAGGGACCATTGACGGCTGTGCAAACAATGTCTTGATAAGCAAAGCTTTCTGCGCCAAATGAACCTGACGTCGCTCCAGCCTGTCAATCATCTGCCGTCCCAGCTCCTTGTTGACCATAGGGCAGCCATGTTGTATTGTCACTTCCAACTTGTTGCCACGATCATCTTTCAACAAACAATAGGAACCCTTCCACTCAAAACGATAGCCCAACTCCGCAATGCCGCCCAAGGGAACAATCCATGACTTGTCCAGCTCTGTGTCATGCGGAGCAGAGAGAAGCACTTTTGAGTCCTGCTTCAAACGGAGCTTGTTGGAAACTCCTTCAGCCAGGGTGACTTGTGTAGGTTGTGCAGCCTCCCATTCACATAGGTCGACTGCTGGGCGAAGTGCATGAGTTGCACCCGAGTCCAAAAGCACTGCAGACCCGCTGGTGTCATAGTCAAGCTGACTCACCTTTATCACACGCAATTGAGGAGCACGTAGGGACTTGAGGAGTTGTGTGGCTTCATGGAGCAATGCTTCACTGGTTGTTGCCCCTGTGTCCGCACCCCCTTTCACCATTGTTGTCTCCCCCGATTGACCATCGCCCGGACCAGTGGCGCTATTGCCGTCCTGCTGAACCTCCATCTCCTGCAGCTTTGCGGTTGCGGCCCCTTGTGACGTGGTGCCACTTGACTGCAACCCGGCATTGGAGGTCCCATTGGAAGAGGATTGAGACTTCCCTCCCCCTGAGCCGGGACCCGGCTCACCAGCGCCCTTGCTTGCTTTGATTGGCGAGGACTTGATCTGTGCTTTCAACTTGCACTCCGTCTTTCTGTGGTCCTTACCGCCACATATCCAGCACCGGGTATGTTTGTCCTCGATGCCCTCCCAGGAATGAGACCATTTGCAGCTCTTTCCAGCTTTACAACCCGCATCAGAGCGGAAATACCGGCAAGGCGTTGAACTGGTTGTAGATCCAGCTGGCCCTCCTTTGCCCTTGTCACCAGTGAAGGAAACTGAAGTCGTCTTCTGCGGTGCGTCCAGCTGCTTGACCTTAACAAAAAAGGGCTACCCACCTGAGGGCGTTCCCAACAGCGAGAGGGTCTCGGCTTGCGCCAGCAAGCATTGACTGAACCTCCAAACACTCTGGTGAATAGGCTGTTGATCCACGGCCAACTGCAACCGGCTCTGCGCCAACCGAAAGGAAGCTTGAGCATCCAGCGAAGCCACCAACACACACGCAGGCTCAAGGGCCTTCAACAACAAAGTGCCATCCGGCAGCACCGCGTCAACCTCTTGAGCCCGGGCGTAATGACGACGCCATGAGCGTAGAGCTGCTGCAAGATCCGAAGCTCCAGTGATCTTGTCCAGGGTGGTCAACTTGGACAGCAAAATGGCTTTCTCCCCTGCACCGCCTGGTTGATAGCGGATGAGAAGCCTGAACAACAGGGCCGTGGAGTTCAACTCTCTGGCCGTGATGAGCGCTTGCTGCTGGTCTGCAGGGATCGCCCTCAGCAACAGATTCACTCCTCTTTGCTCCGTGCGTTGATAGCAGCCATCCAACAACTCATCAGGAAGTCGGGCCACAATCTGGACACGCTCCAACGGAGATGATGTCTTCCACCGGTCGTAGAAGCACTGAGCCTCCCTCAAAGTGAGATTCCACCAGCGAGCGCTGACCGAAGAAAGATCCCTCATCACTGGGCCACAAACAGCCAACCAGTCCCCCAATTCAATGGGTGAAGCGTCAGAGGCCAACTCGACAAGCTCGGCCTTGCTGTTGCCAGTGCCTTCACTCCAAGGCAGCGGCATGGCTGGCTGCCCGCCAGCTTGGTGCCATCGACCATAAGACATGTCGCCTCCTTCACGAGGTCCCACACTAGAAGACCTTTCCTTTTGAACAGAAGCCCAACCATCATTTGGGGAGACACCATCACGTCCCAAACCAACACCAGGTCCACGCGTAGGGGCCCACCCAAAACTTTGAGGTTGCGAGGCACAAGTCACTGATGGAGGCGGAACCGCCTCACTAGATCCCGCCGAGTTGCCGCGCATCTGAGTCAAAGCAGCTTTGAGCTCGCTTACTTCTCGCTCCAGGCGCTCGGTCTTGTTCTCCGCGGTGATCGGCACATAGGATTTGCCCTCCCGCATGCAGAGCGGAACCCACTGCGAGTCACCTCGCCGCTTAGCATCGAAGAGCTCATAGTGCTGCATTGAATTTCAGCCGAGTCACCACTAATTTCAGCTGAGACACTTGTGGGGAAAGGTGGCATTGGAGGTGCATCCAGATCCAAAGGCGGTGGCCTGTTAGGAATCTGAGTTCCATTTGGTGTGTACCGCATCTGCTGAGAGACTTGGAGCCTTCGAGTGGTCGGGCTCCTTCCCCTTGGAGTGCTCACCATAGGGTCACCATCACTATACAGACCATTACCTTTGGGGGCTGCACCACGAACATGTACGTGAGGACCTCCATCATGTAGACCATTCTCCCCAACCCCAGGACCCACTCCTCCATCAACCGTCTCCCATGATGAAGGTGTCGAAACCGGGCCCGAACGATTGGCGGCTTGCTGCTGCCTAAGTCGGGAGACTTCTTCTTGAAGCTTTTCATTCTCCTCCCTCAGGAAGATCACCATTTCCGCTTCCATCGCACGCTGCAGCCCACATGAATCGTCCGCATCCGGCTTTGGGGGCGGCGCATGCTTTGGAGGAGGAGCATACTGCGGTGGGATTGGTCCCATCGTTTTGTCTCGCCCGCTTGGAGGTTCCCCACTGGATTCCCCAGGCATTTGACCCTCAGTCTTTTCAAGCCCACCACGGCCTCTTCCCTCGGACCCACGGCGGCTCGGAGGTGTGACGAACAGCCGTCCGCCCAAGGTCAGTGCACCCCGACCTTTTCCCAAGCCGCTAGCGGTGTTCTGATCCTGCACCGCTTCCAGGTCCAAGTCTTCGTCCTGTGGGACTGGCAAGTCCTCGGTCGCTTGTGGCGCAACAGCGCCTCAGCCTGCAGCCGCTCCGACCACCAGGGGTTTACGATGGCCGCATGGCCACTCGCCGGCACCGAGTGTGACCGTTCGGCCGCCATCGCTCGCGCGGAACCGCGCTAGGGTCTTGGGCTCATAACCCTCGACAAAAACCTCACACCTTTTCTTCTTGGACAAAAAATGCCTGTGCGCGGTGGTCTCACCGTCAGACTAGGATTTGTTTCGTTGCTAGAGGCTTTTTAGGTTTCATGATAATTTTTAGTCCAGTGCTACAGAGCGCCGATTCGGCTTTCTGGCTAAGTGCCTCCGGGCCTATTCCTTTGACCCCACTCCGCACACACCCCCACACCGCCTCTTTCTCTCCTTCCTTTCTTTCGTTTGCTAGGTCTTCTCTCAGGCTTGTTAGGTTGCGTTTAGGCTCGTTTAGTTGATGCAACCCCTATCATCCCCCTTCCCGCGAAAAAGGAGTGCGACAGGGAGCGCCGTTGCGGCGATGCGTGTGTGTGTTTGTGTGTGTCAACTCCTTTCCCAAGGAACTTTGTACAGAAATGCAGGGGCACTGGGGGTGCTGATGAGACCAGTGCTAACAAAGACGCTCGTGAGTCACCTGTGATACAGTTCAAGATGTCCAACTGCGTACCTGCCTTTCTAATTTCTGGTTCCGGTTGTGATGTTTTAAATTTACAAGCTGTTACCCTCCTCTCCAGTAAAGTGCTAATGCGTCGTTGTCAAAACAATACTGTTACTGTGGACTTCTTCGCCTTTCCGTTCCCTCAGCCAAGGTCTAAAGGTCTACTTGCAGTAACACAGGAGTTACCAAGCTGATATAGCTCTTGCGAGCGCGGATCTAAGTGTGTGTGTGTGTAACCCTTGGAGTCATAGGGATCCAGTTTGGATTTGATTTCTAGTGCAGGGGGCATGGCAGCTGTTTCCCTAGCCATGCCAACGAAGCTACGGGATTCAGCCGGAAGGGAATGTGGACGCACATTCCTGTACCTGCAACGTGAACTGTTTTCAAGCTGTTCCACTTCTGTGTTTTGCAGTAAGCGTCTAATGCAGCGGTGATTCACTTCAGATTGTGAACTTGACTTTTTTGCACGAACGTCGTCACCTTGTCGTCCGCTCGATCGGTATTTTCTTTTAGAGTTGCTGGCCTCTTGAAACCTTCGGGACCTCCGCTGGATGGACCTCCACCTCCTTTTAGGTTTCCTTACCTGTACCCTTAGGAATTGGAACCCTAGGCCGGCGTGTGGCACCGCAGTCAGTTCCGTACACAATATCTCAAGTGTGTGTGTGTCAACGCCTGTCTCCGAGGATTCGGACACACTAAGGAACTCACTTGCAGTTAATTCATTCTAGCTTTACCTCATCACTCAATATACAGAGCAGGGGGTAGCGGCCGGCAGATGATTTGGGACCGCTACAAACGAAGACGCGCATGAGATCTGGTGAAGCACTGGGAGACATCCTAGTGTGTACCTGCAGCTTGACGATCAGATGGTGCAAACAATACTGTTTCCGACCCCTTCACCTTGCGGTTTGAGTATGGCCATTGACAGGTTTCAGGTTTCAGCGCTCTACATCTACATCGGTAATAGAATCACTAGAGTGGATCGCCTCAACTGATACAGCTCTTGCGGGCCCTCATCTAAGTGTGTGTGTGTGTGTGTTGGGTGGTGACGATGGATTCCCGGTGCTCAGTGGGTCCCAATGGTGCTCCAGTCAAGGACTGCGGTTCCTCCGGAAGCTGCCCTAGTCTACATTGTCACACTAAAGGATTCGGGGCAAACTGGGATCCTTGGGGGTGGAATTCAGAGTGCAAGGGAAGGCCTCATATTTGCAACAGAACAAGAAACACTATATGAACATACATGGAGTTAGTTGATGTGGACATGGACCAACATCTATTTTGAGCAGCGGTCTCTTGCTTCTGCCGAGTCCTGGCAGGCTCTGAATGGCAAACCCTTGAGTTCGTAGTGCTGCCTGCGAGATCATCTGCTTTGTTGAGTCTGAGTACAATGTTAGGCTCAGATCAAGGTCACACATTGCATTTTGTCGTTGATACTTTCTGCTTAATCGGTACTGATGATTTGCGGGCTTGGAGGACCTCAAGTAGCAGCAAAAAGAAGTCGCACGGCACCGGCGGTTTTGCCTGTGCATGCAAACTTCATTCTCTACCGCTTCAAGCAACCTAACTAACATGAGTACAGGACCTTCCAAAGAGGGTCACATTATGTCACAAAGACACTCTTCATTTATACTGCCTTGAACAGAGTAAGGGTTGCCTTTCGCAGAACTCATATGTAAGGAAATAATGTTCTTTGGTGTGTTTCTACCTTTAGAACATGACTCATAAGTCCCATGTTGTCCTTATATCATGCACAACTGCACAATATGTTATCCAAATCTTCCTTATTAAGTGGAGAACTGGCTCTTTTGGCCTAAGGTCGTGAGGAGAAACCTGAGACGCGACACAGCCAAGGAGGGCCTAGTAATGCAGTTGAAGCATTGTTGAACAGTTTGATGGAAGACAGAGTTGTTGCTGGCCTGAGATTGCAACAGAGATTCCGAATGCCCATGAAGCTTGCTACTGCAGCTCCTATAAACATGTTTGTTACGTTACCTTTGTGCCAACATTCAGTGTGGTCGAGGTTCACCATAGACTTCATATGATATCACTACAACCATTCAATTGCATGCAATTGTTGTTTTGTTTATTCCGGTTTCACTTGATATTCACATATTTTTTATCCCATGAACTTTGCAACTGATCAAGGAGGATGCATCTTCCTGGTGCAATACGCTACCATTTTACCAGCAATGGTAGCAGGTGCCTCCTTTCCAATAAAACCGGTCTCCAAATGACATGTAGCAAAGCCAACAGTCTTGTTCTGGACAAACTGGATTTTGTTTCTTGTATTAAGGGGTAGTGACATTGCCAATGCTAGCCTAGAAACCTACTAGCGACTTGTTACCAATCATGTAGCAGGCGCCTCTAGTGCTAAAGCGAGGTCTTAAAGTTGACCCATCCGAAGATTTATGTCGATGGACAATGCCTTTTGCAGTAGCATTGTCCACGAGGTCGCCAGATGAACTCCGGGCTCTGCGACACAATTGCGACACTCTGAGTGCTCCAGATCTGATCGCTCCTTTTCCAGTTTCCATCCTTCAAGATCCTTCAAGTTCCTCCAGGTCCTATGGGATGCTTTGACTGCCTTGCCGGGTAAGCCTTACTTTCACTCGCACCAAATTTGAAGCAATGTTCTGTTGGTTGGCATTGTGAGGCAGAAGCTGCATGTATGGTGTCCAATGGCGCTTCTGATATTGATTTCAATCCTATGTGCTTTGCTCAGCATGTCGCCTTACGATGCACAAAATGACCAAGAATTAAACAGGACATTTTCAAGTTCAGAGTTGGAGTTCCACAGTTTTACATCGCAAGTATATTAAGATGTTACTGATAATGGATTTCCTCCATTGTACACTGACGACTAATATGAAGCTTGCAGTTGCATAGGAGTCATAGGATCTATATACATATATATATATATACTGTATCATATATCGAGCAACTGCATTTCTGGGCTGCCTGGCTACCCCATGGACAGGACATCTAAGCTTCATGAACCAGGGAATATCGTACCAAATCCGCGTCATTCTGCGTCCCAATGAGAAAGCCGAAAGCTCTCCAACTTAGCGTTTTGCCTCAGTCCTGAAGCAAATTGAATCATTTGCGAGTCAACTGCAAAGACCATCTCAACATAGCTCAACAAATTGGGATTTACACAATTTGTCACAGGGCATATACACAAAATGTTTGCTTGGCGTTGACCATGCTGTTCGGGCAATGCTGTTGACCCAGCCTACAGATGGACTAGAACTTGGCTGAATTGAGTTCACTTTCCTCAACAGCTATTTTATAGCTTGGGGGCCTCTGCCAATGGAGGTAGTTTGGGCAGAGCCTCCAGAGTTCCAAGTTTCCAGGAAAGGGTTCCAGAGCAAGAGTTCTGAGTCAAACTTCCAAGTCAAGGTTAAAGGACAAAGATGAATTGAAGTAGGGGTTCCACCTCCCGCTTTGCTGCTATGGCAACGAAACCCGAATTACTGTAAGTCATTTGATCTGTTTCATTTTCATGCTATAAAGCAATACTCCTTGAAGCGTCTCATTGCCACTGCAGTACTGTAGTTCCAGGTCCGTAATCTCACATTCTCGGGTTGTACTAGTGAATGTGGAAAAATCAACGCGGAAGCTACCTGTTCTCTCGACACCAAAGGATTTGAAAAGCAAGGTGTGGAACCTGAACAATTCATTGAATGAGCGCTGAGGTATCGGAATGTTTGAGGCTATGAGACTGTCGACACATGTTCTGAGTAGCCCGTGCACAATCACGAGTTCAGAGGCTGGCCATGAGCATACTGGGCAAACGCAGACTCCCAAGTTTGCTTTTGGTTGTAAGCTTTGCTTTCTGCCCAGATGTCCGATGTGGGCACTTGCACGCTCTGCGACAGTTCTACGCCCTCAACCTGTCAGGTGCCACTTCCAACACTGTGAATTTCGCATGGTTGGTCTCATTAGGTACAGACAAGAATTTCACTAGCGTAGTTCAAGCAATTTGACAAATATTTTCAGATCAGTCAGGTCAGTGTTAGCATCTTCACGATTTTGGACAAGAAATCTTCAGTGAGTGTCAAACATTTCATGAATCCTCTGGAGATACATCCGATCACCACTGCGCGGCTTTCGGTAAACTTCAAGCACCGCCACCTGGACGAGAACATCACAGGTTCAGTATGGTGCGCAGATCCAGATACGAGTCGTGTAGACGTGTAGCCGGCAGTTCTTCCAGTCAGTGGTGTAGCCAATTGGGCACGTGCCCTGCGTGGCTGTCATTCTACAATTCAGCAATGAAGTAGAGTGGAGCAGATGCTATTTGTTGTAGGCTTTGTTGTACCGTTCTTGAGTGTTGCCCTTTTGGCTCAAAAGCTTGAGTGGGCTTGGAAGGAAGTCATCCTGACGGGGGAAGCCGCCAACTAGTAGTGGGCGCTGGGCATTCGGGTGGAGGTGCAAACTTGTGCAGCGTGATGCAAATGATGCATGTGTTTGTTTGAGCGACTGAGACATCCCTTTCTATTCAAAACAAGACAGAGCATATCTTGAACTTCTCAAGTTGACAACGCTCCGTCTGCAGGAGGCTGGCCTTGCTGTTTGCATATGCCTTATGGTCCTTGCCCAAGCAGAAAAGTCTATTTTCATAGGCACTCAATCTGCTTGGCTGGATGTGAGGCCTCCAATCTGCTTGGCTGGACCTCATTTCCATATTGTGGACCAGCAGTCTCGGGCCAAAGCTTCAAGGGTTTTCCGGGCTACCTCGATCCAGCTTAGGCAGAGCCATGTCCGACTGGAGCGACAATCCGACTGGACCCCAAGGACCGGATCTTTGGATTTTGGCAGATCTTTAGCATTTTGAACGGGCTCCCCCCAGCACCCCTACGGCAGCCACTGACGTATATAATAGAGCGACCTCATTTGTTGGACTGAAGGAGTTCCCGTATGGTTTGCATCCTTCAACGTTACCTCTTGTATCCGAGACTGGCACAGCAGAGACCCTTACCATGTGTGAGGACTTTGTCAAGGGGAAGGGGCAGCCAGCTGCCTCTGTGAAAGACTCTGAAACATTCAGCTGTCTTCCCTCGGTCTCAGCAGCGGCTGCGGCTATGGCAATAGAGGACAGCACTAGATGCAAGCCGCAGATACAAGTGTGCTTTCTAATACTATCAACAACGATGGCAAAAGATGTGTGTGCACATATGTAGTTCATTTTTATTTTTTGTTTTGTTTGATCTGTGAGGAAGTTCACTTCAGACCGTTGGCTTGTGCCGAGCCCACCTCTCCCGAAGCGGAAAGAGGCGTTGGAGGGCAACGACTGGAACAGTGTCCGGCTTTTTGGTCCGGGTGGACTGGTCGCCTTGGCGTGAACCACCTGAAAATACCGATTCCCAAAAGGTAGTGAACATGTATGCTTTAAAAGGGTCTTGGTGCATCATTAGCATCACAAAGTGCTCAGGAGACTATTCAGATTGTGTCAAGAAACTTTTAAAGATGCTTTGTTGGCAAATTATACTGGCAAGTAAGGCATCAGATGCCAAACCAAATTCATCCTCATGCAAAAGCGAAAGAGGGCTTGGTGCTCTTTTTTAATGTGAAAAGTGTCCTTAACCAGAAGCAAAAGGGCACCTAGAACTGTATCAATCGTCAGTGTGCAACAGTCCATTATTGTGCTTACTTCCCTACTCCGACGCTATAGATTAGATGGCTACACGTTCAAATTCATGCTCATGCCACGTGAGCAAACACTCACGAGCGTTTATCGTTAAGGGTGCCCTTTTTTACCTGAAGAGGGCCCTAAACACGAAGAAGGGCACAACCTCGAACTGTTTTATTCAAAGATTTGAACGTTTGTACAAGCGCCTGGAATCCAAATCTATCCCATAGCCAATAACAGTAAACGGGTGTTAGTAAAGGCCTTCAACTTAGTACAGCCCTTGTGTCTACATCAAGCGTCAATGTGAAGCTTTGCATATCTCTGCCTTCTCTTGTCCGGTGCCTACAAGCTAAAAACCTTCTCAATCCCTACAGGGGCTGGCTTTCGTCCCTCCCTTCTCAAGTATATATATATATATATTCACAACTTTTGTATGTAGATAAAAGAAGAAATGATATACATATATAATATATACTGTAGTATATACAAATGATATGTATACATAGATGTTGTTGTGGACATGGTTCACCATTTTGTCCGTTTCATACAGGTGAGAGTACTGCGTGCACTCAGAGATCAGTGTCGCAAACTCATTCCGTCTATGGCTTGGATTCTCGACCAACTTTTTATGTTCTCAAAAAGTGACTCTCCTGCCAGCATTTTCCGGAAGCTGCAGGGCATGTGTGAGATGGACACGGCCTTAGAGCCGGAGCAGGAGGACGGCTGTGGGAACAAATTAATCTCGCAAACATGTGCATGCTTTTGTATATAAATTATATACATACTCGTACATTGTAAATGCCTAATGCTGAACTATACCCTGAAAGGGATCTTCGTGACTTTAGATTTATTTTGCTTCTATATACACAGTGTCAGCATTCGCATCCTCTGTATAGCAGCATTGGAAGCAGCCCTCAAGCCAAGGCTGACTGACAAAGAAACTAGGCATAGGTGCCAGCTACAGTGATGAAGCCAAACAGTGTCCCCTTGTGTGCAAACAATCCTGATGCTTCGCTTGATTTCTGCAGTCTTGTGTATTAACAAGGAGTTGGATGAACGTGGCAAAGCATCAGTACAATGCATGGCCACTCGACAGGAGCTTTTTCTCGATGACGATGCTCAATCCCAGCAGAGCCCCAGCGCTTCCCTTGCTCATTTCCTAGACACCACCCGCAAGTCTGCAGAGGACAGCTGAAACTGCAGAACTTTGAAAGAATGCAACATTAACATAATAGATGTTTTTTGTTTTTGTTCAATCGCATGAAGTATTTTGGGAGCACCACCCGTGTTTGCCATAGAGAGTGGCAATGGATAACCTCTTGCGGAGGACATGCGGCGTACTTGTGGTAATTGCCTCAGCAAGACATACAGATTCCAGTGTCAATTGCTTTCAATCTCCCTTGTTTGGTTTGACTTGTTGGATAAATAGTCCTCATGAAGGATATTGATATTGGCAGCATAATCCACCGCACACGAATTACCCAATCTAGCTTCCTGCATTTGAATGTTTTCACAGTACATGTTCAATCTCTCACAAATTAGGATGGACCTCGTTTTTGAATGTCGGCCAATGTCAACCAATGTTATCATCATTTTCGCAATTTGCGATAATTTCTCTTCCAACATGAGGTCGGGGATTCGGCTACGGTCCTTCACCACACTCCTCTATTTCTCCTGTGTCCTACCAGCCCACTGGCGATGCCCCTCTGCCTGCTGGAAGCTTAACACGTTTGACAGTGCTCAGACTGCCAAGCACGTGCAATGCGTCCAAGTCTTTGACACTATGCTTTGACCAGGTGCAATCAGAAGGTTTGCCGGTCGAAGCTGTCGACATGGACGACGGACCAGCGGAGGCTTGGGCAACAGCCAGGAAGACAAAGAAGAACCATGAGTCACTATGAGGGCTCAGCAAATTGGTGTTACTCAGTCGTGAGCTGAATGAACTAAATTGTGTGCTTATTCGTGCAAGTTTGTGGACACATTTAAGTCTAGAAAGATTAAAACATCATGGAAATACTTAAATTATGGAAAGATTTAATAAACAAATATCCTAAAATTGAACAATAATTTTATGTGTTTTAAATATGATTAGATTGCTTGAGGATGCTTTGAGGTGATTTCTAGTGATTCCTGTGGAGCCCTGCCGAGTTACAATTGCCCTTGTTGGGATTTGTGAGGCATTCAGTTTTCAATATTTTCCAGGTAATGCAACTATGCACCAAAGACAACTTACATCACGCGCACGATTTACAGCCTAAACCTTGCAGCACTGTCTGCATCCCATCAACATTTTTGAGCTTAAGAAACTTACTAATTCATACAACTTTCTTGGTTCGAAACGGACTAGGTGACCAGGCCTGCCGATCAGGAATCATGTTGGCCTCATTTGGCATCCGTCGCCCTGTTGATTGATTTGTCATGATTTGTCCATGGCTGCGCACGTGCACGTGAGCTGCCAGCGCTGCCAGCGCACGCTTGGGACGTGCTCAGCGTCCTTGTCGAAATCAATTCCGCGGAACTGTTCGATATGCTCAAGGTTGGAGTAATTCGAGTAATTCTTCGGATGCAGTAAGCTGTGCTGCAACTGGAATGCGGCAGCAATGTTGTCACCAGTTTCAAGTTTGTGGCTACTGGTAACTACATGCGCGCTGCCAAGGGTGCTTGCATTTTGTTTTTGCTTAATTTAAGATATTCAAGCTCATTACTTTTAGCTACGCAGTCAACTCTGCTTTGCCATCAACCGATGTGCGCATCTGATCTGAAGTCAGCACCAAAGAAACATTCATCCGTCGCTGCAAAAATGTTCGATCCCAAACAAACTTATTTTGTCACACCTGAATAGTTTGGGGGTGGGAATAACACAGCTTTCTTTCGCCGCAGATGATTCTTTTGATGCGGTTTGCTCATTGATTGTATTTGAATGAAGTGCTGTGCATGCCGCTGCTTTGAGGGCCACATGCCATTCAATCACTGAGAACACCGTGAGAAGGAACTACAACCGCTACTGATGGATCTTCAGAAATAAACTTGGCCCCCAAAAAACTTGCCCCTAGTACTAGTACTAGTACTAGTACTACTACTACTACTACAACTACTACAACAACAACAACAACAACTACTACTACTACAACTACTACTACTCCTCCTGCTGCTGCTGCTGCTGTTGCTGAATCCCAAACAGTTTTGATGGGCTTGACTCTATTCACTCTCCCTCAGTTGTTCTATAGTGGCGGGGGCCGCCGACGACTAGTCAAGATCCAGCATTACCCTGCATGATGACTCCTACCATGAGCCAAGGTTTGAGTTGATAAAATGTCCTCAGTTTGTGGGCGCGTACTGTACGTTCTGCGCGTGCTAACACTGGTTCCCTCAAGAGAAATCCTTAACATTCCGTAATGTCATTTATGTAAATTGCTCTTGGAGGAGAATCCTTCCCAACTCTTATCACGCAACACTTGCCCACTCATGAACCATGGACCATAGATTTATATTGATTTGGCAGGACGTTGTGGATGAAGCTGTGCTCGTCACAGAGAGCGATGTTGTTGTCATGTACTCAGCATCGCTTGTGATGAATTTGATTTCGTGAGTTTGGAATATCCAAGAATCGAGGAACAGTCTACCTCCCGTGCGTCTGATGCCCGCTCGCGGACCATGCCAGACTTGGGCAGGGTGCAGGATTGACATCAACTTGGTCTCGCTTCAATGTTGCCTTGTACGCTCGGTTTGTGTACCACTTTACATACTCATATATTGAACTGTATTCAAGAAACACTGTTTCGTCTCTTCGACAACACATAGCTGTCATGTGATTTCCTTGTGGCGACTAAAATGCACGGTCGCATGTACCCTATGTTTCAGGGGTACAAGTGGGTGCTAAGTGGAAATAGGTGGAAGGTTGATGGCGCTACTTGCTGAACAAAGTACACTGTACACACTGAAGCATGTGAAGGAACCTAGGAAAACAAGAGCAGGTCCAAGCAAGTACATCATATAGAGACTCAGAACCAGCAGCAGTTGACCAAAAAGCAATATGCACGGACAGCATGGTTGTACCATGGTGGGCGTCTTGGCTCTAAATTTGTAAGGGCAGCCAGATGAAATCAAAGCAGAAAATAATGGGCACTCGGCTATCTGGATGTCTCACCTTTTGCCAGCTAGACCCAGTCAATTGCCCCCAATCAATTGCAGTGTCCTTGCTGCGACTGGGCAAGGTTCATGCTGAATCGTCCAAAAGCATAATGTTGATCGTGCCGATACTCAGGCTTTCCTGGTGGTAGAGCAGCTGGTAAGAAAGAGGCGATGAATGTTGACTCACACATACAGACAAACCCTTGGGGTCCAACACGCACACATGCTCGCTCAATATGAACGTGGAGAAAGATAATCGTGGGTTTCCACAAAGGTGTTTGCGGAAAGCCAAGTTGAATACCGATGCAACAGCGCAGTCAACGTTGCAAGAGCTCAGTCAAAAGGAAGAGCAAAAAACGCAGCAAGAAGCATCAGACTTCTGACGGTGGGGCCGTGCGCTAGATTTTGTATGCTCAAGTTCAGGTCCCGGCGCACCCCTTCTTTTGGGCCTATATAATTACCGATAAAAAACAATATATATATATATATAAAATGCACTTGGAACCACAGCGGGTCGATGGACGGTCTGGACTGAATGGAGTACTGTTCTATGCATCTGCAGACTTCTAGTCTAAGCAGATCTACTTGTAACGTCAAATGACCATAGGTCATCCATAGTCTTCCTCAAATGACGGCTTGGCCACGATATGAGACTGAACTTGTCGGTGAACCCTGACGAACATTCAACCTGGCCCGTGTGGACGACATGACATGGTAGAGGCTCTCAAGCAAAGGCTACACAGTTTCCGCACATCACTCCATGCGGCTTAGGATCTGCAAGTGTGTGGGTAGCAGTCCTTTAGGAACAACATGCTGAAATGCTTTAATTAATTTACCGCCAATGCACAGTTTTTCATGCCTAGAACAGACTCGTGGGCCTTTGCATGTCCACAGGGTGTATACCCATGGACAATTCTTTGTGCGCCTTAATGTCCACATGCACAGCCACTTTTTCTGCTTTGCAACTTAGTGAGATGCTTCATCACGAGTCGATACGTCAGTAAAAGACGTACCTAAAGTATCCTAAAGCCTCAAATGTTGCACAGGATGCAAGAATGCTGATTTTCAAAAACATGCCTCCAGCTTTGAAAGCGAATGATTATGAATCGGAATCATCTCATCTCCCAGCACAAATGTTACGAACCACCTGTTCAAAGCTAATTACTATTTCTGCAGAGTGATGTGGTTCCGGCACACCGCTGACTTTCCAAGATCGATTCACATGACAGAATGGGGGGTTTATCTGCCTGATGAAGGTGGTGGCAGTTTCCAATCCTGAAGCCACGACGGGTCGTCCACGCACACCCGGGAATTTCGTTACTTATCCACAACAACTCCTCGGTTCAATTTTTGTCCGATCAGGTCCGAAAGGGACACATCCCTGTGCAACAATCCATCCATTTCAAGCAAAGGATGAGCATTCTTGATTGTGAAGACAGCAATTGAGGTTATTTTGATTTATTTTGCATCGGCTTCTAAACACAAGTCGACCAATTCAACGTTTGAAATTTTGTGAGAAAGTCGAAGCTTACCTGACGTCATGTTGACCGGCGCTATTGATCTTGTGATGACAGCAAAGTCAATGTCATTAAAGCTCAAGGAAGGATATTCGATAATTACACTTGCCATTTGAGTCTATTTGCCGACCACAGGATTGTGTAGCAAAAACACTGAATGGCAAGGCATCTCTTACATAAATTCAAACCAATCTCAAAATTGAAGAAGAGTGCTCTCCGACATGGGACCCATTTTGTCTGGGCCGTGGCCAACATGTATGAAGGCTGTATTCTACTCCTTTGTTGCACAGCTCCTTTGTGATATTTTTGCACCTTTTCTCTACATTCAGCGAATCCACAAAAATATTGCTTACAAAGCCGTAGTACGAAGTACGAAGCAGTGAGTTGTTTTCGCCCTGTTTGATTGGCGAATTGCACTGCAGAATGTTACCTGCTGTGGATCGCAGATAGACAAACTGCATAATTGTTTGCTGGAATGAGATGTATTTTGCCATGGAGGAGTTTGACCGAATGCTGGGCTTCAGCAGTTTGGATGCTCCCAAGGAGTTATTCACCCAACCAATTGAATTGACATAGTTCTTCATACTTGTCATACTTTTACAATCGACTTGAGTCATGTCGTACGTACAACATCGCTACAGTGGCTTCCATGATCCGCAGGAGCATGCCGGCGACATAGTTGTTGATGACGCCCTGGCTGTGGAAGAGCCAGACGAAGTGGATTTGAATGAGGAGGCCAGCCCAAACCCATGAAAACCCATGCTCCCCTTGCAGTTGATGCAAATTTTAGGACACTTTAGGGTCTGTCCGGCAATTTCCAGCATCTGCCTGTAGAGCTCAGCAATACGTACCAGACAATTCTGCATGCTGAGACTGGAGCCTTGGCGATTGCCAATTCACACCTACAGTTTCGTCCCAAGTTCTGATTCTTCGATTGAGGAGATGCCGTTGTTTTTTTTTTCAACTTTTGGATTCACTTCAAAGGTCTATAGAGGAGGAACTGCGTGCTCATCGAGATCTAATCTCCCGAGAAGTGGAGGCATTTCTGAACATTCTGCCTTTTTGTTGCTGAGTTTGGGGAAGTAGATCCTGGTTTTTCAGGATGAGTGGAACTCTGGAACTCTTGCTCAAAGATATTGGAAGATGGAAGTCCTGGTTTCTCTTGGTTTCGCTCCGTAGCAAGGCTCGACGTTTGCTTGAAGACGCCTTGATGGCTGAGCGGCGGCGTGCCGAAGTAGAAGCCCAGGCAGCAAGAAATGTACGGACGGAAGGCAATGGAAAGCACAAGGCATTCATATTCGTCGTATTAGGTGGGGGTTAGGAGCTTTAGGCCGTAGGAGGGCAGTAGGAAAGACTCGGAAAGGTAGGAGCAAGCAGTAAACTACTAAGTAGCAGGAAGCAACGACTAGCAAGGCCGCAGATGAGCCGGTCGCACAGTCGAATCGGTTCCCTAGTGTTTTAGGGTTTGTATGGGTTTGTTGGTTTGCATTCAATCTTTACCCTGCTTGCATACCATTTCTGCATTTGAGTGGGACCTTTCTGGTGTAATTATGGGCTTTCTGCCTGCGGTATGTGCAGTGCAGGTATCGTGAGCAAGCCCCTGGTTCACAAGACTGTGTGCAAGTTTCCTGAGTGCCTCACAAAATCACTGACACTCACTAACCAACACTGCACAACCAGTTTTGGAGTTGGCCTCAACGGCAGGGACGTCGAAAATTGGAGCAAGAGATCGAAGCTGAAAAGCAACGTGTTGAAGATGAGCGTCGACGGAAGATCGAGGTGCATCACGGACGGGCAAATCAAGACTGACAAGGGTCCGCTCACGAACGATGTGTTTGATGAAGTGTCGGGTCATTAGCGGCCTTGGCCTTCTTACGGTTCGGTGCCAGGAAGCTGAGATGGCAGCTCGCCTTGATGAAGAGAAGCGGCTAGAGGAAGAGCTTGAAGCTGCGAGAAGGTGCAGCAAAATCAATCCCTGTCAATTGAAACGAAAAAAATTAGACTTCGGAATAACAAGTCCATTAACACGTCTTCCCAAGTCTAATTCCAATTATACTTTGTCAATCTTTGTCATTTTTGTCCCGTTCCAACAGCGATTCAGAGACCTCGAGCACACATCAAGCTGAAAAGATTTTGAGGCAAATGAGTTGATGCTGAAGAAACACAACTAAGAAACAACAATGACTCGAAAAAGAAGGTAAGGGCCCCTGTAGGGATAATTCAAAGGGGCCATTATTAAAGGGGCCCTCACGTTCTTTTCATGTGGTGAGGGTGTTTAAGTTTGTTGCAAGAGCTAGCCGCGGCACGCGGTGATGTACCAAATTGGGGTCCAGGGTCCTCCTCAGTTCACGACCCACACCAGAAGGGAACGTACAGCCACAGGTTCCAAAAAAGATGTATATTATATTACGAAATCCAGCCGATAGGCTAGGCTTGAGCTCTTAGAGCGAACGAAGTGAGTTAAGGGGGTGTGGGGGGGGAGGGCGCGAAAAGGCACCTTTTGAGAGGGTGAACCCGGAGCTTGGTGGGGGAGAGCGCTCCAAAGCGAGGGTCAGAAAACCAGTGAAAATGGGGTCTGGTGATGCGAGTGATGCAATGGACGCCGAGTTGTGCATCATTAGCATCATGAAGATCATGAAGGGGTCTGGAGACAATTTTTCTAGTCCTGAGCAGGGCAGAGGGACTGTGCAGCTCTGATCATACCAAGAAACAAAGAGTGAACGCTCTGGGGGCGAACGATGTGAGCATGTCCAGTTGGGCGAGGTGGAGGCTTGGGGATAAGAGCGCCGCAGGAGGAGAAGCAAGAAAGCTGCAAGCGTTCAACACTTCATGCTGTGCTCCGATCTTGACCTGGCGCAGTGATACCAGCTCCACGAAACTACAAGCTTTCAACTATATATACATGCTCTGCTATTTTTTCCTCCCAGCCCTGCTCTCTCTATAGGGCTTTGCATTGATGCGCGATGCCCGAAACACAATTCAACAAAGCAACAAGAACCACTTCGGGCATCATTCTCCTGGTGTTCACTGACGTTTGTTTTTGCACGGATTCTCAAATAGAACACCAACAACAAACGCTCCAGGAGGCGCCGCACCAAGCAAATCAAGAATACTAAAAAACATTCAACACTTCATGCTGTGCCCCGATCTTCATCTACGTCGCAGTGATACCAGCTCCACGAAAACTACAACCATTCAAGAATGAGTGCTCTCCTCATTTTTTCTCCCAACCCTGCTCTTTATAGGGCTTCGCATTGATGCACGATGCCCGAAACACATTTCAAGACAACCAAAAACCACCTTTCGGGCATCCTTCTCCTGGTCTTCACTGACGCTTATTTTTACATGGATTCTCAAGTAGACCGCCAAACAGGGACGCTCCAGAGAGCACCGCACCAGGAAAATCGAGAAAACCTAAAACATTCAACACTTCATGCTGTGCTCCGATCTTGATCTACTCCACGTTGATACAAGCTCCACGAAAGCTACGGGCATTCAACAATAAGTGCACCGCTATTTTTTCCTCCCAGGCTTGCACTACCATATTGGTCTCTCGCTGGCTTTCGCCCTCTCCTTTCTCAGGTCTTAATTATACAGGTTTGTCCAATGAGGGTTTTTGCATTCATATTCTTGACCTGAAGACGTGCTGCGCAATGCAGGCGTGCTGAAGAGGAGGCAAGGCTAGCAGCTCAAAGAACTGAGGACTTGGCAGCAGTGCATTGCCATTTTGTCCACGCGAAGTTCAAACGTAATAACAAAAAACTACTAGGGGCTCCTGGCCTTACATTGCCTTACTACTAGGAGCAAGGACGCTACTAGGCATCGCTACTAGTAACAAGAAGCTAAGGAGGGTGACAAGTATTTGCAGTCCTTCGGGTTCTATAAGTTTCTATGTTGTTTGTCCTGCCAGTGAATTAAGTACTGTAGGTGAAACAGAAGTCACACTAGCTAGTTGCGTTGGTTGAGTCCAGTTTGATCCATTTTGCGATTGGGATTGGGCGGATTGGGTTGAGAGCTATGGGTTGAAGAAACGACCTTGCTTGAAAGCTATGCCCGATAGGAGCAGCGCCGACAAGCTGAAAAGCGGAGGCAACTCCAGGCCGAGCTGGAATGTAGCCAAACCGGCCGGATGCCATTCCTGACCCGCTGAATGCCAAACTATCTGAGTATCGCAAAAGACGCATGAAGCAGCTTGAATGGCTCAAAAGCCAGGAAATGGAGATGAAAGCCCGCGAGTCTGCCGCAGAGGTAGTGAGGGTTTGGCAAGAGCAAGAACACAAGAACAGAAGAGCAAGAGCACAGCAAGAAAACCCTCGCCATGATATCTGGCACCATGAGGCAAAAAAGGAACGAGAGAGCCGTGAAAAGGCCAAAGCATTTTTAGCAGCAGAAGGTGGCGGTGCTGGGATTTGCTGGGTTTGGTTGTGGTTTCAATCCTAAATCGTCTCCTGTCATTTGTCATCTGGAGCAGTTGTCCGATGGTTTGAGATCCCATGCTATTGCAGGCTACCGACATGTGCGTGCAGCACACAAGTGGTGTCCTGTGGCAAGCTGAGCTGCCCAAAGCTTTTTCTGCTTTTTCATCATCATCAAATATTGTTCTTTCACAAGGGAGGAATTCTGCTGAACCCCGTTTGGCTTGAAACTCTGTAAATCTCCGTAGAAGAAGCATGAAGAAGCGCAGATTCTGATTCCGAGATTCTGGAAGGTAGCTTACGCCATAGAGTACTCGTAGCATACAGCATACAGAGGGCTTTTAGCAACAACGAGTAAATCGGTGTTGCACTGTCGAGGTGGCCACCTATCCTCTGCACCGAGCAGTGCAATGCAACGATCCAGCGATGGTGAGGCAATGAGGGGAGCTGTGTGTGGTGTTTGCAAGGTGCAGCAGTGCACCACTGTTTGTAGAGCTTCCTTTCTTCAGGTTGCTTTTGTGGATGGGAGCCGATCCTGCAAAGTCAAATACTTTTGGGTGCTTGAGCGCATTTCTGATGCCCAACATGTTTTCAAAGAGTGCCCAGTGAGTTAAGCAAGAAGCTTTAGCCAAGGCAAAGCCCACTGGGGCTTGCTAAATGGATGAACAGGCGTGATTCCCACGCAGAGGCGAGCTGCGCTGCCCACTCTTTTGCGGCTCTTGCAAGGTATTGAAAGGAACACGTTCTTGTGCCTAACGGGTGATTCATTGCCCGTAAAACGGCAAGCACAGTGTTTTGGAGTAGCATAGACTGAAATATGCTATTCCATGATATTCAAAGTTTTTTTGTTGAATATTGTTACTTTGTCGACTCGCCACAGGTCATTGAAGCTCTGCAAACAGGAGCTGCTCGATAGAGCTTATTGTACAGAATCTCACCCCAAGCCTTCATGCAGCTCCAGCTGTCCATCTTCGCCAAACCTGGCTCAGCGCCACACGTGCGATGTACACTTAGCGTCTCGTGGTCAGACTTGACTGCCAATGGCTCCGCGTCTTTCCATGAGAGGCTAGTTTAATTTGTGCATTTCCGGACTGATTGAATTTGTTCGGAAAGAACCTTGCTTTCTTGTTTGCGCACACCTTGCCGCCCTGACTGTCAATACGTGCTGTGATGCACTGTGTGTTCGTGGCTCCTGTGGCGAGGTATTGCAAGAACCGCATGTCGGAGGCCCGTGAAGTAATTTGTTTGTAATGAAGATTAATGAAGCGAAAGAAAAGCTGTACGTCTGGCTAACCAGTATGCGCCTGTCTTTGGACCACAGCGTCGGATTGACCATGCTTCCGGGGTTCCGCATTCCATGGAACGGCCATGGGGTGCCCGAAGAATCCAGAAGTTTACCCATTTTCTTTTGGACTTTAAGCATTAAGATCATTAAGCATAGCTGCTTATTAAGTCATAGATGTCCAGGATCCTTGCCTCCCACAACTTGGGTTGCGAGCTCGGCTCTTTTCACGGAGATCTCAGGTGATCAGGCTTCAACATTGATGATCCCATGTGCCAATGACCTGCGGAATGCTGACGTTCAACTTTTCCATACACTGAGGTTTCTTGACCAATTTGCACTTGACTTGAGAACCCAGCGGTCAGATCAGCCACCTGGTGGCCCAGTGCCATGCACGACAGCTGATGTCAAGCCCACAGTGCAGAGAAAGCCAGCCCTTTGGTATTGCTTCAAGTAAGATGTGATCCTGCAAACACAAGCTGCTAAGATTCAGATAGCTCAGCATGGCCTGTCAAGACACAAGGTCCTGTCGCGTATTCAAAACCATCTCGAGCGCGCAGACCAGGTGGGACTCGCTGTGTGGGACGAATCCGGTGGGGCGCTGTGGGAGATTTGCCAGGAGATCTTGTTGCAAGCTTTTGAGGCAACATGCTACTACAGCTCCAGAGATGAGCGGGGTGAGGACTGCTTTTCTTTTGTCATGTACTGAGCTCCGAGCGCAACACCCATACCAAATTCTCAGTGAAACATTGCTTTCACGTTCGATTGACACAAAATGACCCAAAGCTAT
The DNA here is from genome assembly GCA_964035705.1 of Porites rus. Classification (NCBI taxonomy): domain Eukaryota; kingdom Metazoa; phylum Cnidaria; class Anthozoa; order Scleractinia; family Poritidae; genus Porites; species Porites rus. Next base: position 63,669 of record CAXIVM010000111.1, read on the forward strand.
GAAAGAATTGGATATAATAATTAATACCAAGATCCCCGGATATCCCAGCTTGATTTCGAGCAGAAGTTGTACCTACAAGACCTTCCTCATATTCAGAGTCATTCACAACAGATACCAATGAGAGACATTCGATGCACTTGGGAAGTACTGGTGAAGGATGTATGGCTCTCCATTCCTTCTCCTGGTTTGGTGGACCATGCCTGGTCGGAAGCTGACTTGGCTTCGGCTTTATCACCGAGATTTCAACTAATCATCTTCAATGAAGCCGACTGGTTGACTTGACAGGTTTCAGAGCCACCTGGAGTACCCAGTCCTGATGGCCCTGGGCAGCTTGGTGCTGTTGACGTTGCTCTTAGGATGCTTGGCTGTGGAGGCGCGTTCTGCACTTAAACGACATCAAACAACAATATAACACAAAACGGTCAAATACAGACATTGTTGACAGTGTCTAATTTCTTTTCAGTTGCAGGGTGCAGAGCTCTATTTCTCCGGAATTGTCTGAGATGGTTCTTCCGCGATTGTGTATTTCTGATGAATAAGCGCTCCACTGCGCTCCACGCGTCGACAAGTTGCATTTCTGGACATTTTCATTGCAGCTCAATGCCAGCCCTTCTTGCTTTTGTCGTTGGGATATGTTGGGACAAAGCTCTCGTCCTTGTGATTTGGCTGCAAGTTTCTGTCTCACCCTTCAAGAATCCAGCATGCAGGGGGCGAATCCATTTGTTGGATCTAGCCCAAGCATGCCCAAGCTATGCAAGAGTAATCCAACAAATTGTTCAACTTCAACAAATCCAAGCTCACAGAGATATGTAAGACTTTCAGACGCTCACACAACAAGATTTGTCAATCTCATTCTGACATGCACAGCCTTGATGCAGGGAACCTGGTTTTTGAGATTTTGAGCTTCCAGTACAGATGTTTGATCTGAGAATTCACAGGACCAACACACTTTCTGAGGAGAATGCAGCAGGTCAACCTGGTCACCTGTTGGGCTGCCAAGATGTTTTGGTTTGCCTTGTGGCATAACAGGTTAATCTACGTGACAATTGCAAAGAATTGAAGCTATTGAGCTGCATATGAGGCCCCCTGTGAGCCCCTCTGCTCCATCCAAAAGTGGCAATCTCGAATGGAAAGCAGCACCAACCCATGGCTACTAGTAGCGTCCTTGTTCCTAGTAATAAGGCGAGGAGCCCCTAGTAGCTAACTAGTAGCGTCATTGTTCCTAGTAGCGATGGCCTCCAACCTAATAGCGACAGGCTCCACCTAGTAGCGTCCGGTCCTTCCTACCCAAATATGATCTCAATTGCCTCAAAGTTCAGACACTCTGAGACCTGATGCAGTCAGCAAGCGAGCCTGCGTTGCAGTGTGACCCGTCAAGGACACCAAGTCTTCCCAAGTGATGTGCAGTGAGGATATGAAAAGCTTGTCTTGTGAAGTTCCATGCAGGTCGCTCCCAAAAGGATCCTTTCTGCCAAGACAATTTGGTCACCCTAGCATCGCGGCTCGCCAGGGCCTTGATGTTGTGCAACAGGGACCTTGTCATTGAATCGCTTTCGGGTTCCAATCCCAGGCCGAAGTCTGGCCCAAAAGCGGCAGGTGCATCGATCTGTTAAAGCGGTTTCATGCTTTGATTTTCGTTTTACCTGCTCAAGCGACCCCTGTCAGATCGATTGGCAGGCACTGATTCGAGACACCCGCTCTTTCGAGGACCTCAGCTTCTACGGCTCTCAGGTAGACCTGCAAGTCTGCCACATTTCCATGCTCAAACATCTGTTGAATTTGCATTCAGATTGATCAAGAACCCTTCAAATTGAGTTCTCTCGCATCCGATTGGATGGTTTTTCGGTGCCTATGCAACTGGAGAATTTCCATCGGCTGGTTCCTGAGGGTGCTTTGGGCTTTGCAGCTCATTTGAGAACACGCTTTGGATCGGTTCTTGTCCCTTGGCTAGATTTTGATCTGAGTGCGTTTGAACAATATGACGAACAATCTGTCTGTTACCATGTACTGTAATTACCTATATATATACATACATATAGAGTAAGATCATATCACATTTATTGATACATCATATTACGATTAGTATGGATGTTTTGGCAAGTACATTGCAGATCTATACATACGAAGTCCTCCTTCTTTGTTAACATCTCCACGGCGTTTGTGTGGATCTGCAGTGCTTGGATGGGGCATTCTACCCAAAAATTTGACGGAACATGAGACTCATGAGGTTTTCTCATTTTCCGCAGAACGGTGATCAGTGGTGCTTGCAGGGTTGTCTCCTGCTAAAAGATGCAGCGCCTCTCTAGCAGCTCTAGCAGGGGACGCGTTTCTTTTTTCTGAACTACCTTCAATCGAATAGATTAATGAATCATTTCAAGCAGTTGGTAGCACTGCTTCAAGGAATGAACATGAGAAGTGATTGTTGTTGGACTGATTGGATCAGGACCAGCGCTTTTTTCAATGTTCTTTTCAGTGGCCAGCTGTGTTCACAAATATGCCAGTTTTCGGCGATGCTAATCATCGGTCTTTGGCTAGAGGAAACCTTACGCTCTTTTTAAGGTTGGAGCTCTGAGCTTGATGTATTGGTTCTGGGTTTTGGCGTCTCTTGTAAGCTAGGGCAGACGTAATAAGAGGGATCAGATAAAGCACGAGACACCATTTCTTCTATTTTCTTCTCACATTGGCCACAGGCTGGTTGGAGATGGCTGGATGACAGCAAAAAAGGACGCCTGTCATTCCACCCGCTCGTTGCCTGGATCGGGTCCTGTGCATGCCTTGCTCTGAAGAGACCCTTGCCAAGCTGAGGTTTTGCAAAGCAGCGCGGAAATCTGGCTTTCATGGAAACATGAAAAGGCCTGGATGGAAAACAGTTTTCAAGGCTCATGGCTTATGGCCCACTTTAGTACCTGCAATGACACTACGCACCACGCTACACTGCTGCCATGCCAGGCTTTGGGACGAGCTGTGCCAAGGCAAAACTTTTGTAACCTTGGAGGACATACCCTGTGATAGTTTTGCATTGCTCTGCCTGGAGCAGCCCAAAGCTTGGGATGTTGGTTTGTGCTTGCACGCGCAAAGGAGATGCAACCATGTCGGGAAATACACGTCCAAAAAACTGCCGAACGCGTGGAGTGCAGCAACTTTGACAAACTAGACGCATTCCGATACAGGACAT
>CAXIVM010000113.1:0-16000 GCA_964035705.1 Porites rus
GGATAGACCCAAGATTCAACCATCTTCTGTCCCCGCGATTCCTCTCACCATGGTCTGCTTGTGAGGAGGTGAAATGGGCCAACGAGGAGCGTCGTGCGGAATGCACGTGGGTCACGGTCATGGGATTGAAGCTGAGCTGGTCTGTTTAGGCACGGAGGACAAGGACATGAACTGAACTTCATGTTTGTCCCCAGTTTTTTCTTTTTTCTGAGTCTTCATGTTGGGTCTCCCACACCTGGTGACGCAGGAGGAGGCCAAGAAGTTTGGGAACGCTTTGAAGAGTTGCGCCACCGCTTGGCTGCTCGGCGGAGATGGCTCCACTCCACACTCCACACTCCACGCTCCTCTACTCAAACCTCTCCCCTGTCTCTCTCTCTCTCTCACTCAGAGTCTCTCTCTCTCTCTCTTTCTTTTAAGATCTTTGTGCTTGAGTCGTTCACGATGATTCTAAACGCCGTGTGCTCCAAGAAGCACCGTTTTCTCCGCCGGCGGCGAGAAGAAAGCACCGAACCCCGGAGATCGACCCGGGACAGGAACGTCTCGTTTCATGTCGTTTCATCTCGTTGCGACGTTTCAATTGGACTACGACCGAATAGCGATGGCCTCCAACCTCAAGAACTTGCGCTTCGGGGTCTGTCGGAAGGTTGGGAGTGGGGGGTCCCAACCACCCTGTCACCCCCTGGCCCAATAGATCCTGGAATCCTGGCAATCGACAAGCGATCGGTGTTTCAGGTGCTGTGGACCAACACTAGTAACCGGTAGTGGAAAAACGGAGGGGAATCTTTTGACATCCCCACTACAGTGAAGCTTGGAGGCTTTTTGATCTATTTGGGGATCACAGACAAGTGAATGAAGGACAAAGCCGAATGTGCTGGCTCTCCTCGAGAGTCCTAGAAATGGTGAGCACAAAGAATCACAGGAACACTTCTGGTCCTTCCCCTTTCTTCCTCTTTAGATCACTAGAGTCATCATGAAGCATCCAAGTGATGCTTCCCACACCGGCTCCCAATCGGCTGCGTTCGCTCCAGAAAGCACCCCCGAACTCTGGGCCGCCCTTCGATCCTTCGAGGATGTGGGAGCAAAAGGACGCTGACGTGCCCTTCGATCCCACGACCTCCGTGGAGAAGAAGGAGGCCGCCCGAAGCGGAAGCCGGGCGACCGGCACGGGCGGGACGACCGGTGGGGCGAAGGAGACCGCTGAAGTGCACCGGAGGGGAGGGAGGGTTTGGGGAGGTGAGGAGAAGAACTGTGCAGAGGCGGCCAGCAGAACTGGAAGGGCCCCTATAGTAATATCTAAGTAGATTTTTTTCCTCTAAGGATCAGGGGTGTAGAGGTCCAAAAACTCCGGTCAGGAGTCAGCAGTCTTGGTCTGGCTCCGGTTTTTGAGGAACTCCTTGGACTCGTTGGACCTGGGATTTCATCCACTTGTTCCAAGCCTCTCAGGGATTTCTCGGCGTCATTTTCTGTGAGGGTGATATTTTGCAACATCCCGGCAATGCCCACATGGTGTAGGCCTTGCACAGGGGACGGTAGTTGTTTACTTTGGATCCGAATATTCCGAATGGATTTGACCCTCCGACCAGGGTTTCTCTACAGCACCATCCTCCGCGGTTCGCCTGGCTCCACTCACTGCGGTTCGCCTCAAGCTGCACCAGTCAAAAATCCCTTCAATTGGACACCCCAAATTCAATGGTCCAGGAGTCCGAGTGGCTCCGGTGTTCTCCGTCTGGACGGATGGAACGGAGTCTGCCGACTGAGAGGACAAGGAGATGCTGTTGAAGCACTGTGTTTACCTGTGGGATGAGACGCCTGGCATGGATGGGTGCAGCTTTGCCACGTGGAAAGGCCGAGGTTGTGAACAGGTCAATGGTTGTTTTGTCTCTGTGGTGACCTGACAGGGGGAACGCTGGTGGTACTGAGCTGTTGATCTGGCTTTTTGGCTGTATTGTTGGGCTTGTTGGGTGACATGGATATTTTCTTGGATTTTCGAGGTTTCAATGTTTTAAGAAATCCAACGGAGCGGGTGCTGCCATGGAAGGTTCCAAGACCCGGTTCCTTGGAAGATTCAGACCAGTTGTTCGTTTCCATCCCGAGGAAAACGATGGACGCATTTCTGGAGAAGCTTGGGGTGAAGAAGGTGGGCGCCTTGGCTGCAACGTTTGCCGCAATGAAGATGACCGCTGTGACGGCATACACCGCAGGTATGTTAGAGCCGTTGAATGATTTAATTGAAGTCAGGCGTTGTTCCCACTTTCATCGATCGCTCAAGAGAGTGACCTGGCCGGACCCCCTGCCAAATTAAACAAAGGGCGGGAGACGGCGGGAGAAGGGTTCGGGAGTTGGCGTCTGGTCACCAGACCTTGAAGAGCCTGGGCAGTGTTTCCTTGAACTGCTGGGGTCATCTGGGTTCAAAACAGTAGGAAGTCGTGAGGTGGCTTCGTCACCCGACCCTGACAAAGGACATCAAAGAATAGCTGGTGGAGCACGATGATGTTTTTGTTGAAGACCATAATGGACCATAATGTTCATCATGGCAAGGGAATCAGGTGCACCTATATAGCCGCTTGTGATTCTTTCAGGGTCCTAGGTTTTCTGGTTGGAGCATCCATGTGTTGTACCCAAAGATGTTTTTGAATTTTTGAAGACTTTGAAGTGTTTGCCCCAAACAACAAAGCCAAAAGCAGGTAGAGGCTCTTTTTGATTGATATCATAAGCTGTTGACATTTCTTCAATAACGTACAGTTCGAAGAGTGGCGTCAGCATTACATGGGTTTCAAGGCCTATGCCAAGTTTGGCGGAGCAAGACATCAAGTCTTCATGTGTAACAGCATTGCATGTGTGAGAAAGAATAGTGTAGCAATTATATATATCCCTACAGGTCAAAGACCTCATTTTGCTGGAGCTGGTCATACAAAACCAATACTTAAGGAGGTAAAAGACCAGGTTTTACTGGGTCTTTGGACTTGTAGGGTATACTTGATGAGGAAATCTTACAGACTCAGGGATCGGGATGCCAACGCAGTGGAAGCTGGAGAATTCAGACCGGCAATGCGAACGTAGGAAGAGCATCAGGAGTGGTGATAGTGATAGTAGTTGGGGCAGCAAGGAATCTATCAGCCTTGCGAGCGGTGCAGCAATTTGCCTCAATGCACGACTAGTGACTGGCACTAACGACGTGGGCTTTGCTGGTGTGCTTCATCACACCGATGTTCTCCATCGACCCACGTCACGGTGGGTTGCTCCCCACGCGAGCCGTGACTGGCACCCACGACTCTCGTGCCGAGGAAAGCCGGGCAAGGTCCTAATGGACAACTCGGACCGTTTGGAGGCGCGGGGAAGAAGGCGAAAGAGAAGCTTTTGGAAGCACGGGCAGGTCGCTGAGGGGACGAAGGTCAGCATGTTCGAGGAGTTGTGCCGGACGTGTTAGAATTTGGACATGTTGTTTTTGTTGCTCTCTTTTTTTCCGGGGCAGGGTGTGGGATGTGCATTTTCTTTTCCCCAGATAGCTGGAAGCTATAGGGGTTCTTACTTCTCAATGGATGGGTTCCGGATTGCGGAAATTGGCTGCCACTGCCGCCTTGTTTCCCAAGCTTGTCTCCCTTCATGATTTCGCTTTTGGCTGCCGCTGCCGGCTTGTCTCCCAAGCTTGTCTCCCTTCATGACTTCGCTCTTGGCTGCCGCTGCCATCTTGTTTCTCCAGCTTGTCTCCCTTCATGACTTCGCTTTTGGCTGCCGCTGCCGGCTTGTTTCCCAAGCTTGTCTCCCTTCATGACTTCGCTCTTGGCTGCCGCCATCTTGTTTCTCCAGCTTGTTTCCCTTCATGACTTCGCTTTTGGCTGCCGCTGCCGCCTTGCTTCCCAAGCTTGTCTCCCTTCATGATTTCGCTCTTGGCTGCCGCTGCCAGCTTGTCTCCCAAGCTAGTCTCCCTTTCTGATTTCGCTCTTGGCCGCCGCTGCCGCCTTGTCTCAATAACTTGCTCTTGGCTGCCGCTGCCGCCGTGTTTCCCAAGCTTGTCTCTGTTCCTGATTTCGCTCTTGGCTGCCGCTGCCGCCTTGTCATTTTCTTGCCTGCCTTTGACGCGGATGCTGTTATAAGATGATTTAGGTCTTGTTTACCTTTTCCATCCTTTTCCCGGCTTTGAGTGGGATGTCTCCCAAGCTTGTCTCCCGCTCTTGCCATGGTGTCCAACTCTTCTTGAAGTGCTATCTGGGGTCTATGCCGGCATGCTTAAATATAGGTCCTTGTCAGGTCATTGATTTCCTGAGACACCTCCACGATCCTCCACACATTCTTTTCCCCGAAGAGGCTCCTGCACCTGACACCGATCTGTTTTGGTGGAGAGGGGATTGGTGTGGTTTTGGGTGCAGAATATGGAACCCAAACTGAACATGCTACAGTGTTTCCGATGGATTTTGTGCCTTCCCAAGCAATTCTTCTCGGAAAGACCAATCCCGACCTGCAGCGTTATTTCAATGATGAATTTTCGCAGTGACACTTGTTCGGCACGGTGGCAGCTCTGTCACAATCAACCTGTTGCACGCTACAATATTCTACCTGTCTTTCTTTCACCCATGAAACCATGGGTGACGGAGTCGGCTGCTTGTCATCGTCCGCCCAAATGAGACCAACTCGTAGGTGTTGGATATGGATGACTCGGACAAGGTCCTCGAGAAGTTGCAGGCGGAGGGCGTTCTGTTCTTCAAGGAGGTCGTTCCGTGGCTGAGAGACTGCGGGAGAGACTTCGTGGCTCTTGGGGCCACTGTTCTGGTCGTTTTGATGTGGGGAGAGTGGCTCATTTGGCGTCTAGGATGCCATTTTGAATCCTTGAAAGCACTTGGTGCAGGGGGAAGTATAGATCCACGCTGTTTGAAGGGCGGAATCAACACCGGATCTTTGTTGTCCTTCTTGCAGCTTCCTCAATCGAATCCAAACTCGCCTTTCCCCATGCCCACAGCGGGAGATTCCACAGTGTTCTGCATAGTGGTTTTTGCGCTGCCGTTTTCGGAGCCATACGACCCCACCAGCTTCCGAGGTCAAGTTTGCCAGCAAACCTGAGTGAGGAAGACTGTGCGTTGCGGCTGAAGCTGCGGAATGCAGCTCTGTGCGGTCGAGGGGTCTCTGAAGCTGAGCAAAAAAGCAATTGTGCCTCTCGGACGGGTTTAACATGGTTTAACCATCCAAACGACCAGAAAAAGGATTGAAGGCTGAGAAGTTTCCTCATTCTTCTCCAGAGGAAGCAACATCAAATACCATTTGGGAGAAGTGAACAAGCGTTCGGCTTATTTGGTCCTTCGGATTCCCCACCCGCGTCGATGCGAGGGTGACTGGGTTCGAGCCAAGGGTCCGCACACGGTGCGGAAGAAGTAAGCAACAGCACTCGTCAGCTGAAAGGTCCCACACATATGAAGCACACATGAATTTTCTGAAAGCGTTCTTTGACAAAGAAAGACCCTTCGCATCTCTGAGGCTTCATTTCAGCTGATCCCTTGAAGCTCTTGTTTTTGCAGCAGCTTTTGGTGTAACATGGTGTAACACATTGGAACATATACACCTGTGGACAGCTTCCTAAGACAGGCTCTGTGGGACAGAGTGATCTGAAACAATGAAACAGGCAACAGATCCAGGCTCTGATCCAGGAATCCTCAGTGCTTACGTCCTCTATTTCGGTGGCTCGTGAGCCTCAAGGGCCGACCCACCGCCCCCTAAAAGCGGCATGTCCGTGGCTCCACAAAAACATGCGTGGATGCAAAAAAAAACGCGTGGATGCGGCGCGGACAGCGCCGGGTTTGGTCGGTGTCCGGGACGAGCTGAATTTGCCGGTAGCAATCAATGTGGTGCACTATGGCACTATGGCTGTGGATCATGGTGTCCGGGGTGATTGAATGAACAACATGGACGAAGGGCGATGTCAAGATACCATCGTTTGGATTTGACTCATGGCTTATGCCCATCATATGTATGTCCAAACCGGCTTTTATACCATGTTCCTTCCGTCCGCGTATGCCCATTGATTCAGTGTGAACCATCGGTCCACGGATCGGCTCACCACCAGTGCTGTCAGTCAGCTCATTGGCCAAACCCGCGCGGACCAACGTGCGCACGGGAGGTCCTGCGCACCACGTGCGGGCCAGGCGGAGTCCTTCGCGGCGGACTTGCAAGAGAGCGTGTCGAATCTGACCGATCAGGACCGAACGGGCGAACGTTGACGGGTCGAACGACGAGGGGTCCGTGCGTCATGGGTTTCGGTGTGTGGGCGGTGAGGAAGCCATGACCCAAAGGATGCGATCAAGGATCAAGGATCGATTCCAGGCATTCGCTCCACCATGCTTCACCCATTTGCCTTCCCAAGTGCTTTTTCTTGGAGGTTTATGGGTTTGGAGGTTTGGCCCAAAAGGGTCGATGTGTTTCGAGGGACGGCCCAGAAGCTGAAGCTGATACTGATGGGTGAGGTCCTCCGGCACGCCCGGCTGGCCGGTGGAACCCTCCAGTTGCCTCCGGTTGCCTCAAGCGCGCCTGACCCGGCCGGTTGGACCGTTGGTGGGTTTGAACACCGAACACCTTTCCCCCCCACAACCCACGGCCCACGCTGCCAGATATATCAAATATATTGGATCGGTCTCGGTCTCGCGGCAGGTCTCGCGGAATCATGCGGCCTTGGAGGAGATCGGGGCGCTGGGAGGATGCGACGATGGGGGGGTCATGGCATCCCAAGCGTCCATGCGTGGCGAAGAGGACACCCGAAAAAAAACCCTCCGAGTGCATCCTGTTGCGGATACTAACCGCCGAAAGAGGCATGTTGGGTTTTTAGTTTTAGACCCACAACCAAACTCATCAGCATGGAGTTTTTGGGTGTTCAACCAGTGGGTCTATTTTCATCTATTTTCCCACCAAAGGACTGGTGGCACATCCAATCGCACAGACGATCAAGAACACACACATATATATATATATAGAAAAGAGAAACTTACAAAACACATTCTCGTTTTTTTGGCAGGATTCTGCATCAGCTTTCCTCACAATGGTGTTTTCTTCTTTCACCCGAACCGCTGCGCTTATCTTCGGGTGAAAGGGAGTTGATCCAGACCCTTCTGGGGCCTTCTTCCTGGAACCACCAGTCTAGTAGGGTACTCTGTGGGTGACCTCAATAGCAATTGCCTCCATCCTAATAATAGCGATGGCCTCCGATGGCCTCCAACCTTGCATGGCTTTCTGGTATATGATATATGTTTGAGTATTTGCGTCGCTGGGATGTCCGGCCACTGGCGACCGACGGATGCCACCGGTACCCCTCAGGACTTGGTGGGCCACACCTCCATGGAGTTCTCCGACCGAGAGAGCCGGCTCCGTGCGGGGCCCCGCTCCGTTGGAGTGGAGGAGTGGAGGAGCGGAGAAGCGGAAACCGTGCCGTGCGGAGCTGAACTGGATACAGTGCCGCCGTTAGCGCTTGATACGGTGCTTTGCACGGTCTTTGGAGGTGTTTAAACTGACTCACTTTTAAACATCTTCCCGCAAAACAGGTGCCGCAAAACGGCTCTCACCAGTTCGTCACCTCCAGAACTCCAACAGATCTGGACGTCAACGAGGCCGTTTGGAGTCTGCATTGGTCCGAATGCGGGTGAGGCCGTTTGGGGACGCAGAAGTCACTGTTGGATGAGTTTCTACGGCCTTTGAAGAAGCTTTGTTCTTGAAGATCGCGCGTGTTCAGCAATAGCAATGAAGACTTCCAGCGGGGTTCTTCACTCAATTTCACCGTCTCGTCCGGCATGGCTGAGGGGGTGATAGCCGCACATGAACCCTCGAAGGGGCCGATGAAAGTCGCCTCGTTAGAAACCCTGGAAGCATCATGGCGCTGGCATAGACTTCAGTGGCTTACGAAGTGAAACAAGTTCATTGCTTCAGATAAACGATTTGCTTTCCAACTACACACTTGGGGATGTTTGCAGAGGAATAGTCTTCCGGCTAAGGAATAGTCTATCCCAGATTTGTAGACCGCCCTAAACGCAGGCTTGTGTCCTTTTTCTCGGAGGGGAAGACTCGTCCTCCGGATCACACGGCGCTTCCACACGATGACTGAGGCAGCGACCACGGCACAAGGCTTGATGAACTCGATGTCAGGGCGCTTAGAAGGTCCTTGGGGTTCCAGCCGTTCTTACAGATCAATCTCTGTGGAGGTCAAGGAAGAATGTGTCAAGAGCTGACAAGGAATACTATGTAAGGATGCCAAGTTGGTTTAAGAATGTTAAAGTTGTACTTCCCCCTTTCATAATTCTTTTGGAACGACTCACACTTCCGATGAGAGCAAGTGCTCATATTTCCAAGCATTCGGGAGATAGGTTGCAGGGCCTTTTCCGCGTCAACGACTTGATTTGGACATGAAAAAGGTTCAATTCAAAGGTATCTTGAGAGGTATCTTGAGAGGAGAAGCTCAGGGATGAAGCTTGAACAGGGATTGTTCATGTGGATCATTACATATCATTACTGTGAATGCCCCTTCCAAGAAAGTTCATCGCATGATGCATCGGACACGGTGCAAACTCATACAGTATTTGTATGTATCTATTTGAGATTCGGATTCCATAAGAATTGGTCAGGTTGGTGCCATTCATTCTGAACCTACTGCAGCTTTCGACCCATATTTTATGGCAACAAGAACAGACCAGTCCATTCTCTGTGAATCTTTTGGTTGAGTTTCTGTTTGCAGATCTTCTCCGCGTAAAGTAAAGGGTGACATCTCCAGCTCGTCTGTCCCTTTGATGACCTCGCACCCCAAATTCCCACCCAAGCCTTAGCGGACCTTTGTTCACCCAAGCTTGACCCAAGCTTCGGGAAAGAGAACTCGGGGTCTTCATAACTGAATTCAACTGGGCTGGGGAGATTTCCACCTGGTGAGGACCGTCCCTCCGCTTCGGCTCCCGTTCCCCTCGGTCCGTCGGTTCCCGGCCGACCGTCGCGCTGGGTCTCGGGTTGCCTGAGGTACGCACCAACTACCTCACCAACATCATCGCAGAGGTCCAGTCGACGTCGTCCATCCGCGTCAGGAGGTCATTGAGTCATTCGTCAGTCCACTGCAGTGGAGACCGCAAATGCTCCTGAAAACGACGTATTTTTCGCTGGAGAGGGGAGTATGTAAGCGCACGCCGTTATTTTCTTTACAAACAGAATGGAGGCGAAGGGTGAAGGGCACGGCCGTTGGTTAGGTTGGGTTGGCCATGTTGGGCTGTTGATGGCTTTTGAATGCTTTTGATGTCTTGATAGGCCTTCCATGTGATGTATGGGTTGGAGTCTTTTTGTCTTTTTTGGTGTGTGTTCTTGTAGTGTGCCAAAACATATTGATCCCCAGAATTCCTCTCCGAGCAGATGGACATGATTTCCAGCAGACACGCTTTCAGCAGGAGGGGTCTTCGGGATCTCCGATCTCGTTCCTGGTTGCAGGTGGAGAATATTCCCACTCGACGCGTGGATTGGCACATCAAGGACTCCAAGATCACCAAACCGGATGTTGCAAACGCTTAACAGGTTGACTCCTGTCAACCCATGGTTCATGTTTCTTAAATTTCTGAAGAATCGTTTGTATTGATTGCTGGAATAGAAGGACTCGGACTGCTTGTTCTTTTGATCCACATTTTCATCGTCGTTTGGACTCGTGCCACCCTTTCCATTTGAGTTCCGGATTCTTAGGATGATGGATTTCTCCCAAAACCTGGAAACACCAAAGCTTGTTGATCTAGTTGGTAGAATCAAAGTGGCCCAAAAACAGATAGAATCAAAACATCAGGGAATCACTGGTTTAGTATGGTTTAGTCTTTTTTGTTACTGATAGATGTTTTGCGGTCATAATATCCTTTGATGGTAGGCAAACGGTTGCCAGTTGCACGAGCCGAACTGATTGCAATGTGATTGTGTGCCCATCTGTGTGTATGCCTATGGTCAGCCTGTTTTCTTCATTCTTCGACTGCTTCCATTTGATCACTATTCCTCATGTCAATCTGACAGCTTTCTGGTTCAAACACACATCACAACCAAAACCGCCATCTTCCATGGTCTTGAGCTCCCACGAGGAACACTTTCGAAGACACGCATGTCGCCCCCAATGTCGCTTCCCGCGTGGCCCAGGACGCTGCGGCGCGCCTGGCAGAGTTGGCGTTGAGAACACGCGCCCCGGATGCGCCGCAAAGTGAGCTGCTTGGCCCGGAAGGGTAGTTTCGCCACCGTGACTGGTCAATCACCTGATTTGGTTTTTGACTTGAAGAGCAAGAGGGAGAAAGCAAGGATTTGGTTTTCTGGCTTTTCAGAGGCACGGGGAGTTTCACGTTAGGCGAGACCGACCTTGGGTCCTGATGATTTCGAACCGCAACGGTCATGAACCGTCATGGAAAGACTAGACTGACTTAGAGTGGTCCACAAAAGAGATTTCACGAAGTCCAAGGCATTTCTGGATGGAGAAGAGGAGTTTTCCTGAAGATCGTTCGATTCCTTCGATTTATTCATTCAGGAACAATTCTCAGTCCACTGGACTTCAAGTCCACTTGGACAAGTCATCCAACCGCCCAGGCCACCCTCCTGGACGTCTCCGATCTTCGAGGCGTTTTGACATACTGGACGAGACCGGTCTGGGCGGGCCAGGGCAAAGTGAAAGATGTGGCTGGTGGAAACACCTGCGTGGTCGTTGGAGGTCTTAAGATGGTCCTATCATTCCAATGGGCTTTGAAGTCAGTCTACTTGGGCTCTTCCCAGTCTTCTAATGTGCGCACTCATGTACAGACTTGTGGTTTGGGGTTCAGTTTAACGAGCAAGTCTGTGGCTTTTCCGTCACTGCCCCGGTTGAGCCCACTGACAACAACACAATCTAAGAACATCATGACATAGATTTACTATGTTTTTTTTTTTTTTTTTTAATAGTAAACTTTTATTGTTATTACCATTTTTGTTATATAGTAAACCATTTTTCTTCATATGTTACTATTCTTCTATGTTTGTTTTGTGACATGGACCCCCTGTGGCTTCTGCCTCTGGGATCACGGACTCGGATCAGAGGGCTATGACGCACCGGGTCGAGGGCTATCAGCACTGCCTTGGTCCGGTGGTTGGGTGAGGCGGCGGGTGCTCACGAGCTGCAGTTGGAGCTACAGTTTCTGAGACCCTCAGAGGTTCAGCGAGAACAAGACCAAGACTCCTTGGCCACTCGGTGGATTGGATGGGAGGGTGTGGTCAATGTGCCGTCCAAGCTTGTTTTTTTCTTTTCTATTTTTCGTTTTTTGATCTTCATGTGGTATTCGAAGACACATCTTGGAATACTCCAGTGCTCAGAGTTGCTCCACTTGGCCTTCCTGCTGCCTGGAAAGAACGAGGATTTCACACACCCCGAGCACCAAGGCACCACGAGGCGACTGCGTCCCTCGGCACCAAGCAGCGGAGAGAACTGTTTTCGAGTTCGGGGGTGGGGCGGAGTGTGTCGGCTGCGAGCGGGAGACAGAGGTGTCGGCTGAAAGCGAAAAGAGCCGGCCATGGTGATTTCAGTTTTATTCTTTAAATGGAAAGACATGTTTATTATGACTTGAAGCAAGTAAGTAACTCTAGATGCTTCGCTGTTTCGGTTTGGGATGCCAACCTATTGTTTTGAAGAACAAGACTGTGGAGGGTCTGCATCGTTGCAAAGAAGGCTTCATGATTCATGACCCTTGCATCTTTCGTGTTAGTCCTGGGACGTGTTTTCAGTGATGCACATGCAGACCAAAAATCTGACCCGGGAGCCGGTGCCTCAAATATATCCATACTGTCGAATCTAGAAATATAGCAAATGCTACTTACGGTATTTAATAGGTAGGTATTTCTCAAAGGTAATGCCACCTAAGCCTCAAAGCTCGCCGTGTTTGCTTTTCTCAAGCTTTTGAGTGGAACACGTCATCTACAGCACGGATTCCATGCGCGGGTTCGGGTTTGGTGCCTGGAGGGATTCCAATTTCTGGGACTCTGAGGTGCTCTCGTTGAAAGCAGACCCTGGACTTTTCCTGGTCTGCAGACTCTATGTAGGCCGAACACACGACTGGGATGAGCTGACGACACCATGGGTCGATTTTCCCATGCTTTGTTGTCCTTTATATAGTGGGGTGGGCGTAGCAGAGCCACCGGAAGTAAATCAGCGGCAAGTTGTTTTTTTGGCCTTTGGGGTTCAAAATCAACAAGAGCTCTGTTTTGCTTTATATTCAAACGGGAGGCATCTTGACTCTTGCGCCCGGATGGTAGAAGCCGGACTTGTTCGGATGATTTCAGAGGTGGGTTTTCACTTTCTTTTCTTTTCACCGTAAAGCATTCCAACATCTTTCAGCGTGTCAAACTGAACTGAGTTTTGGCAAGACTCATTTTAGGCACGCGATTCTTCCACCCATTTCAATCAACGTTGCTGTGCAGCATCATTGCTTTCTTCCAGAAGGGGCACCTCCTGCATCCTTTATGATCCTTTTGGACTTTTCCATATAAATTTGTTTGGAGGCAACTCAAAGACTGACATCTTTTTCTCACCCAATGGTGCCGCATTTGACCACTTGTCTTCTTGGTGATTTGGCCATTTTGGCCACACGTGATCAGGGGCATACGCGGACAGCTGGTGAGACCGGAACAGAGTCCGGTCCGGGGTCCTAAGGTCCTAAGGTCCTAAGGCATGGGACTGAGAACAGAGTTTTCTTGGTGTTTCTTTTGAACTTGGATCCCTTGTTTTTCGGTCTGTCGTAGGTGAGACGAGTTCTGGGGCATCCAACGAAGTATGTACACCGATAGCATTTGAGGGCGAACAGACAAGAGGACAGAGAATGACACAGAAACCTTTTGGGTGAGCCGGCCAACCCAATCTCTCGGTAAGCGTCACCAGGTGCAATCAAATTCCTCTCTCCACCTCGTTTACGTGACAACACGGTGTACATAGAGCGGATGATTCAGACATCAACGTCAAACGCACGGGACGGCAGGCGCGGCCTTTGCGCAAGTGGAGCATACCTTCAACGCTCAGGGAGAGCCAGTATGCCTCAGGGCTCAGACCGTCACATTGAAGATGTTGCTGTTGTTGATTCTCTGTGTTATGTATTGTTACGCGCTTTTCCACGTTCTGTTCAGTCGGCAGCTCCAGCTCATGTGGTACTCTTACTTTCTACCACATGATTTGACAGGCCTGTTAGTTTGATATGCACACCATTCTGGGTACAGTGACACGAAAGGTACTACTATGGAGGTGGGTCATGGACAGGGCAATTCCTTCTTAAGTTTCCCAAGCTTCAATCAGGACAGGGGGTGAACGCCCACACAGGATGGAACGTGTTTTCCCGGAGACGGCAGACCGATTTGCTGGAAGGTTCGGGAAATCGACCCGTCTACTCGGTTTGGGGGTCGACCCGGCAGGAGAAGACATAAGGATCCCATTTGGGATCCCAAAAGCACAACGTCCCTGTTTGCATGCTTCATCTTTAGAGGACTTGTCCACCTGATTTTGGAGCGCAGAGGGATGTTGATGGACTTGGCTGAAGCTGTGCCATGTGTGAATGATCGACCGTGGCATCAAGGGCACCAGGATTTTACGGTACTCACTTGCCTTGGCACATGGCTTTTGAAAGCATCTCCGCTGGACTTTTTGATTCATGTAGACTATCTGCTATCTACTAATCCTAAAGATGGAAGGTGGATGACGGAGGGACATTGGCAGTTTCCTTTTCTCTCCCAAATTGACCAGGTCCTATGTGCAATCACCAAACCTGGAGGCCAACCGTCCAACCGTCCCCACATCCTATAGGCCCGCCGAACCGGACGATCCCCGGCTTCCGCGTCCCGGCGCGTCCGGTTTCCGAGGCACCAAGCCGATTTGCTTCATCCGTGATCAGATCGACAAGGCCGGGGCACAGCGGGGGAGACGTGGTTCTCCGAGCGGGGACGGCGTTGTTCTCCGAGTGGAGCACGGAGGTCATGAAGAAGGAAGGCCATGAAGCACGAAGAGCGGCCCGGGTGGGGTTGAGGGGGGTAGTAGGGGGTAGTAGGGGGGTGAGGGTTTTGTTGGGGGTGAGTGGCGCGAATGATGTGGAAGCTGGCAGGTGATTTGATGGCAGTTGATGTCCGAGGGCTTTTCCGGCTTTTCAGGCTTTTCCAAGGAGTTTTGAAGCCCTGGCAGTGGTTTTCCACTGCCCAAACCTGGGGTCCACGATTGCCAAGCTTTTTGAGAATATACTGTGCTCATCGGAAAGCCTCCTCGGCGAAGTCGTTCGTTTGCTGTACTGGCGAAATATCAGAGCTCTGTCTCAGCGGGGGAGAAGCGCTGAAAACAAAGAAAACACGCCCTGTTCTAGCAGAAACACATTGGCTGACTCTTGCTATATAGGAGAAGGGGGGACCGATGCATCCGCCACCCCGCAGCTCCACCCCAAAGCTCCACAGGAGGGCGCTCTGGTGGTGGGTTTCGAGGTCCTGGAGGCTGGGTGAGAGAGGGGGAGTCCAGGTGGAGTGGAAGGTGGTCGCGGTGCCACAACGAGAATTTTGGGTCGCCGACCCAAACAGAAGCGCTGGTGGTCTGGCGCTCTGCTGAAGCTTTCCGAGCATCGAACAGAAGTGCATGGAACGTCCCAGCTGTTGGAGGAGTCCATCGTTTTGTGAAGCCCCGGTGGGGTCTGAGCTTGCCCATAGCCACCAATCAATCCAACCTTGCAATGGGGTTAGAACAAAGAACTGATCTTAGAGTCCCCAAGCTAGTCTTGACATGAGCGTTGTCAGCTTGGGTGATTCAACTACACAAATGGCCTCCATTGAGAGGTCCAGCTGTTTAGCTATGACAAACTCTTGAGAGCATCTAAGCATTGTAACTATATTGTGTACTTTCAAGATGAAGTTCCGAAAGACAGATACTAGGAATTGGACCACCTGAAGGTTTCGAATGTCGAAACCCTCTCCCTGGACCGACCACGCCCGAAAATGGTTTCGGTGCACCGTCCTAGAGTTGGAAAGGAAGGCGACCTTCGGGCCGCAGATCGACGGAGAGGGGTTTTGTCCACCCCCCACCACCACAACCACCACAACCACCGCAACCACGCCTGGGGTGTTTGTTTCTGGTTCCTTTTATTTGGGGGTGGGAAACCCTCCATATCCACCAGACCCACCACTCCCCCCGATTGGACGCCATCCGCCGTGGCGACTCCCCACTCGCAGGCCATCCGCCGGGCCAAGCGGACGGTGCCGGCTCCGAAGGACGCCGCGGACCGGGGGTTCGACAACGTCGGACGGGGAGAGACCGGGTGATCCGGGTGATCCCTTTGAGGATCCATTGGAATGGGAAAACGTCCCAGGTCTCTGGTGTTTGCGTGTCGTGAATTTCTTAAAGATTCACTGGAGACTGTGCTCCATCTAAGAACCACCTATCTTTCTTTGAGGTGTTCTTTCAATTTCTGGAAGCACGCAGGGTCACCCCGTCACGAGCCCGAAAAGGGGCTTTCGCGTGGAAGAAGCGCTGTCGGGGTGTTGAGTGGGGTAAGCGCTGTCGCTTTGGTTTCGTTCATCCTCACATTTTTGGTGCAACCCCTCCCCCTTTGATCCAAGAGAAGGACACCGAGACGGACGAAATGAAAGCCAACGAAGCAACGAAGCTACGTTTCAAAGCAATTCCGGATCCGAGGGGTATACGTTGTTGCCAGAAGATGGCTCAAACACAAATGGTCACTGGAGACCATGATGGATGTGGTTTCAAAGAATCAACCAATGACAGGCGCACCGGTCGGTCTAAGACCTCGGGTCATCCCGAGGGGCGTCAGATGTCTCGCTACTCGTGGCAGGTGAGGTGCGCATTTGTCGCTTTCTCTTGAGAGTGACAGCACCGGCCATGAATGGCCTAATTAGCCATATTTGGGACTAGTTCTCTGAAAGCTGCCTAAATCATCAAAGTAAGCTCACGAGTGCTCCCCATGTCAGTCTATCAGTACATCTGTATATACTCCACCAACTTTGTGTATCTACTTCAGAGTCGTGCTGCAAAATG
>CAXIVM010000114.1:0-24858 GCA_964035705.1 Porites rus
ACGAAGCTGTCCCTTTGGATGGGCGCTTGAATCCTTGGGTGGGTGTACCGGCTTGTGTTTGGCTTCAACAAGTGTCTGCAGCGGAGCTAGGCAGCGTCTTACAGGAGCTACTTGGCTGATGCTACAAATATTGTCCTTCAAAGCAGAAAGGGATACCCGGCAGGATGTTTTTTTCTTTGTGTGCGTGTTTCTGAATGTACCATTCCTGAGTATATCAGTATATGCCATTTACATATGTTGAGTTTATGTTAGTGATGTTTATTGGAGATCATGCCACTAGGTGTACCTTTTGAATGTTGACATTATGTGTCAGTTTACATGTCAATATTCGATTCTTAATGTAGTTTTCCATGCGCAGGCATCATTCATGGGAGAGGGTGCACAGAAACAGCAAAACAGTTCCTTCTTGTATAGAAGACATACTTGCCCCGGTAGGTTTCCCATCTTCAGAGATAAACCTCCATCATGCAACCATTTGCCTAGACATTGCTTTTGGCGTTGCAGTTGGTACTTGCAGATATCAGGCAAACTATGATTGCCAGGACCAGGAGTGATTTTGCACCTCTGTAGTCATTGAAGTGACAATGCCACAAAGTAGCTATATAATCAAGGAAGATCATTGTTCTCAAATGCATCACTGCACCGATCATCAAGAAGACAGCAACCATCATGCAGCGAAGTCTGCATCAAACAGCAGCAGCTTCACGAAATGAACACACAATAACCGGAGTTCGGAACGCAAGGGCAAATAAGGCATCATCACAGAACCTTGGAAGAGATCCTTCCAGCAAGCCACAACAAGATCGAATGCACACAAAGGCACCTAATAATCTATTGACCTGAGTTGAGTCATTCATACTCAATCCAGGTCATAGTCACGCTTCTTGACATGCGTGCTGTGGTGTGTTTTAGTTTCGCGGAAAACAACCAGTCACAGGTTCCTGGGATTTCGTTATGCTTTGATGCTTTTCAAGATGCACGTAGGGTGCGATTGGGCAGGATGTGGCTTTGAGATATGTTGTTGCAGTTGTGCTGGTTTTTTTCGTTGTCTCATTTCCTTGTTTTAAATGGCCCTTCAGAGCCATTATACTATATATATATAATATAACGTTTCATGCAGATTAGAGGCACTTCTGCAATCATGCGTGCAACAAAATAGTATATAGTTGTTTTGGTTTATTCAAGTGATTCTTTGATGCAGGTATGGTGAAGATTGGGTTTCGCCAATTCTTGCATACAGATTAGCGGAAGCAATTCTGCACAGGCAGGTCCAAGTTGGGCCATATCGCTCAACCTTGGAGCTTGCAGAGGTGTGCTGCGCTGTCAAAGGCAGTGATGATCGAGGGCTACATCCTGCAAAATCCCCTTTTCAGGCTATCCGCACCTTTCTCAACAAAGAGATAGCAGAACTTCGAGCTGCGATGGAAAGTGCTTTATCTTCTTTGAATATTGGTGGAAGGCTGATAATCATCACCACTCGACGCAAAGAGGCTTCAGAGGCCAAGCCTGCCTGAAAATGTCAAATGCAAACGATGGATGGATTCCGGTTTTAAGGGCTTCAAAAGAGAGGTGAAGACCGTGTTCATGTCAGAATAGTTTCAGTAATGTTTGGTGCAATGTTATGCCAAAGTGGAGGTACTGAAATGAGCAGGATGTTCATGAAACGAGATGTGAAACATTGCATGTGCATGAATAGGCCGCGACAAATGTGTGAATTGTAAGGATCCATGATAGCCCTGGGTGTACACAACTATTTGTGGGATTCCGATATGTTTCAGAAACTCAAAGCTGCTCTGAAGGTGAAGCGTTTTATTCGTGAGCATGAAGCCCCTGATTTTCGGTTTGCAGAATTTGTCACTCCGCAGCGGTTCTGTGAACTATTCCCCTTGGCTGCCACTGATTTGCCCTATTCTTGCCGCCAATTGTGTGGCTTGATTGCAGTTGAGCTTGTAGAACGGGTAGGCTGGATTTTAGGTTTGCCTGCTAAACAATCTCTGAGTTTGAAAGACGAGGCGAACCCATCCGAGCATCAGCGCAAGAGGTGGCCCGAAATCCAAGAGCCAAAGTAGCTCTTCTACATGTGCTTCAGCCTCAGATGCATTTAAGAATCGTTGATGTCGTTTGTTCGTGAGTGCATCTGATGCTTTGATGGTGTCACAGCCACTTTCCTGTTAGTCGCATCAGTGTTCTTGTCATTTTGTGGCATGGGACTACCGTGCTGCCATGCTGCAGTCAAGAATGGGATACCTATCAAAAAGATAATTGATTCCTATCAATGAACAAACTGATCGCTATCAGAAAAAACCATTAATTCGTATCACAAATAAAATTCCCCTTACTCCTTTGGTCCTGGTTCCCTGGTCCCTTGGTCCCTTGGTCCTGTGGTCCCTTGGTCCTGGTCCCTTGGCCCTCTGGTCCCTTGGTCCTCTGGTCTCTTGGTCCTTTGGTCCTTGGTCCTGGTCTTGTCGACGCGTTATTAAGGTGATTTGGAAATCTCCTTGTCAATCTTGTCATACATCCTGTGAAGCACAGTGGCAGACCTTTTATCACCAGATGTAGCAGACCTTTTTGTGAGCCACCTGAGGATAAAATCATTCCAATGTTGCAGACCGTCTGTTAGCCTTGCAAGGTTAAAATTTAGAGGAAGAATTTGCCATTCCAACGTAGCAGGCCTTTGTTTTGTGACCAACCCGAGGGTAGAATTGCTATTCCAACGTAGCAGGCCTTTTGTGAGCCACCCGAGCATAAACATTTAGCTGCAACGCCAAGGGAGCAGACCTTTTTTGAGCAACATTTAGAGGAGCAGTAGACCTTTTGTGAGCCATGCGAGGGCAAAATTTAGAGGAGCAGACCTTTTGCCAGCACAAACTTTAGAGGAGGAAGGTGCCATTCCAACGTAGCACCTTTTGTGAGCCATCCGCAGGTCAAGAGGTCTTGAGATTCAGAGAGGTCTTGAGACCCATCTACAGAGATCTAGAGCTCTGAAATTGAGAGAGAGACCACGGTTGAGATGCAGAGAGGTCTACATGTACAAAGGTCCAAAGGCCTGGAGAGCCAGACGGATCTAGAGGTGTAGAGGTCTAGAAATCCACAGATCTAAAGATGGAGGTTGAGAGGTCTTGTCTCAAGATCCAGACAGGTGTTGAAATCTTTCTAGGGGTCTAGACTTGTAGAGGGTGTAGAAAGATGTAAAGGCCGAGATCCAGAAAGATCCAGCAAGGTTTTGAGATGCAGAGAGAGGTCTTGAAATCCAGAGATATCAAGAGCTCTTTTCAGAGATCTTGAGATCCACAGAAATGTTGCGCCTGCCACGCAATCTGCACTTCGAGGTTCATAATTATAGAGGTTCACCCAGCGCAGTGCCTGCCACGAAATCTGCACTTTGAGGTTCATGAAGTGCTGCGCCTGCCACGAAACCTGAAACTGAAGGTGCTCAAAGTGCAACGCCTGCCACGAAATCTGCACTTCCAGTGCGCAAACTACAGCTCCTGCCACGAAATCTGCTACTGGAGGTGCTCATAGTGCTGCGCCTGCCACGAAAACTGGACATCAAAATTCACATCGCGCAGCCTGTTTGATACAAATTAGTTTTCTTTTTGATAATAAATCTATATTTGCTTGATATCCAACCTATATATTTATATGATTCTTTTCATAGCCCGGCCGTCAAGACTGAGGTTTCAGCTGTGTTATGTATTTTGCAAAAGCTTTGTTCACAGAGAGGTGAGTTTGTATAGAATACTGCAAAAATGTTTGGAATATCGAACATTAATTGGATCATACAACCATGTTCAATCCACGCCTAGGAAGACGTGAATGGTATAGCGCTCCCATGCAGCTGTTTTGAACTAGTGAACCAGATGCCCAGGCTTGAGGCCTTTTTCTGCAATGTGCGACACATTTTTCTTCGTGAAGCGGTCACCCCACAAAGACGCATTTTTCCTATTCACCATGTTTTGTATATTACGACCCCTAACAACCAGGGCCAAACCTCACCAGAGGATGGGTGGGTTCAAGCCACGCCATTTTGTGCGTGTGTGCACTTCAGAATGGTAGGTTGTCTGCGGACTTTGCCACTTGAATTGTTGTTTTATTAACAGCAGGGGCTCGTGGACGCATAGGTGGCAGAGGCCAATGAAGACCCATCTATATGTCGTCGTGGAAACGTACCTGCGTTGATCGCTCCTGGGTCTGTGAGTGACAGCTGGGGGATGTCAAGGAGTCAAGCCCTTGGTCGGTTACTTCGCAACGTCGCTGCACAGCATGATCAGGTTAACCTAAAACACAGTTTTTCCTTTGCTCAGGTGATTTGGTTGTTCAGGAATGGGTCAGGCCGCACCATGATATAGCTCAACTGGTTGCGCCTGGCGCCGCGTGCTTGAAAAACAAATCCATCCGCTCGCCCCTGGGTGCGGCCCTCCTGGCCTCCACGCAGGCTACCCTGGGATCTGAGTTGCCCGGACCTGGCCGTGCTATTGTTGTCGCCAAACAGGTGCCTCCTGCCCTTGTTCACCTCTCAATGGCTTTTGGGTAATCATGATCCTGCTTCTGACTAGAACTATTTGGCAGAACTATTTGGCCATTGGAATCTGAAGACTTGAGACTTGGGAAATTCGGGATAGACAGAGTTAGCCTAAGCATACGTGACATAACTGCTGCATGGGGTGTGGCAGGATCAGTTTGAATGGCTGTGTCTGGACATACCGACGTTGCAGGGTCGTACTTTGCAGATGTCTGCTAGCGTAGTATGCTCCGGGGGGGGCACAAGGCCTCCAAAATATAAAGTCGTGGTGTGAAGCCTTGTAAGCGTTTGGAAAGGATTGTGAATTGTAAAGCCGCGACACCTGGACTTGGATCTCGGCCTAGGCTGCAAAAAGAAGAGCGATCTATCAAAGCTTGCGAAGAACTAGGATTGATTGGCTTGGTGCCCCGGCCTTTGAAATCACAATTCAGGACTGTCTTGCATTCACGTGGAAGTAAATCACACAGGCATCGCACACCAAGACCACACTCATGATGGGATCAAGAATTCTATTTTCAGACTTTTGGTGGCTGTCGCAGAGCAATTGATAGAGACGAATGGCGAAGTAAGCTGGCAGGAAGCCTGCTGTGTTGCCTTTGCATAGTGAAATGGCGGATGAGTCTCGTTTGGCGGATGAAATAGGAGCGTATCGTCATCGAAACATGCGAGACACATACATAATATGGATGCTCGCTTGACTGTATACTAGTCTAGTGTGTCCTGACGCATGGCAGAACAATGTGGACCCTGAGTTCGATGTTGGGGGTAAGGCCAGGTTTTCTTTGATCAATGTTTGCTGGGTTCAAAACAGTATATTATATATATGTCATGTCTCATGAGCACTGGTTGGTGTCATTCTTGCATAGGCTGCATAAGCATAGACAGAATTGGGTGCAGAGCTACAGTTGCCCGTTGAACTCCCTGCGACTTGTTCGGGCTCAAGCTATTGGAGGTAAAACCTCGAGTCACAAGTTGAAAAAGGACAAGCCATACGGGACACGTCTCATATGCATTTGCTCAGCTTGCTCAGCTTCCGTATACTTTTTTGTCTCGGCTTGCTTGATGCATGTGGCGATGTGGCCTCCGAGTGGAGGTCAATTTGGAGCGCCACAAGGCATGGTGCCAATGGTACCTTGGGAGGTGGATTCGCAGTGGGAAAGCATGGATCAACGTGGGTCAAGGTGCGGTCCATACGGCGTCTATGGTCCATGTGGCGCTTGCGGTGCATCTTCAGGGTCATCGATACCACATACCTTCAGTCCATCTTTGGCAGATGGAAATGACGGGTGGTCTTCATCATTTTTCTCAAATGCATTGTCTTCTCCATCGATGGTTTCCAATATGATGCTGAACATGCAGTATGGTCAGAAGCAGTTTGCCGACCCTGCTGAGCCTGATGAGGAGCGCAGGTACAGCGGCACAGTGAAATGTTTCTACGGAGAGAAGCACACCGGTCACGGTTTTATTTTTTGTCCGGAAATCTACAATAGAACAGGACAGGATGTCTATTTGCATGCCAGACAGGCTCATAGGTGTGAAGTTGGTGATGAAGTCAGCTTCACAATTGTATTGAACTCACGGAAAGAACCGCAAGCACGGTCGGTAGTCAAAAAGCAAGAGGAAGGGAAGTTCCTCTCAAAAAAGAGGGAGGAGGCTGAAAGACAAGCGACTGCTCTGCAGCAGAAGCGTGCACGCATCGTTGAACCACCCTCTCAAGCTGGCAACGTTATGACTGAAGAACAAGCCAAAAAGTTTCAGAAATCATTGAAGGGCCGTTAAATATTTTGCAATGACCTTTGTACAAAAATGACTCTATGGCTGGATACACAGCTGTAGCTCAGTGCTTCTGCGCTTACACCTTCGCGAGAAAATAACTGCCTGTTATGCTTTTCCTTTGGTTCCGCAGAGTCTGTGTTGCAAGGGTGCCAGGCTCCAGAGAGTCAGTGTACTTTGGCAGCTTCATGTTGGGGTTGGAGGTGACGTACTTGTCAGACATTCGGAGCAGGGCTCTCCTACTTTTCACACGAGCTGCGCCAATCAGATTTTATTCTGTCAATCGCCTCATGTAATATGTGCATATATAACTTCCTCCATGAGGTGGAGTTTGGTATCGTTTTGTTTGAGAACTCTGTAGTTTCTGGTCCTTTGGGATTATGAGAAGCCTGGCGCTGTTATTATAGAAGGCTAGCAACAAGTCAATTCAACAGGGGATTGGCCAAGAGGGGTTCGGTCACATTTTTGATGCATGGTGCTGCATGTAAACTAGCAGGATATCGGCATCATGCTTCTCAGTTGTGCCTGAAGCATTTTTGGTTCATTGCCATGAGGAAAGAGCAGAGGGCTCAGAAAGAATCTTTGAGATTTTTGGGCAATTTAGATCTTGCCTGCAGCTTGAGGATTGTCGCCTTTGGTAAGTGGTATGACCAGCAGATCGAGGCCTCAAAGGGTTCATGAAACGTTTGTTGAAAGTGCGTGTTTGCGAAATACTTCAAGAACCCTAAAGTTTACGCTTCTTACTCTGTTCCAACATGACACTTGCGGTCTACAGCGGATCGGATTAACACGTCCATTTTGCGTGGCAGGTACAGCACGGTCAGATTTCCACACCCGTTTAAATTTGCAATATTTATAAGGCTTTCAGGTGTGGAAATCTGACCGCAACTGAGGTGTCGACATGTTGCACGTAGGATTCTAAGGGGAAAGGGTTTGTGATGTTTTAGAAGTCAAGAAGCGCAACTTTTGGCACCCCAGTGCGTTATTACTAGGTATTAGCCTTGTGTTTACAACTAATCATGAGAAATGTTGTCAGGTTCGACATTAACGTTGTCCTGTTATAAAGTTAAGAACAAATAAACATATAATCAAAGTTATATAATATGTTTCAAGCCAGTTGATCTCAAAACTATGGAACTTATGTTATTTCCAGCGCCCTCTTAAAAACACAAACAGCACCCTGCGTTATTACTAGGTATTAGCCTTGTGTTTACAACTAATCATGAGAAATGTTGTCAGGTTCGACATTAACGTTGTCCTGTTACAAAGTTAAGAACAAAAAACATATAATCAAAGTTATATAATATGTTTCAAGCCAGTTGATCTCAAAATTATGGAACTTATGTTATTTCCAGCACCCTCTTAAAATCACAAACAGCACCCTGCGTTATTACTAGGTATTAGCCTTGTGTTTACAACTAATCATGAGAAATGTTGTCAGGGTCGACATTAACGTTGTCCTGTTATAAAGTTAAGAACAAATAAACATATAATCAAAGTTATATAATATGTTTCAAGCCAGTTGATCTCAAAATTATGGAACTTATGTTATTTCCAGCGCCTGCTTAAAAACACAAACAGCACCCTGCGTTATTACGAGGTATTAGCCTTGTGTTTACAACTAATCATGAGACATGTTGTCAGGTTCGACATTAACGTTGTCCTGTTATAAAGTTAAGAACAAAAACATATAATCAAAGTTATATAATATGTTTCAAGCCAGTTGATCTCAAAATTATGGAACTTATGTTATTTCCAGCACCCTCTTAAAAACACAAACAGCACCCTGCGTTATTACTAGGTATTAGCCTTGTGTTTACAACTAATCATGAGAAATGTTGTCAGGTTCGACATTAACGTTGTCCTGTTATAAAGTTAAGAACAAATAAACATATAATCAAAGTTATATAATATGTTTCAAGCCAGTTGATCTCAAAACTATGGAACTTATGTTATTTCCAGCACCCTCTTAAAAACACAAACAGCACCCTGCGTTATTACTAGGTATTAGCCTTGTGTTTACAACTAATCATGAGAAATGTTGTCAGGTTCGACATTAACGTTGTCCTGTTATAAAGTTAAGAACAAATAAACATATAATCAAAGTTATATAATATGTTTCAAGCCAGTTGATCTCAAAATTATGAAACTTATGTTATTTCCAGCACCCTCTTAAAAACACAAACAGCACCCTTCAAGAACCCTAAAGTTTACGCTTCTTACTCTGTTCCAACATGACACTTGCGGTCTACAGCGGATCGGATTAACACGTCCATTTTGCGTGGCAGGTACAGCACGGTCAGATTTCCACACCCGTTTAAATTTACAATATTTATAAGGCTTTCAGGTGTGGAAATCTGACCGCAACTGAGGTGTCGACATGTTGCACGTAGGATTCTAAGGGGAAAGGGTTTGTGATGTTTTAGAAGTCAAGAAGCGCAACTTTTGGCACCCCAGTGTATGTTTGTTGTCTCTCTTGTTTTTTGACGGCCCAGGTACGACCTTTGGCCACCAAGGCTCTCACATCATCAGTCCTCGCTGCACTTAGTAGTGCCTGGCACTCAGAGAACTCAGAGAAGCGGAAGAATGCATTCTTGAACTTGCTGCGCGATGTGCTCGAGGTGGTTGCGCAAGTCATCCGGTGAACTGCTTAGCGATGTGAAGCGAACTATATACAAGATGTTCAATGGTGTAGCTGTAGCGAGCACAGCTCGATTGTAGCGTGCAGGCGGAAGGCTTCTATCAGAGAAGTTGTGAGCTTTACTTTGCAGGAGAAAGCTTTCACTCGCAAATGGAAAGAATGCAGTTGCTGCAAGACAAGATGCAAAAGGCGTAGCTCAACCCTTGTGTCTCGCAAGCTGAGTGAAGGCCGCTCCGCCATTTTCACACTTCTGGTTCGAGCTTCTTGAAGCAAAGTTGGGGCTCGATTCTAAGTGCGGCAGCAGCAGACGCATGCCACGAGCTTTTTGGATGATTCTTTGTGGTTGCGATTGATACAACGTGTGCAAAAAGCCACATTGCTCGGGTCGCTTCGTGACGACAACCGCCCGCACCAGGGGCTCTCAGAGACAGGCTAACAGAAGTCTCTAAATAGTCACACTATTTTTGGACTCTCTTACACAGTGTTTAGTTATGTGATACTTGCAATTAGCAAGCATTATTGGATCTACCTTTCACCCCCTTGAAACTGTACATTTTCAAGGGGGTCAGAAAATGGAGTGACTTTGTAGAATACTACACAGTGTGCTGGTGCAAGCATGAAGATATACTAAGACAAGACATAGACTGCTGAGAGGAGTCGTTTGTTTGCCTTTCATAGACCTGGTGATGCAAATGACACGGTGATGAGAAGTAAAGTCAGACAGACATGATCCAAGCGAAAATGCACCCCTAGCTACAAAGCTATTTAGCGATTCACGCACTGGTTGCAGTTTAACACCTCAGCACCTTCGGCGCGGGCGGACTTCATCGCAGCTCTAGAACAGAGTCTTTACATGTTTCTGCCATAGGGCGGAAAAAGTAGCAAGTTTCCCAGGGTGACTTGCATTTCCCTGTGAACCCCACAGTCCTTGGAACCGAGCCCTGCGCAACAATACACGTCCGTACCAGTGTGTGAGCGCGTAAGATTGAACAGGCTATAGCACATAGAGATCTTAGTGCTCAACATCACAAACACTCTCAATCCAAATCTAATGTGGGGTCATGTAGTGTAACGCGTCCCCCTTTGGTTCGTATTACTTTTAATCTCTTTGCCCCATACCGAAAGAGCAGCGTCGCGTTGCAGCAAACTAGGCAATGGGGCTGTGCGAACGCACAGTACCATGATGACGACGATGATGATGATGATGATCATGTTGGTCACTTTTGACAATTTGAGGGGAGCCACGGAAGCGAACTTTCCACCTAGGCCGCGCAAAACCGAATGGCGCAGCGAACTCGCAGACGTGATTTCGCCACACTGTGCGCCGCAGACTGCAGACTGGGCGCAACGAAGTTGCCGGTTGAGAGGCCAAAGCTCCCAGAAGCTGCTTGCCGTACAACATGTGTATACGACAAAGTTGCGACTTCTGAGCGCCAGCTCCCAGAAACCGCTTCCCGCACTACACTTGCACTACAAAATTGTCAGTTGATTGCTTTCCATACCACATTTGCACTGCAAAGTTGGCAGCTGAGGCCGCCTCTCCCACAAGCTGCTGCCCGGACTACATGTGTACTAATAAGGTCATAAGGTGCCAGTTCTGAGGCCACCCTTCGGCAACTTCCACCTTGATTCCCCACGACAGCCATACATTTTGGCAACTTTGATTTTGATTTCCGACGACCACCTTGCTTATCCACGACAGTTACACGCTTTGGCATCTTCGATTTTGGTTTTCGACGACAGCTAGACACTTTGTCAACTTCCACCTTGCTTTCGCATTTTGGCACCTTGCACTTTGATTTTGGACAGCAGGTACACACACTTGGCGTCTTCCACCTTTTTGGTGAGGACAGTTGCACACTTGCGCAACTTCTGACCACATTTACGCATTTTGGCAACTTCGGTCTTGACTTTCAACGACGGTTACATTGTTTGGCAGCTTCCAACTTGATGCCCGATGTTAGTTAGAGACCTTGGCAACCTCCACCGTGCTGTCCGACGACGTTTTC
Source organism: Porites rus (assembly GCA_964035705.1). Lineage (NCBI taxonomy): Eukaryota > Metazoa > Cnidaria > Anthozoa > Scleractinia > Poritidae > Porites > Porites rus. The sequence continues at coordinate 10,946 of CAXIVM010000114.1, forward strand.
ACATTTTGGGACGTCGATCTTGATTTTCGACATCAGTCTATTTACACACTCTAGCAATGCCCACTTTGGCAACGTCCACTTTGATTTTGGATGACAGTTTCACACCTAGGCAACTTTCGCCTTGCTTTTCGACGACAGTTACAAAGTTTGGCCACACCCAGCTTGGTTTGTGATTTGCAGCTACACGCTCGGAACTACCTTGATTTTCAACGACAGTTACCCACTTCAGCAACTCGACGCGCCCGATCTCCGCAAATAGTTCGCGGACATTGCTGAGAATTTGCGTTCTGCCTGCCGTTTGAGCAATGGACGTGCGCGATCTCCGCAAAGGGTTGCCCAGCGTGCTCGATGTGCGGTCCCCGCAAAGGGTCGCATTTCACCCTTTCACCTCACCTTTGAGCAATTGACGCGAGCGATCTCCGGAAAACGTTCCTGAAGTGCTGGGCAATTAAATATACATTTCGGTTCACGTTTGCGTGCTCGACCCGCGCGCTGTTTTGTGAGTGCCATGCGGTTCATACTCAATTGAAGCGGTTGCACGCCAGGGCCCCATGATTTTACATATTTGTATGTGGCCTTCCGTTTCTGCCGCACTGCGTGCTTCAGCTGCGTGATTTACACTTGTCCCCCACTTGTCATACACTCTGGCGCTCTGCTCATATGATTTTACGCTTGTCTCCTACTTGTCTCTCTTCTCTCCCAGTACGCTCTGGTCACATGATTCTACACTTGTCTCACTTCCCACTCTGGGTGCTCTGGCCGCATGATTTTTCATGTGTCTCCCACTTGTCTCCCTTCTCTTCCTTACACTCTTTGTGCTGTGGGCCACATGTTTTTGCGCTTGTCTCCCACTGTACGCCCTGCTCTTATAGGGTTGCATGCTGGGCTGCTGGGCCTGGGCTATCCTGGGCTGACGTTTCCTCTGTTGGCCGACCTTTTGGGCAATGATTTTTCACTTGTCTCCCACTTGTCTCTCTGCTGATCTGTCTGCTTGTCTCCCTTCTTGCTTCTTGTGTCTCCCTGCCTGTGTATCCTCACAAATTCATGGTGGATGCCAGCAGCGTTTCCAAGTCTCTAATGTGACGAGCGCGCCAAAATGGCCGTGCCAATCATGCGTCGCGCGTGTGACACGTCGTGTGCAGTTGTAGCAGAATTTGCGTGTGCCCGCGTGGGATTGCATGCGCTTCGTAAACGCTGCCCATTTGCACGCCGCTGGATGCGCTCAGAACAGTGACTGAAGTTTTGTCAAGGCCCGGGAAAGCAGCGCTGAAGACCACGGTGGACAGCTGCACATGCAAACGCGCACGAACAGTGTGTATGCTGCCGAGTTTTTTGGCTGCTGTAGGACCAGCTACTTTTCCGCCCAATTATGATTTGGTATTGCTTTGATGCCTGGATGCATTGGTGCTGCGTTGGCTGTGGCTCTCAATCCGACTCAGCGCAGTTTCTCAGGTTTTTGGTGGTTTCCTTAGCGGCAAGCGTTGGACAGAGGCGACAGATGGGGTGCGAAGGGGAAATGGAGCAGTTGCAAGCGCCTCCAGGCACATTCTGAGGCATTGAAAAAGAAAACAGTTGCTTCGCCTAAGATTTCCAACTTGCAAATTGCAGATGGTAGAAAATTGGAAAGTGCACCGGTAAACGTTATAAGTTATAAGACAATCAAGTATACTGAGGTGAAGGACAATTTGCACCGTAACTTTGCGAAGGCGTCCAGCGCTTGTGGGTGTGCCAGCGGTGAACTTTGAACGATAAATGAGGTTGTGGTCAGCTCTTGGAAGGTGTGGCCGGCTGCAATGTGGCTAACTCACAGGCAGCGCTGCCGGATTTAAACAACGTCTCCATTTGCTTGCCGCGTTGCAGGTATATTCCGGCCCAATATCGGCAGCTTGACCAAGTACAAGAGTTGTGGAAGATATAGCTGGGGTGTGTTAACAAGGATTGCGGTGTGAGGCGAACATGGATTCCAACCAACAAGTCCAGAGAGTTGAAGAATGTGCCCCTCAGTTATGATGCTGCATTGCTGTCGCTTACCGCGCCTTTTTTTTAAATTGCCTTGTCTATATAATTTCACAAACAACGTGAGACGCAAGTGCAGCTTAAGTAGCTGCATCAGTGTTTTCAGGATGCATATGTTTAGTATTGGAGGATTGCGAGGTTTGTCAAGCTGGACGCATTTAATGCGCATGTTGCTCCTGAGGTCAGCTTTCACTGAAATGCTTGCATTCTTCTGGGATGTGTCCTGGCAACGAACGGTACTGTTGCCACGGCCCAGCCCAAACGTGTGAACTCTTGCTCTTGTGTTGCCAAGACCTCTGCAACCTAGGTGTATGAAAGTCTCATGGTGAGTGGCGCCGAAAGAAAAAGCGAGGAAGACGAAAAGGAACAACGTGTTGCGCCCAAATAGAAAAACACATGGCGCGTCAATTGTGGAGCGTATGTTTCCAAAATCAACATGGACTGCGGGAACCTCGAATTTCATTGACAAGACTTGTTTGAAGGCTTTCTAATTCAAGCTATTTGGCATTCGAAAGTATCTGCGAAAGATATCAGCAAAGCTTTAGCAAAACCAGGAGGAGCCACATTTGGAGAAGGGGCAACAACAACTATACTCAGTACTCTAGTTTGCCCGATTCAGAAACGAATGCAGAGGACTACGACGTCTGATTCTGAGCTTCAGTTTTGATAGCCCGCTTTGACAATTTTTAGAGTCACGGCACAGTGCTTTTGATTCCTCTTGGATCCAAACCATGCAGAACCGAAGCCCAAAACCAAGGCATCAGGCGACCTGTTCAGAGCACGAGCACACGTTTGAAGCCAAGTGTAGCCTGTTTTGCTCATTGCTTGGCCCTGCTATTTAGTTGAGCTGACCAGAGTTGCTTTTGCTGCGTGGCTGAGGCGCCCCTCAATGGCAGGAGTCCAAGCTAAAGGGGCTGGAATTGGAGGTTTCCCGAGCGTGCATTGCAGGGAGAAATGTGCAATGCTTGCCGCCAACTTGAAGAAGCTGCTGCAGCCCTTTTTGCACGCCTTCAAACTGCCAGGAGGTGTGGGCATTGAGCGTTGGACAATAGCAGTATATAAACCTTGGCTCGCGACTTCAAGCAATAGTCCATGCTGCGTGCAGAAGATGCGAGAAAGTATATTTTCATTCTTTGTTTGACGCATTCCAACCGAAAGGGTTACCCGCAGCTCACTGCACTGCACCACCTTAAGGCCCAAGACACACGGACACGGCCGCTAAAAGCAGCTGTCTTGGCTACAATGCACAACTGCTGCCCGGTTGAACATTTGTCTCAACCAATTCACTTTTTTGCGTCAAAGCGTGCGTGAGGCGCAGCAAGCAAAGGTGAAACAAAACGCTTGAAATGGAGCCCGGCAAAGGCGCAGAACGGCGCATTACCCAATTAGCTCAAAGGACCTCGACCTGGCAGCAGCCGATTTCATGAGGCGTTAGACCTGCTTTTGCATCACCGAATGTCTACGCAGGCGCAGTGGAATGGCCCTCATGCACGGTATCAGCATCGACTGACACCCTCTTCGTTGGACGGGCAATGTCAGTGGCGTCCCGTCCGTCCGCCTGCTGTTGCGCAGAGAATCAATGTTAAAGGAATGGGCGCCCTGGAAACAGGGTGTGACATACACAAACACACACACACTCGAGATATTGCGCGCGGAAATGTTTTGCGGTTAGTCACACGCCAGCCTAAATAGAGGCACCAGGACAAAGTAAGTAAGGGTGGTCTTAACATCCAGGGAACCATCGCTTGTAGTGAGGAGGCCAAAGTCTCAGCACGACTCGGAGCTTCGTAGGATGGGGCCTCATAATCCTCATGCGTCCTCTCCATCCTCTTGCTCAAAAGAAGTAAAAGGTTCCCTATATGATTCCATGGGCTTCCCAAACGCCCCCAAAGGCTAGGACTAGGGGTCAGACAAAGTGTAAGTGTGTGCGCGCAACGGACAACTAGACGACGGTTGGCCCGAGAGCGAGACATGTAATTGTCCAGCACTGTCGAAAAGATGTATAGAAAGAGAGGAGGAGAGGGTGGATGTGAAGGAGTGACAGTGTGATGTGCAGGTGCGATATAGATCTGTAGATGCATGGAGGTGGAGAGGTAGATCTGTGGATGTGAGCGTGCGAAGATGTAAATGCACAGAGACGAGAGAAAAGATATGTAGAAAGAAAGAAAGACAGGACAGATGTGAAGGAGCGACAGTGTGGATGTACAGATGTGATATAGATGTGCAGATGTGTGGGTGTGGTGAGGTGGAGAGGTAGATCTGCGGATGTGAGCGCGTGAAAGATGTAAATGTAGAGAGGTGAGGGGGTGTAGACGTATATGCGTCGATGCAACGGCAATGCAACGTCAACCTTAGTCGTGCAAGTACAACGCTGAAGAGGTTCAACTAGAACTGAAGAACGTACATTTCACACTGAAGTTTCCACGAACAGGGCGACCTGAGAGTAAACGACGTCACGATCATGACAAGCGACTCGTGTATTCCAAGCGAACATCGTTTGTCATGAAGATGAAGTACACACATACTAACGTCACGATGACTCTTTGTGGCAGCCACTTATGAGTAAGCAAAGTAGCTAAAATTTGTCAACCTCTCAAAAGAGCCGGGTGGTCGGGAGACATGACTCAGCTGCAGGGGCGCCAGAGCAGCCACGACGGATGACTCAGCCGCGAGAGATGACTCATCCGCGTACTCAAGTTGTACTATACAAAGTCGTCAGTTCTCAGCTTCCAGCTCCACAGCTTGCTCCGCGTACTAAAGTTGTACTAGAAAGTCGCCAGTTCTCATCTTCCAGCTCCCAGATACTCCGCGTACTCAAGTTGTACTACAAAGTCGCCAGTTCTCAGCTTCCAGCTCCACAGCCTGATCCGCGCACTAAAGTTGTACTACAAAGTCGCCGGTTCTCAGCTTCCAGCTCCACAGATTGCTCCGCGTACTAAAGTTGTACTACAAAGTCGCCAGTTCTCATCTTCCAGCTCCCCAGATACTCCGCGTACTAAAGTTGTACTAGAAAGTCGTCAGTTCTCAGCTTGTAGCTCCACAGATTGCTCCGCGTACTACAGTTGTACTACAAAGTCGCCAGTTCTCATCTTCCAGCTCCCCAGATACCCCGCGTACTAAAGTTGTACTACAACTTCGCCAGTTCTCATCTTCCAGCTCCGCGTACTAAAGTTGTACTAGAAAGTCGCCAGTTCTCAGCTTCCAGCTCCACAGATTGCTCCGCGTACTAAAGTTGTACTAGAAAGTCGCCAGTTCTCATCTTCCAGCTCCCCAGATACTCCGCGTACTCAAGTTGTACTACAAAGTCGCCAGTTTTCAGCTTCCAGCTGTACTACAAAGTCGCCAGTTCTCATCTTCCAGCTCCCCGGATACTCCGCGTACTAAAGTTGTACTACAAAGTCGCCAGTTCTCAGCTTCCAGCAAGTCGCCAGTTCTCAGCCTCCAGCTCCACAGATTGCCCGCGTACTAAAGTTGCACTACAAAGTCGCCAGTTCTCATCTTCCAGCTCCCCAGATACTCCGCGTACTAAAGTTGTACTAGAAAGTCGCCAGTTCTCATCTTCCAGCTCCCCAATCGCACTCTCGCCTGCATTTCGCGCCATCGACACGCACGATCCCCGCAGAGGGTTGCCCGCGACAAAACCAAATCGCACTCTCGCCTGCATTTCGCGCACTCGACACGCACGATCTGCGCAGAGGGTTGTCCCGGACCGGGACAAATCGCACTCTCGCCTGCATTTCGCGCACTCGACACGCCCGCGACCGGGACAAATCGCACTCTCGCCTGCGTTTCGCGCACTCGACACGCACGATCTCCGCAGAGGGTTGTGCCGGACAAAAAACCAAATCGCACTCTCGCCTGCATTTCGCGCACTCGACACGCACGATCTCCGCAGAGGGTTGTCCCGGACCGGGACAAATCGCACTCTCGCCTGCATTTCGCGCACTCGACGCGCGCGATCTCCGCAGAGGGTTGCGCCGGACAAAACCAAATCGCACTCTCGCCTGCGTTTTGTGCGCTCGACACGCACGATCTCCGCAGAGGGTTGCGTTTCGTGGTGCTCCGGCGGCACTGCCCCGGCCTTAAGAGAGAAAGTTAAGAAGAGCGAGAGGTGAAGATGTGAGCTGTAGACGTGAGGATGTGAAGATGAGCAGAGATGATGTGAGGATGTGAAGATGAGCAGAGATGTAGATGTGCAGATGTGAACATGAGCAGAGATGTAGATATGTGAAGATGAAGATGAGCAGAGATGTAGATGTGCAGATGTGAAGATGAGCAGAGATGTAGATGTGCAGATGTGAACATGAGCAGAGATATAGGTGAAGATGTGAAGATGTAGATGATACGTAGTTCTGCAGATGTCTTTTTACGAGGAACCCTTCGCAGATGCTCTCGGGAAAAAGATGAAGACGTGAGAGGAAGACAGGGCAGGACAGTGTACGTGGTTGCGACGAAATGGACCCAAATAAACAGGAACAATCCGATGAGGGATACCTCATTATAACAACCTGGGCGACCTCAGACCTGGGTTTAGTGTACGAGCGCACGTGTACGCCAAGGGCCGGACTAATGTGTACGCAAAAGAGAGAAAGGGATGAGATGACAAGACAAGACATGAAGACAGAAAGGGCATGAAAGGAAGGAGGAGAAGAATGTGTGTGCGGGAAGAAGAATGAAAAGGGAAACCACATGACGGGGCCAGGAAAATACAGAGGACCTTGGAAGAGGAAAATAGAGAGGACCTTGGAACATGTGGCCTGGTTTGATTCCACTGGGTCTTGAGTAGCTTAGCCGCTGCGGCCGACTCCTGCCATACCAAAATGGCGGGCTACTCTAGTCCGCTGCGGACACCTCATTCAACGGCGAGCAACCGCTTATGCCGTGGTTGGCGCAGCGTTCCAACTACTTGCTCAACCGCTACCTCGTTCACAACGATGGCAACGCCAGCTTCTACAGACGCTGGGGAAAGGAACGCAGAACCCCAATCTGCATCTTTGCAGAAACAGTTCAATACATGGCTCAAACAGAAAAGACAATGCCACAGCTTGAGCAGCGCTTCTTCAAAGGCATCTGCCTTGGCAAGGATACAGCAACAAATGAGCACATCATTGGCGTTTCCAAGCGAGTCGTCAGAGCGCGAACAATTCGGAGGATGGTCATCCAGACAACTTCGATAAGCAACTCGTAGACGTCGTCAACTCTTATCCATGGACACCTGTTTCAACAGCTCCAACAGGCGTTATGCCGCTCGCCATTTCGGCGCCGAAGCCATCAGCAACGGTAGAGACACAGATTGTCGACGCGCAACCACTGATCACAAGCAAGCGCGCAAGCGAACAACAAGAATCAAAGGAGAACAAGGGGTCATTACGGACGTTACCCTTGCAATGTCACCAACATCTTAACAGAAGAGACAAGCGCTACCAACGCCAACACTAGGAGACGGCTCACCAAGCAAGCGAAGCCTTGAAGCACCAGCAACAACCGCAGCAACGAAGCATGAGCCGAAGCAAGTCCGAACAACTCCCAAGATCAGGGGCTCAGCCACAGGAAGCACAGAACAGCCAGCAACAAGACTGAGGATCTCAGCACTTCAGGTGACAACAAAGAAAGGAGAAACCAAAATTACAGCAACAGCGAATGAAGAATCAGGAAGCAAAAACAGAACGCATCCTTCTAGAACCAATCATCCATGACGCAGAGGATTCGACAAGCAAAAGCTCATTATTGGCATGAGGAACGAGATCGACTCTGTGAAACAACAACAGGTCTTCACAGAACGACACATTGACGAGCTCACTCCCGAAACAACGGACCATCCTCTAGAGCAAATGGGTTCACAGGGAGAAAGGTGGCATCGTCGCCAAAGGTCAACCACGCCGATGCCATCTATGCCTCAACACCTGTGTTTGCGGCGCCCAAATGGCTTCTGGCGTGCGCGCTAGCACTCGCGTTCCGATGGAGCATCGCAACAGGTGACATCAGCGCAGCCTTTCTACACGCAGCTGCAGCAGTGACAGCACGAGTCGCATTACGCATGTATCCGCCAACAGACTTCTACAACGCTGCAGACCGCATAGTCTGGAGGTTGAGCAAGGCCCTTTGAGGGCTCAGATCATCGCCAAATTAAAGGCCTGGCAGGGTCATCTCGCAGACAGCCTTCAACGTGCGTTGAAGCTGGAGCGTCTCAGAACAGAACCAAAGGTCTTCAAGACACCAGGCGACGCCTGCTCAACAACGGCGGTTTATGTAGACAACCTTTTCTTCCTGGGTCCACACGAGACCATCAACAAGATCCTCAAGCAGATTCAACGACATCTTCTTCTTCTTCAACCGACTGGGGAGCTAACAGCCGGAAAGACAGTGACATTCCTGGGGCGCAACATAACGCACTGTGGAACACACTTTGAGCTCTCACTTGGCAACCGCTATGTTGACAACATCATCACGGAAGTCAACATGGAGACATGCAATCCATCAGCAACCCTAGGGACGGCTGCGCTACGAGCAAGAGATGAACATGAGCAAGACCTCAGCAGAGAAGAACATGGAATGTACAGACGAGTAGTAGGCAAGCTTCAATGGCTTGTCCTTACAGGGCCAGAGTTGGCCTATGCAAGAGCACTCAACAAGCCAACCGCACAGGATTGGAAGCGCGTGAATCACGTCGTAAGGTGTCTACAAGGAACAAAGCGCTGCAAGTTCAGAGTTCAACCAACGGCGCAAACCATTGATGAACTTAAGGAGATCGACGTTGATGCATATGTCGATGCTGACTGGGCAGAGGATCCAGTCACAAGGAAATCAACATCCGGGTTTGCCATCTACGTCTTTGGCACCTGTGTGCAATTCGGAAGCAGAACGCAACAAACAGTAGCACTTAGTAGCGCAGAGAGTGAACTCACGCGATCGGAACAGGAACAATTGAATCACTACACCTCAGCTATTTCCTCAAGGAACTACACAGCAACCTCAAGATCAACATCCGCATTCTCACTGACTCATCAGCAGGAAAGTCCATTGCAACACGCCTTGGCAGCTCAAAGAAAGCAAACCACATCCAGATCAAGTATCTCTTCTCGCAACAACTCGTTCAAGCCAACATCATTTCAACCGTGAAGATAAGGAGCAATGACAACGGAGCAGACGTCTTCGACAAGCATGTGGCTCCTGAAACACTCAAGAGGCATCTGCAAGCCATCGGTCTCGTTGGCCGAAACAACAACTCACACCATTGAGAAGCTAGCAGTTTCACAGCAGCAACCTTCAACATGAAGATCAAGCAGTCGGCCAACATGCGTGCAGCATGACTTCCAACATGGAGGTCGAGCAATGTGTTTCAAACAAATGTGTCTCAACAAGAGATGCAAATGATAGTCGCGTGGGTATGCGTGTGCAGCGTGAGCAGTGCGCGGACACACTCAAACAGTGCGCATTTATAATTTCGATGCCATGGTTCAACGCCGTTCTTTCAACAGAGACGAAGTCCATCGATTACATCATTTTTGTTTCAGCACTTTTTGCAGATCGATCGCTCCAACATGATTTTCACACATGTCAACACTTTTCGGTCAACGTGTGATTTCGGAAGGTGCTTTGAATTCAACATGTTTTGTAGCCCTTTCGTCCAGGGCTCAACAGCCAGAAGCGTAAACTTCGCCTTCAACATCGGTAACATGGCTGTGGTTCAACTCACTCCGATGGCGGGAACATGTGAGGTCTATGAGGCCACACTCCCGATTCCAACGCATAGAGGTCAAGACAAGAGGACACCAACGTGCGCAGCCCACTTAACATCAACCCGGACATCAACACGGGCTCGATCACAGAAGAGGGTGTGAACAACGCCTGAGCCTTTCAACGAAGGGTCAACACCGGAGTCAGCGGGTTCTAGATTACTCAACAGTGTCAGTTTTTTAGCCAGATCGCTGTCTCAACGCAACATTGATCTGAGGGACGGAGTGAAATTCAACGTAACACTGTTCCCAACATTGAGGGAGATACCTCTCTAGGGGGGCCCTTGAGCACATTCAACATACAAGCAAAAGGCGCGAGCGTTTCGGCAAACAGTTCAACAGTACTTCAAACTCTACAAGAGAAAAAAATTGATTGGAAGAAAGTGGACTATGGTGGCAAAGCGAGCTCAAAGAAGCATCCTAGAGTTTCACAGTGCCAAGAAAGAGTGCGAACCATTTTCCATGTAGACCATAATCTGTGCATATTCCATGATTGACATCGCAATATGCATAGTGGACCTTACTGCAGACCCTTTGAGAATCAAAAAAAAGTGCGTATATATAAATACTTGCCAATGTGGCAGAATGAGATACTCGTTCAGCGATGTTATGAAGTTTGTGAGACTGTGTGCTAGGAGCTTTGCTCCAACCACTTCTCCTGGTAATGCTGGATCCCCATCTATAGCAATCAGTGGCAATCTTCTTGGGGTTTGGCGCGGTGGCGGTGGAGTACTTTTAGGCAAAGTACGATCCCTTTTGTATGGTATTGTACATACCATTACGAAGGTGCGCGATTACTGGAAACTCTGTGGCCTGTCTTTGGGTGCAAGCTTGCGTACCGAGCATTCGGCCGTCACCATGACTAGCCTTCTGGAAAAGTAAGTTCAAAGTATTCCCATTATCAATGTTTGTTCAAGTGCATGCTTCCTTCGCAACAAGTCGGCTAGTACCTCGTATAGGAGAGACGCCCTGAAAGTGCGCGCAAAGCTGCAACCCCCTGCAGGTGGACGATTGATTCAGAGCCCCGGATCAACTCCCATAGTGTCTCCCCATATTCAATTGCGGACATGCGACATTGAAACCATGTGTGCAAGTGCGGTGACTAGACGTTAGGGGTGTCATATATATATATATATGTTATATACACACACACACTTTTTGTAATTTTGCAGTTTAACACCAAAATGGCAGCCTAGATGGCACACTATTGTTGAAGGGAGTGTGGTATTGTAAAGCTTGGACGCAGAAATGTTTTGGTGGTTTGTCGCAGGCGATGCGTAGTGGTGGGGGAAGAAGTGTTTGGCTGAGGGGAGCGTGGCCAGCTGGGGATTTCTCTGAGTCACCAGTGTGTCTTGTTCTTTTTGCACAGCCATGCGGCCATGCGACTTTTGGTCTCCTAGGTTTCATTTGCGAGCCTTCAAAGAGAGAAGGCTGCCTCAGAGTTTCCGCCAGTGCAGCGGTCCAGGCAACATGAGTTGAAGCGTTGCGGCAGGAAAGTCATGCTTTCGCCCAGCCCTGTCAACTTGACATTTGTCAGGTGTCAAGCGCAGTCCAGACTGCAGTCCACTTTGGAGGAGTTAAGCGGTGTCCTCCTGTCCAATACCCAGCAAGAGAAGGACCTTCGTGGTGCAGTGCTTAGTGTGAGAAAACGTTGAACATTGCAACGGCTCTCATGGGTATGAAGACTCGCCTCAAAACACCGACTCCGAATGAATTTAATAAGCGAAGTTTCGATGAAAAAGATTGGAGTTGCGAGATGGAGAGCTGGGCAAGGGAGAGGGGGTATGCATCAAGAAGTGCTAGGTTTGCTAGGTGGTGCTGAGTGTGGTGGGGGTAGAACAGGAGCGCCGTGCTGGAAAGGGAAGCGAGGGTTTGAAACATAAACGTTGCAGAGGTCTCCAGCTAGAATCTAGAAGGGAAAGGCGAGCTCCTGCGTAACGCTTGCCAACACACAATGGCGAAAAACCTGCCTTGAAGGGTGTCATGACTATTTTTACCCCAAACAGTTTATTGTTAGGGGTTCTCACTGCTTTAAAGAATGGTCGCCTTGGTGTTGGATGGTTTGGTCGGGTTCTGGGCCAGTTCTTTTCATTTTTCCCCAAACTAGGGGTTCTCAATGCTTCAAAGAATGGTCGCCTTGGTGTTGGATGGTCTGGTCGGGTTCCCGGCCGGCTTGTCTCCCACTTCCTTTCATTTGTCTCCCAGTTCTTTTCATTTGTGGTCGGGTTCCCGGCTGGCTTGTCTCCCACTTCCTTTCATTTGTCTCCCAGGCTCGGTCGGGTTGGCTCACTTCTTTTCACTTGTCTCCCAGTTCTTTTCATTTGTCTCCCAGGCTGGGTGCTCGCACTTCTTTTCATTTGTCTCGCAGGCTGGGTGCTTGTGGTGGATGGCGCTTCACCTGCGCACACAAAATTCGCCTCACCTGCGTGCGCAGACTTTTGCATATATTTAACTCACCTGCGCACACAGGATTCGCCTCAGCTGCGCACACATCGATTACATTCTTCTTTAAACACTCCATGTTACCTAAGATTCGCCTCACCTGCGCACACACAAATTGAGTCATGATCTCTTTTTGCTCATTGCTTCCTGTTGGGTTGGGATGGGGGGGGTGGGGGGTGTTAATAACATCCCTCTGGACATTCATCTACATGATGATCTCTTTTTGCTCATTGCTTCCACAGTACCACGTCACACAGATGCTCTGCGTTTGATTGATGATGCTGGGTTGGGATGGGGGGGTGGGGGGTGGGGGGGGTGTTAATAACTTCCCTCTGGACATTCATCTACATGATGATCTCTTTTTGCTCATTGCTTCCACAGTACCACGTCACACAGATGCTCTGCGTTTGATTGATGATGTGGGGTGGGGGTGGGGGGGGTGGTGGGGGGGTGTGTTAATAACGCCCCTCTGGACATTCATTTCATTTCACTTCAGTTCATTTCATTCACTCATTCATTCATTTGTTCACTCATTCATTTTCATATATTCCTTCAGTTCCTCATTCATCCATTCATTCATTCATTCATTCAGCCGAGCAAGCCGCGTGCGCAGCCGAGCAAGCCGCCTGCAAATCCGAGTAGCGCGTGCGCAACCGAGGTAATCTATGCGCGTGTACAGGCGAGGCAAATTCCGCGTGTACAGCCGAGGCTCCGCCCCTTGTGGTCGGGTTGGCTCACTTCTTTTCACTTGTCTCCCAGTTCTTTTCATTTGTCTCCCAGGCTGGGTGCTTGTAGCTGGCTTGTCTGCACTTCCTTTCATTTGTCTCTCACTTCTTTTCACTTGTCTCCCACTTCTTTTCAATTGTCTGCCAGTTCTTTTCATTTGTCTCTCAGGCTGGGTGCTTGTGGTCGGGTTCCCGGCTGGCTTGTCTCCCCCTTCTCTTCATTGTCTCCCAGGCTGGGTTCTTGTGGTCGGTTTCCCGGCCGGCTTGTCTCCCACTTCCTTTCATACGTTTCCCACTTCTTTTCATTTGTCTCCCAGGCTGGGTGCTTGCGGTCGGGTTCTCTCCCACTTCCTTTCATTTGTCTCCCAGGCTCGGTGCGGCCGGCTTGTCTCCCACTTTGTCTCCAGGACTCCCAGGCTGGGTGCTTGCGGTCCGGTTCCCGGCTGGCTTGTCTCCCACTTCCTTGCATTTGCCTTTTATTTGTCTGCCAGTTCTTTTCATTTGTCTCACAGTCCCCAAACAGTTTACTGTGTCCGCCCTTTGTGTCACTGCTGGTGTCCGCCCATTTCCACTGGCCATGTAGCATTTCTATTCATTTGTCTCCCAGGTTGGTGGTGTCTGCCCTTTTCCGTTGGCCATGCAACATTTCTATTCATTTGTCTCCCAGGTCTGTCACTGCTGGTGTCCGCCCTTTTCCGCTGGCGATGCAGCCACCGGCCACCGCTGAGGGCATGGAGTATACCATCCAAAGCCAGGCTAGCACCGCGCCAAGGCCTTCCGCCCACCTCAACAAATGAATAGAACTGTTACGTGGCCAGCGGAAAAGGGCGGACGCCAGCAACTTGAAGTATGCAAGTGACCCAAAGGACATCGCTGAGAGGACACATCCAACAGTGCAAGTTGACCTATTTTACCAAACAGCTGGCAATTGTTTACTCCTATGTGTTGACACGTGGAGCAAGTTCCTGTACATCAAACCTCTTAAGAACAAGGT
>CAXIVM010000115.1:0-37000 GCA_964035705.1 Porites rus
AGGAGGAAGCACCCCAGCAAGGCACGTGCGACACTGAGGGACTGGAGGTGCTGGATAGACGTGTTTTTTTGTTTTTTTTTTCCATAGAGTAATTAGTGTGATTGTAGAAGTGTATTTGCATGCATATATATATATACATACCACATCTACTTATTATAACACACTGTATGTAACTCACACCGGCTGACACATAAAGACCGGAGACGGTGGCAGACTGACCCGGCCGATGGCTGATGACTGTTTGGTTTCGACCGTGTTGGCAGCGGAGATCGATGCCACAAAAGGGAGATGTTGACGTTGAGAAAGTGGTGACCTCAGAGGCTATCTACAGCTAACAGGTGTCTAAAATTGTGACCTCAGTGGTCAAAACTGTTGGATTGATGAGGCTTAGATTGGTTGAAACTGCACGGGACAGGATCCAGTGGATGAAGTGCTAGCGCTTACTGCACAGGTTCAGTTGGGGATGGATCATTGGAATGAATGAAAGAGACTTTGAGGTACCAATGACTTTACTGCAACAAGGCCAATGACTTGCCAAGCCGACACCCAGATCCGAAAGAAACGATCTATTCAGCGGTACACCGGCGAAGCTGGGCTACCAACAGCGATCTGGGACACCAACAGCCAAGGGTTTGGGGTTATGGTTACGGTTCAATTTATGTTGAGTACACTCCCTGAAGAACATCATTTGGTGGAAGTGGACCGCGACCGCCCTGAAGAACATCGGATTTCCAGGGCCGGCGGCTATAGGATGGCTCGCCGGGTTCCCGGGCCATGCACGAAACATGATCATTCGGAGTGTAGGTATGGAACAAGTGAACATTTGGACACCAAAATCAGGCAGTGTAAAAGAATCACGGACGGCAAGTGATGTACTCTTTGCTGACCTGTGACCTTTACTCTAACTGGAGTCTAAATATGTCTAAATGACTTACTCCCACATCCAGTGGTCACTTTTGGGTCAAACACCACCGCCGGCGCGGAGCGACGGCCGGTGGCCACCGTGGACGTTTGATTACAGCAGCAGTGGAAGCAGAAGGCGAAGCAATGGCATCAGCATGGAGAAGGAGCCTAACAAGTCTTATCCCAGCTATTACAGAAAACCATAGCAGTTGTAAATTAAGTCCAACAAGTCCGCGGATATTATGTGTACATGACCGTACTGGCAAACAGTTGATATATTTGGTTGACAGATCATTACAGACCGTTGTATGTGCAAAACAGGTTGCACATTTCTTGGGGTCCCTCATTAAGGCCCTTTCTCATGTCAAAGGCGAGGTGAAGTTGACCATGTGCAAAAGCTTGTGCATCTGTCCTCCTTTCTTAAATAGAGGCCAATGACCTCTTAGTATTCTTTGCACCAGGGACGGTCACCATGCGTTTTCCGGCTGCAGGCTGTAATAAATGCCGCTTGGAGGAGGATCCACGCGAGATGAAGGAGGGATGGATGTGAAACCAGTCTGGGAGGTGAGGGAATTGCAGAGCTAAACACTTCAGGTGTTGGGTTATTTTTACATCAATATATATATATATATACCTCAAACCTCCGATGGTTGCGTTTTTCAGCCTCTTAGCAAAGAGGCTCAAATGTTAGCCTCTCCATTCAAGAGTTGCCGCTTAGAACAAAAACTGCCTCTCGTGTTTTTCTGGTAGAAGGGAATCTTGTCATTTGTAATGTTTTTGGTGGTCTTCCGCTGCTGCTGCCGACGGCTATCAACATGATAAAAGAGTATCGGTCAAGCCCAAGCAAACAGAGTTTCATCATGCTTGCTAGCAACTGCGTCCAAACCCAAAGCTGCCGTTTGAGTTCAGCATCAGGCCCGGCGTAACTTTCCGAGGTGTTTGGCGTTTGGAGGTCTTTCCAGGCAGAGTTCATAGGAGTAGGCAGTTGCTGGATTTGCAACCTGAGCGCCTGCAGCCGGCAGAAAACAAAGCTAAAATGTTCAGCCAGGAAATGTTCAGACCAAAACACTGACTAGAGGTGAGTATCAATACCTATAGAAACGAACAGCCCCACCTGCGGTTGTTGCAGCTCTGACATCAGGGTTGCATCGTCACCCTCAAGTTTGTCCACATCTTTCTCTTCTTTCACTAACGTCAAACCAGCCATCAGGGTCGAACTCAAAAAGACACGGGATGGAAGCTGATACGCCATTTCCCCTTTCGATTAGAGACGAGCCTGAAAGCGGCAACCTGTCGACTTAATCAAAGACTATGCCAAAAATTCATGACCTGGGAATTCCGCCGCTTACCCGGGAAGTTCCGCCTCTTACCCGGGAAGTTCCGCCTCTCGTTGTTTCATGTGTTTCATGATTTTGCATATGTTTCATGCTTTTCATGTGCTTTCATGTTTTCCCGTGTTTCGTGTTTTTCATATGTTTCATGTGCTTTTTTTCATGTGGCTCTCCTGTGCTTTCATGTTTTTAATGTGGCTTTCATATGTTTCATGTTTTTCATATGTTTTAGGTTTTTCATGTGGCTTTCATGTGTTTCATGTTTTAATGTGTGTTTATCAAATTGCGCGATATCATGTTCATACTTGCAGTTTTCCATTTGGATTGGCCTGCAAAAAAGACCCCCACAAGTCCGGTTCGACCTGCCTGAAATGCAGGTTTTGAAGGGGGAAGCCGGACTTGTGGGGGTCATTTTTCGCAGGCCAATCCAAGTGGAAAATTAACAGTTCATATATATCTTCAGTTTCATGTTGTGTGCGCTCACTTTTCCACAGTGAGTTATCATGCCTTCATGTGCTTCATGTGTTATCATGCTTGAACCGTTTTAATGCATATTGATTTATGTTTTGGTTCATGGTTCGGGGTTTGTGGTGTTTTTCCACTTGGAAAGCTTCATTGTTATCACGGTTATCATATGTTCTATCAACATAACTGGGGAGAAATCTATGTAAACAAGAATCGCCTCTTGCAACAAAAATTGCCTCTCAGTTCCTAGAGGCGCCTTCTAGGTTGGAGGCGCAAAAAGTGCAGCCCTGGGAAGATTCAGGTATACAAACAATCAGTACTAGTACCCTGAGCTTCGAATGATCTTGAAATCCAACGTCGAGGGGCTTTGACTGTTCTAGAACGGTTTGACTTGTATTTTCAACGACGTGCTGGAATGTCACTCTTAGCCCTTGGTGGCTCAAACATCTACTAGATGAACCGGGCGCGTGGAAAGCGTCCTGAACTTAGTTATAGCTCACCCAAACACCCCAAGTCCTTTTTCCAATCCTGCATGTGGCTCCGAGGCATGTTGGCATGCGAAGCTGCTTCACGAAGTGCCCCACTATGTGCTTTAATTTGGCAAGCAGTTTAGATCCTGGCCTTTTTGTACATTCAACATCTCGTAGCATTTTTGGTCTCAGCAAAGAGGGTTGAAAGATCTAAGTAATGGCGACATCCAAGCAGTTCAAATGGGCCCAGCGGCATTGCAAAGACGACTGCATTCAAAAAGTCATGGCTTCTTAGCAGCATCGATTTAAACACATGGTACATGAGTGAGGCACCTAATACATGTATTTCGAATCCTTAAATTTGTACTCTTGATCGATGTGGGGCACTCCTGGCGTGATACATGATCACCAAATTCAGGACTGGCTCACTGCCGACGTCCTCACCAACGAGGCGCTGCACTGCCTGGTCCAAGAGAAACAGTCGACGAAGAAGGCGGGGTGCGCACTATTCTCAAATGATCATGGTGTGTGTGTGCACATTAGACCACTTATTAAAGCAAATTTGCCGCTAGGGCCAAGAAGTTCCTTATTTTCATCTTCGAATGGAAGGGAAGAATGTGTTCAACGACGACTGCCTGGATGAGCAGGCTTGCCATCATGTCCTATATATCTTGGAACTCATTGTGGTGAACCTGTGCACCAGAGAATATACACACAGTTTTATCTGCCATGCATAGGTGCAGAAGAATTATACTCGCTTGGAATCCTGGTTCTCAAAATTTGGCCGCGCAACTCCTTCACTGAAGGAGATAGAGGTCAGGCACTGATACACATTTTTCAAAACTATGTCATTTTTGGATGCCGTATACTGTCGTCGATATTAACCTCGAATCAATTAATTGCAGGCGGCAATCCTCCAGATCCATGAGACTCACAACATCCTCTCGGCTACCACAGTTGGTGGCCTCAAGGCTCTAGTTCATTTATTGATTCGACAACTTTATTCAAAACAATTTCGAAATCATACAATTTTTTTGGGGTCAAACTAGACTTGCTAGGAGCAAGCCGCTCTGTGCAGTTTGAACTGGAGAGTGCTGGTGGCCGATATCCTGGTGATGGAGCGAAGGTCTCAGGGATCAAGGCGATGCCATGATACTTTGAATATTTTTCATTTGCACCATCTGCCAGGCAGGGCTGGTACCATCAGCAGAATTCCAGGCTGAAGGACATCATTCGAAGCGTGTCTGGTTTGCGAAGCAAGCGGACATCAAGCTCATCATTGGAGGCGCTGGGTGACTCGACGTTCGTTCAGAATGAGACATGTTGGACTGTCAGGGTGAAGCACCAAAGCCCAAAGTGATATGCATCGAAGACTCCCAGCCGGTTCTATACTCTCCAGATTCACAGCCCATGGAAGAATCCCAACCTGCACATGAAGAATCAGAACCGGTCGAAGATGCTCAAGAAGATTCGCAGGTGGTTGGGACAGAGCTAGACGATTCGCAAATAGAGGAACAGGATGAAGATGGCATTGAGCCATGTGATGAGGAACGACCATCAGAGGAGCCGACAACTTCGACATCTGGATCAGTTCCAACCCAAACCCCATCTACAATGAGCCCTGGCCACGAACCAGCAGATGGGGCAGAAGTGGCTGAAAGTCAGGAGGAGGATGGGAGTGATCCTGCTGACCCAGAGGTCGTAGAGATCACATGCCCAAAGGAGGCAGAGGTTGAGGAAGAAGAGGAGGAAGAAGAGGCAGAGGAGGAAGAAAAGGCAGAAGTGTGCCCCGAGCCTGGAGCTGCAGACTATGTCGAGGAGGAACGAGAAGAAGTGGAAGAAGCAAATGAGGAAGAAGAACAAGTAGAGGATCTGGAGGAAGATGCTGGAGAGGAGCTGGGTGAAGAAGGATGCGCCGAGGGCGGACAGGAAGAGGAGGAATTAGAGGAAGATCCTCTGGTGGATGAAGATGGTGCTCCTGAGGAAGTGGTGGAGCAGGAGAGTCAGCAGGAGCATGAAGACGAAGACATGGAGTGCGAAGGTGAAGAAGTGCTCGACGCCGAGGGCTCTTCCGGTGAAGTGGAGGATGCTAACATGAAGAGGCTCTCCCGAATGCGTTGGTTTTGGAAGCCCTTTGAAACTGGATTCAGAAGACGATTTGGCCATCGGCCATCAAAATCATCAACACCTCTTCGAAAGATGAAACAATTGGATATCCGGCTATACTTCTTGGTGAGACGGCTTGCTTTCAAAGTCGCAACGCGCAGGCCTGAAGATCAACATGTATCTGGCCAGAAGGTGCGCTGACAATTCTGTATTTTCTTGCACAAGTCTCAAAAACCTTAGAGGCGAATTCGAATATGAAAGAAACTGATCGACATGCTTGAAGCACATTCAACTCACAAATTCATATACATGATTTCTTTTCATTCAACACCACTTCGAAGGTACATGGACTTCCAGTTATAAACGCACCCTCGACACTGAATTTGCCGAAGTGGAAGAGGAGGATGAAGGTGCTGAGGCGAGTGATGAAGAGTACGTTGCAAAGAACAAGAAAAAGGTTGTGAAAGGTGCATTCAAGGCGAGTCAGGGTCATGTCTATAGAGTCACAGCTAGCTAGCTTCAAATTCTTGTCACCAGGATCGCAAGCCGCTGCTCAACGAGATTCCAGAGGCGCCAAAGGAGGCAACTGCAATTTGTGAACAAGTTCTTAGCAGCCTCCAACTGGAGGATAAGGACACAGATGAAAACATTGTAAAGGCCGGGGCATTCGATATCGCGAATATATGTAATTCACAGTGCCGACCTCCTTGATGTACGTGTTTGACCTGACCTGTACAGGCAACCCGAAAATTGAGGAAGGCCATGAAAGAAGACAATGGTGAGGGCGGTGAGGGTGAGGGTGATGGCCAGGATCAGGTGGAACCCGCCCGTGGCAGGGGCAGGGGGAAAGGGAAAGGTCGAGGGAGAGGGCGAGGGAAAGCTTCTGGCAAAGGTCGTGGCAAGGCCCCCCAAGTCCCAAAGCCCGAAGTGCAGCATGCCGATACACCGCCTGCTGAAGCTGAGCAGGCTCCGGCACCAAGGGTGTCACGGAAACGTGCATCCAAAGCAGTCGAATCTTCAGGGGCCACCCCTGAGGCACCTGTAGCAGAGACCCAGCAGCCAAAGCGCGCGCGTGTCAAGTGCAAGCACGCCAAGCCATCAGAACTTGCCGATCTCACAGAAGGGTCACAGGTGTGGGTGTTTAGCACGCGTACGGTATATTGTTCTTATACTATTTACAGCCTGGCCAGGTGATTGCTGCTATCAAGGCACTCAGCCTTCCGGATCTTGAGTTGGATTCAGTCAAATGCAATGTCAAGCCAGGAGCTTGGAGTGATGTGTACGTGCTATTTTTAAAAATAGACCCTCGCGAAATTCAATAATAAATTTTAGATCGAGCTTATTAAAAAAGCGCAGTACGCCTCGCCTGACAATGACTAGGTGTGTGAGCGTGCGTCCGCCATCATCCAAGAAGGAGATTCTTAAGGAATATAGCGCTATCCAGATTCTGTGTGATCCGCTCCTGGGATTTAAGCTTGATGCGTGTTCCACAACGACGGTGCATGTGCGTATATTATCAAGCATGAACAAAACTTGATCGAGGAAATTGCTGACCTTCTATGTCTACCGGTCTCCTGAAGATTGCTGGCAATATGTGCAGAAGTATGGGTACAAAGTGAACAACACGAAAAAGGGGGTCACTGTCAACATGGGTGTTGGGATTGTGAGATCGCTACTAGAATGCAACTGGCTAGTGCTAGCTAGCGCTAGCTGTTTGCAATGTGAATATACATATGCCGTGTTTTTTTCCCGACCGACAGTCTGTCCAATCCCAGGTGGACTTTGGCCCGCCTCTTTGCTGGATGGGTCGCGCATGAAGAGATTGCTGAGAGCCTGAAGTAGGCACATTTCACCATCGAGTGAGAAGCTGGGTGGTAGCGGCCATAGTTCCAATACCAATCATGGTTTAACATGTTGGCAACACACCCAGCTGTGAGTGAGCCTGTATAGCTCACGAAATCAGGGGCAATTCCATATGTGTGAAAGCACGTATGCGACCGGGCAACTCCACACCGCCAGGGAAGAAAATTTGTTCTACATCGACATAGTCTTGCAAGATGTTTGACTTGCATGCCATTTAATTTGTAGTATTTACTGGATCGTGTCATCCCTTTCTTTGAGGGCTCACAGCTTTGCACCGCGGGACAACCTGACAGCATGATGCACCCATTGACCCTAAGCAGTCGTGGGGTCCACCTCCTCATGACGCTGGGGGTGCCAATGATCCTGTCAGAGCCTAAGTCGTCATTCATCGAATTCCTTAAAATGAGACATCCAATGGACCTTGATCAGGCTGCATTGCGCTGACTATATATGTCAAACCACAGCGCCCTCATCAAGCAGCTCTCGGCGAGCCATGCCCTCATGATCACCCCGTGTTCTTTTAGAACTTAGCAGCTCTTCCATCAGGATTTGGATGTCTTCGAGATGTTCAGTGGGGTTGGACAGATCTATTCCCAATCTGGTCCAGGGCTTGGGGACTTTGCAAACACACCAACATATATATTTAATGGATCGACTTCGGACACTTCCCAATTTCACTGTGTTTTGGTCACCCTGCCGAAACCTCTCACTGCCCAGGCATGCAAGGCCTGAAGTCGTTCTGACCTTAAGCTTGGAAATGATTTGTGCATGGATCCGGAGTTTGATCAGAGTGGATGTATGCAATATAAGGGATTACTACGATGTGGTTTCCCGTGATGGTGATATCAACAACCTGGCTACCACGTCAGAACCTCAAAAGAGATCAGTGAGAGCAAAATACTAGCGCATGCGCACTTAGGCCAGGTTTTCTGGCGGCGATCAAGTCGACATTACGATTGAAGCGTGGAGGACTATTGTGGGGCGGCGTCCCTTGCAGTATGCTTGTCTTCATAAGTCTAGGGACGTCAAAGCGGTCACTGCGGCGGTTGATGGGGAATAATATGAACGAAAAAGTTGCTATGAGCAATTTGTTGCTGACACGATTTAGCCTACTGTGCCGCTTAGCCATGGCTCGGTCCGTTTTCTGGGCCATCGAACAACCATCATCATCACTACTACCAAAGTTGCCGCACTACGCAAAGCTCTTGGCACTGTCTGCCCGCATGAAGACCTTCCTTCAAAGGTTGCTGGGGCCCTATCCAATCTTGCCAGTGCCACTAGTTCATGTTTCTTGGTGATGGCTGCCCATCTGCCCAGTTACCTTGGTGCCTATGGCCACTTCACCCAAAAGCCGACAATGGTTTTCGGCACTTGGTCCCAGACTCAAGATGTAGCGCATGTGGCTGATGGTCTCGACGCGTCACCTGAGGCCGAAGATTGGCTTCCTCTACCGCTTTCTGTCCCAAAGGCGCCGCAAGGAACTTGCAGCCCTGAAGAAACAAAAGGACATCGAGGTTGTCAAAGTTTCGTTCAACAAGAGAGGTCAAAAGGTAGTGAGACTCGCACGCAAGTTCTAGATCGAGCTCCTTTAAGTATAGACACTACAGTACAAGTTCAGAACTTCAGATGGTGTGGCCAAGGAGTGGAGGAAAACACCTTCGCAGTACCCAGGCCTACCCTAAGGACTTTGCGAAAAAGGTCGCCAAGCTCCACATCAAAGTGAAGGGGCAAGTGAAGGCCTGGCGGTACGTTCGTTTTTTCTAGCCAAAGACAAACATTCTGGCAGGATGGTGGGCTCCTTCCAGATCTGAACGATGTTGGAATGCTTCCACTGGACAGTGCATGTTGTTGTATGTTGTTGTGATTAATGGCATGTGCAGTTCAAGTTAATTGAAAAATCATCAATTAATGTGTACCTGCACATTTGAGTTTGCGCAGGATGCACCTTACGGATGGAAGCACGGCAGCTTGGGAGAGGTGGAGCGATTCATTAATGATCGGATCAAGGATGGCTCCTATGTTCCGACGTTTCCTTTTACCATGCAGTGCAGCTAGGTCGATTTCTTGAAACCAAGTATGTTGGCCTCCCGCACTCAAACAAAAAAACTAGTTGATCAGCTGAATTAATTGTTGTTGCCCGTATTCTAGATACATCTCGAGCAGTTGCACTGAAATTAACCGTGCGTGACCTACATGCACGAAACCAATTGGCTAGCCTGCTGAGACTTACATGTCCTGTACATGTGGAAAATATGGCTTGGAATCTGAACATGCTCTTCGCCTTCAAGATCAGCACCAAGTTCATGTTCTCTAAAAAAAAAAACAAGGGGGACCCCTATGTCCGTGAAATCGCAGGGGTTGACCGTGAAATGGCAAGGGTTGACCGTGAAATGACAAGGGTTGACCGTGAAAACGCGGGGTTGACCGTGAAATCGCGACCCCCCATTTTTCTAGATTTATTGCTCAAACAACTTGCTTGTTAAGCACGTTGTGGCCCGACCTGTGCTGTACACTTAGAAGCTGTGTTCTCTCAGTACTTAACTCCATATCGGTGGTGACCATGTGTTTCTAGAGGTCAGAGATGGCACCTGATCCTCCTGGAAACGAAGCAGGAGGTGCCTGTGATGGCCTTCCTAGAACATGTACTTGTTTTTTGCACATCACCTTTGAATTCTGTCAGCTCTTTGGAGGTTCCCAGGTTTTAGAAGATTGGTGGCTACACGATGCATACGTATTGCCAGGCTTATAAATTTCAATATTGAATCGAATCAAATTAAACGTGTGCACATGTACATATATGCACGCGTGCCCTATGCAGGTACAGCGGTCTCGAAAGCAGCTGGCGCACATATAGATTCACAGGTTACTGTGGAATATAATAATGCTGATACCCTGGCCAAAGCAAAGAAAGCAGCACGTCCGAAAGAAGTTGCAAAGCCAGCCCCCCCTGTGAAGCGCACACGCGAAGACCCTAAGACGCAGGCCAAAGCCACAGGAAGCACAGGTCCCATCGCACCTACTGCCAAGTCACCTTCGCAGGCAGTTCCACAGCAGCCTTCAAAAAAGGCCAAGGGACCCCCTCCAGATGCTGCTGCACCGAAACATGCCCAAATCACCCCACCTGCGAGGCAGCCACGTTCAGCATCTAAGGCTGAATCCATCGAATCCAGTGTCGACGCAAAAACAGTCCGTGCAAAGTCAGCAGAAACCAAAGCAGCTCCAGCAAAGCCCAGTGCCAAACACGCAGCAACACCAAGAGCTAAGAGTGCACCCAAAGCCAAAAGCGCACCAAGTGAGCCACCTGAAGCAGCGCCTAAGAGTTGCCCAAAAGTCAAGGCCGCACCAAAACCGAAAGCAGAACCTGCAGCCAAAGCCAAAACAGCACCAGTGGCAGAACCCGAAGCCGAAGCCAAAGCAGCAGCAGTGCCTCAAAAGAAAGCCAAAGGCAAACCCAAACCACCAGCGAAAGCAGAAAAGCCAACTGAGCACCCATCTGCACCAGGCATCGAAAAGGCGGCGGCAGAACAGGCATTGAACCGAGCAAGCACAACCGACATCACAGGAAATCCACCACCGGAAACAGAAGCAGACATAGTTGCCAGAAAAGCACGTGCCAAAGCTCACCACATGCGCTTCCTGCGGTCCTTGCGTAGTCTGTGGCTTAGTATTAAATCCCCATGCGCCCTCAATACGCATCCAGCGACATACGTGTGCGCACTTAGGCAAGACAACACCGGCTGAAATAAGGGAGTCCGCGGCAAATGCAAGAGCAGGCCGGCAATGTACGCACCATGATATATGCACATGCATGCATGTGCGCACGCACACCTTTAGGAAAAAAAGATGATGAAATCGCTGACTTGCTGGAAGACTGGTTTGCTTGTGCTGGTGATTGGGCTCATTCCCGGACTTTTCAGCGACTGACCAATCGCAAGAAGAGACGTCACAGAGTGAAGTATGCCTACAAGACCAAGCTTCAGCTGATGGACATGTCAGGGACCTATATATCTTTGTTTGCGCATGTGCAATCTCTTTGGATTACATGGACGTAGTGTCAATGTGTTTTAAAACTGGTCAACCTTCAAACCCTCCCACAACCCACGCCTGATCATGATCCTCAAATTTCAGGTACAAAGACGAAGACATAGTCGACCTCCTGATAGAGCAGAAAACCGAATGTGGATCTTTTAAAGAACACCCAGATTTCCCAGACATGGAGGCCAACTCAGAAATAAACGTAATCCTCAAACTGTTTGTCGTGTTCTACTAGCTACTTGTTGTACTGGGCACCTGCTTGTGGCTTGGCACATGTACAGGACATGCGTCGGTATCGAGTCTTCGATGAAGAAGCTTCAGAATCTGAATCCGAGAACGAAATTGAGACTGGTGTGCAAATGAGCGATGGTGAATCTTCTTCTGCATCTGAGCCAGCGGCCAGTGCAACTGTGTCACTAGCCAGCATATGTTTACAGATCTAACTAGCTAGCACGGCAATGGTGATATAGGTTGTCAGCTCTGATGTCTCTCGCAGCTCCTGGAAGCGTGCTGGCCACCCAAGGCCTGCAAGTGCAGGCGCGAAGGCGGGTGCAAAGAAAGTCAAGAAGAACAAGAAAAAGAAATCCAAGAAGAAGAACACAAAGAATGAGCAGGTAGAAGAAAAACCAAAAAAGGTTTTGACCTGGATGGCGCAAAAGAAGAAGGTGCCATGGGGTGTGTTTAAAGTTTGTTGAGAACACGCTACAAGTATATAGGGTGCACTTCAAAAACTTCCTCGCAGGCTTTGCAGGAAATCGCCATGATCGTTTCAGAAGCTCCAGTGTGGAAGGATAAACTAAGCAAAGCCAGTTCGTCTGAAACTCAATCCCACCGTGCAGTATAATAGAACCTCTATCACGCCACTGCCGCCGCCATCAACTCGCCCACTGAGGCAGGAACACTTGGTGCATGCATTGGTGCAAGACATGAACGCCCCGCTGGACCTCATCAAGCAAGGCCGCGAGAATCTGGAGTCTGCAAGTACAGACCATGAGGCTCGAGTGACATGTCGTCCATATTGCATGTTCGACCATAACTCTAGGGTGCAAAGTTCACGTGGCTTAAACCTCAAATTTGGATCCCTGTTCAACAGAAAAATGGACCAGGTGGAGGGCTTGCTCACTCAGATCCGGGAGACCATCAACGACTACAAGGAAATTCTGAAGACCGTGAAGAAACATGTACTTTGACCCAATACGTATACATAGAATCATGATCATGACTTGCTTCCACTTTACTTGCTGCTTTAATGGTCAACGGTATTTCTTATATAAACGCAGTGTGCGTAAATGGCTGAGGTTCCAACTGCAAAAGCGAAGGCCGCAGCTAAGTGATAGAGTGGCACGACAATATAGTGGGTCAGCAACCTGTTGAGTGCACAGCCTAGATTACAATATTTTGGAAACCGTGCTCGTATATAATATCTTGAAGAAAGTTGTCAGACACAACAAGTACGATACGCAGATCCACTTGTGTTGGAGCACTGGCGTGCTACAGCTTAGGGAGAAAATGTATTGATCCATGCTGATAGCATGTCTCTTTTTGGAACCGTGATCGCAAGAGAAAAATGTCATGTCTTGATCGATGCACTAGCTCTCAACAAATCACCGCCGATGTTTGAACACTAACTCTCAACAAATCATCGCGAATCCAGCATTGGATTCGCTTCCGCTTCAGTTTCCACTCGTGCCTCGACCAGGTACAATTGAAGATGAGCCCATATGCGCGCACCTCGAAGATAAGGTCGGTGCTGGAGCGACTTGGTTGGAAACATTTGTGTAACAAGCATGGACATGAACTTCGATTCATCTCCTTGCAAGACTTAATGATCAAATCATTCATCTTTTAGCCGAGGCTAGTGTGGCATCTATTTCCGAAACCGCTGCTTTTGCAAAGGAGACCTCTGCTGCCGCGCAAATCCCAACAAATTTCTAACGTTTACCACGTATATTGTACAGCTCTGGACCTGTTCGTCCGTTTGTGTCTTGCGTTGATGTAAACCTCATGCCGCATTATTCCAAAAAGTTCATTTCCCAGGAGTCCAACGCCCAACCGCTTCCACACCTTCGGAAGCTGTCGAAGATTGCCGCTGGAGTAAACCTGAGTCGAGATTTCTGGCGGTCTCGAAGCTTGCCAGTTGCTCCTCGGTTGAAGTGCACATAACCCCTCAAAGCCTCAAGATATTTTGTCAGTTAATTAGTGTTTTGTTTTTGCCTTTAAACATTATTTGGGACCGTGTTTGATTGAATGCACATGCTTGCAGGGTATAGTGCACATCGTTGCCCCACTCGATCTTCGGGAGGAGGGGAAACCAACGATCACAGATGAAAGGGTTCCGGTGCTCAATTTGTTCCAATTATTCCATTACTTGTGGAGTGAAGATGGACATGGTCTTCCTCTCAACTGGAAGGGGATCTCTGCATACTGGAGTCACACCCGGGAACACATGCCATGGGGTGCGCAGCACCCAGCAAGTGATCAGCACATTCCATGTGCAATTTACGGAGACGAGGCGAGGTACACGTCTGCGACAGGAGTGCCTGAGAAAATACTGGCTATACTTGTGAGCTTTCCATTGTTTTCTCCGCGGTCAACCCGCAACAGCAAGTTTTGCGTCTTCGCAATGCGGTGCTCTTTGATGGTGAAGAGGAAAACTCTGTGGAGAGTGTTCGAGTATATTCGATATGCCATGAACTTTTTGTTCAATGGACACAAGCCATCACATCCTTTTCCTGGATGTGATGATATGCCACGGAGTGATATGGCAACCTATCCCGGGGAACCCTTGTTCGAAAAGCGGCCGCTTAAGTTCGCCCTCACAGAACTGAGAGGAGATTGGGCTTGGTTTATGGATATTTTGAATTTGAAGCCGCGCTGGAACAGTGCTCAGAACTGTTTCAAGTGTGGGGCTTGGCGGAATGCATCAACACTGGGTCAGTCAGGGTACGATTTCTCTGATTCAGCCCTGTGGCCATCAACGATTGTGACGCATGTGCAGTTCATTGCCACAAAACTCAATGAAGGCCCTATTTGAACCTCGTCTGTGGTTGAAGTTTGTGTTTACTATAAGTCCCTAGCTAGTTTGAGCACTAGTGACTATGCACACTCTTGGAAAAGAATTGTTTTTCTGACTCAAGGCCCCCTCTTTGCAATCATCGGCTTCCACTACCTTATGGTACGCTTCTGTATGATGCATAATTTCCATCTTGGCACCGTCCAGCGATCAAACGGCTCGGCCCTGACCCTTAACCAGCGTTGGCCATGCATGCATGAACATGTATCCGTTTAACTTGTTTACGAAGTACCACACAAATCGACATGTTTCCCAGGATGCATCTATTTGATGCTGGATTCTTCTGTGATCCGGCAACTCCATGGGCAGAAGCTGTGAAGATATTTTTCCAACATTTCAGATCATGGAAGAAACGCAACAAAATTTCCTGCTCGCAACCTGGGTTTACGCAATATATCGTTGCTTGGTGGTAAAGTGATGGGTCAGGCCGTTTGTGGAGTGGTGGTTTACAGTGTTTGAAACACCGGTACCAGTAATGGAACCAAGGTTGATCGGATGGAACCGGTGATGAACCTGAAGGCTTTCAACGGCCGTGTGGTAGCCGCATGGTTGGCAGAATCCTGTGTATTGCTCTCATCCCGCACCCCTGGGCACATTGAGAACGCAATGGTTGCTGGATGCATGAACCTTGCAAGCTTTAACATGCAGTGTTGTCAGTGAGTGCCGGGTCTGTTCGGATATACCTAATAAGGACAGCGGCAAATGCCTTTGTAACTGCTATGGAGAACGCGGGCCGCTATTTGCTACTAGGATGAACATACGTTGCTCGCTGTACAGACTTTTTCAACACACCATGGTGGTGTACATCACTGCAAGGTCTGACAGAGAGGCTTCCACCATCAAGGAGCATGGCCAGAAATATTTGCTGCTCATGAAAGCCCTAAACCGCAGATCTTTGAGGAGTGAAGGGAGTTGGGAATACATGCACACGTGTAGATGTTGATTCGCATGTACATCAACATCACAACTTTACATGTTGATGAGGTAACCCTGATGTTTTTCTCTGCAGGAATGGCAAATTGCGATGGGGGCTGCT
This sequence comes from Porites rus, assembly GCA_964035705.1. NCBI lineage: Eukaryota > Metazoa > Cnidaria > Anthozoa > Scleractinia > Poritidae > Porites > Porites rus. The sequence goes on from CAXIVM010000115.1 coordinate 15,283, forward strand.
GCCCAAGCACCATGCAATTTGTCTGCCCAGTCGATCTAGAACAATTTGCTGTGTACTTTTTCTTTTAGACCCACGGCCATGGCGTTGGACCCAGGCAGTGGACCACCAAATTCGAGAGATGATGTCCTTTAGTTCCTTGGCTCGATGAGCAGCACACACCATGTGGCTCAACTTGTTTTTTGTTGCATTTTCTCAACACGCGCGCAACACCAAGGGCTTAATGCCCGGTTTGAACACACTTTCAGCGACGAAGACTTCATGCGTTATCTCAAAAGCTGCTCAATCTGCATCTGCTTTTTTGGTCCAGTCTGTACCGTTTGAGCTTTGCTTGGTGTGGATTGAGTTGGGTGAGTGGCTGATGAGTCTGATGAGGTCTTGCGGTGGCCAGCCATAGATTCAATATGACTGCCTCAATCCTCAAGCGAAGCTTGCTTCGCTTGAAGCACGCCAAAAAGAAAATCAGGTGGGAGAATGTACATGTGAATACTGCACTGTATTTGGTGCATGGGGTTTAGTTTGATCATGTTTGATCTAAATCGTTGCTCTGAGATCCCGGCAAGGAACGTGGCACTGAAGCGAGAGATCGCCCGCTGAGCCATAAATGGATGTGTGCGGACGCCGGTGGAAAACAATAGTCGGCCGTGGCACATGCTACAAGGGAGAACTGAGGGGTTGTCTGTCCTAGAACGGACAGTCTGTTCTAGAACGAACGAAGGTGACACAAAAGCGACGACTTTGAAATACAGCGTCGATGGAAGCCTAGGGGTATATATCAGTAATAATTATATATCTATCTTACATACGTGTCTTTCATTTTTTGGTATGTTGCTGTTTGCCATTCATCCTCTCAGTTTGGTCTTCACATGAGCTCCACACCGAGGAGTTCGTGGAATCCTGAGACTCTTTGCTGAATTGACACAACATTAGACTAACCAAGAACACAACATTAATTCTAAGAAATGTAATTGAATTGAATTGTAAGAACCAACAATTAGACAACATGTTGTGTAATTCTTTCATGTAACATGGACCATTATTACGAAATTAGACTCAGAACACAACACTATCCTCTCACTAGACCATCCAGAAATGAACCATCCATCTCAACTACTACATCCATCCATCCTAAAGCCTAAACCCTAAACCATCTCTTTAGACTAAGAAATTGATTTTTTCACGTGGACCGGACCAGTTCTTGTGACCGGTGTGATCCCGATTCGCCGATTCGCCGGTCCGATCCTGGCTTTGTTGGACTGTTCTCATTGGTGACAAGGACGATGATGATAATTATTGTGTTTGATGATGACCATGATGCTGTTGATGAGAGCACCGAGAAATTCTCACTAGGCATCACTCCCAGTGTTGCATCACTCTCAATTCTCACTAGGGCATTTCTGTTGTGTTGTACCTTTATGGATAGACACGACCTGTCTGGGACACGACCTGTCTGTACAGTCAACCGCCCCCAACTGATCGGTCAGTCCCCCGGAGTGGTCCTTTGGGCACCGCCCAGGCCGACGAAGCCCAACTAGAGATGGTTGGGCGGTGGTTGACTGGGACTAGATTGGGATGACTGTATCCCAATGTGTCCTCCAATTGTTTGGGTTTGAAATTCTCATGACTTGTCGGAGACGAAGAAGATGGTCTCCAATGTATCCCCAGAAGAGGTTGCCGCATGCAAACTCCTGGACAGACAGGTGCTCTCTCCTCCGTACGGCCCTCCACTTGATTTGCTGGGTCAAATCGTATGGATCCAACTGGAAAGGCCTATCACTCTATAGTAGGGACTGATCCTCCCACCTTTTGAAAGCAGCCGCCTGCTGCGAGCCGACCACGTATATCGGACGGGTCGCGAGTTTCGCAGGAGAGTGTCTCTCGAAAGTGTGGGAAGCCTCAGGTTGGACATGGCGATGACTGAGTTTCGTGGAAAGAAGACGGGGACAACTATCTTCAACACGACCTGGTTCATTGTACCAAACACTTTTGAAAATTAGCTGATACAGAAGAACAACGGTTTGGGGGTGTATACTCTCCAAGCAATGGCTTTTGGTGGGGCTGTGCTGAGCTGTGGGCTTTGGGCGATGTGAACATGAGGCAGACTTGCAGCGTTCACGTTGTCTTCTTCCCTGCAAGTCGGTACAAGGAAAACACACGCGAAGGTCTTGGAGCAAGTCGGTACCATCCTACGTATACCATCCTGTCTTGTCCGGAGTCCATGTGGTCAGCAAGCCGCAAGGCCGAGACAGCAAGCCTTGCACACCTTCAGTTTGACAGCAACCCCAACCTGTGCACACTTTGTCACCCATGCCTTGCAGTGCCCAAAGGGCACAAGAAGAGGGACGAAGCATGAATATGCTATGTCCATATGGGAAGCCAGCATTTTGATGGATGGAACCTGCTGAGAGACGAAGCATCCTTGGTGGATGCGAATGGAAGTGCAGCAACACGTACAGTGCAACTTGTACATATATATGTACCATATGTACTTTGGCTCAAGGATCAAGCGACTAGAAAAGGTGCGGTTTCCGTTCCGACGCTACGCCGCTTATGGACCGTCAGTGATAGCTTCAAACTTCGCTGATTAAGATCCACTCGCAGGTTATCAGCCGTACGCGCTCTTTATAGCCGTACGAGCTACACGAGACCAAGAACAAGACTAGTCATTACAGAAACCTGCAATGTCAAGCTCAGGAGGAAATGGAAGCGAACCCTATTCATTCGCTGCTCCTGGTGGTCCCAACACCATTTCGTCACCAGACTCTACAATGGGTACTGATTCATCAGCAAATGCTGACGTTATCACTATGCCTACTGGATCACAAATCTCGGAAAGATCCGTGCCACCGGCTCGGAATCTGACCGATCTTGCACCCGTAGGACCAAGAAGATCGACGAGAGCTACAACAAGATCTACATCGCCTATAACGTCTACCGCGAGATCCCCAAGAAGGAGTATAGAGAAGAGACGTGACGATGATAGAGGAACAAAAGAGCAAAGAAGAGAGATTCAGCTGGGTGAAGAATTGAGATCGGCGAGAAACACATACAATTTTCTTCATGAAGAATATGAATGCATCAAAGCCGGATACTCACGACTACACCACGAGGCTGAAGTGGAGTTCAGGCAAATGTCTGACTACAACAGGAAGATGCAGGAACATCTACAAGAGATGACACAGGAAGATGAAGGAGCAACAATAAGAATTGAAGAGCTCGAACACAAGCTACGCTTGGCGGAATCGACAGCTGAACATATCTACATGAGATATCAAGAGCTTGCACAAGAAACTCATCAAGAACATTCAGAGCTTGAATCTGTGAAAGCAACGAAGGACAGAATGTCCCAAGAGCTTCAAGCAGCAATTGGACACATCCAAGAACAGAATGAATCTTCATTGGCGATCAATAGAAGATCAAAAGCCATTCAGGATGAGAACACAGCCTTCGTCGGAATAGCTGACCAGATACAAGCTAGAATGATTGCGCTACAGGATGAGAATGTCAACATGCACGAGGTGATCCAACACCAGAGAGAAGAACAATGGAACAGTGAGGTCAGGGAAAGACGTCTTCAACACAGTGTTCACTCATCTCAAGATCAGAGCAATCAGGAAGCTATGGTTATTGATCATCTACGAGGTCAACTAGCTATGGCACGTGGAGCTGAACTCAACGCGAGAGCGGAGATAGAAGAGATGGAAGTGGGCATGAGGATGGAGATGTTTGTATGCCAGACTGAAGTCTCTGCTAAAGAAATGGCAGAAATGAAGGCGAGCCACCATGAATACGAAGCAAACGTCGCAAAGGAGGTTATTGCAAAAGGAGAAATATTCAACAACGAAGTCCTAGAAGGTTCCATCCGTGAACGACAACAGTTGAAAGACGCCAACCTCGCTCTATCCGAAGCCAACGCACAGCTGAAAAGAGAGAATATGATGAGAGCTCCTATGTTCGGCGATGATGGTGCTGAAATTCAACAGAAGATCAGAGAACTGGAGAATGCACTATTGGAAAGCCAGAAGGAGACAAAGAATGTCATTATGGAAAATGCGAAATTAAAAGCAGAAGCACGAATGGCACCCATAGTCTCTCGGTACAGCAAGCGTCCTAGTTCCAGAGACCGCGGGTTACCAACCCACGCGTCCGAGGAAGATGAGATTCGGAACGCAAAAGAGGAGGCGAAGCACTACAAGGACGGGTACAATGAAATGACAGAGAGCCGAGATGAGATGTATGAATGGTATGCCGAAACCCACAATGAGTACGCCGAGGAAAGGGAGAAATCAATTGAGCTATCCGAGGCGAACAAATCATTGAGGGACAAGATTTCAGAAGCAGAAGCATCCTCTTCATCTCATCTTGCACCGGCAACCTCTACAATCATGAAAGTATCGAGGAAGGAAGAATCAAAGATAAACGTTCCGTCATGGCCCAGGATCAATGATCTTGGACTATGGAAGGCAAATCTCATTCAATCGATCATCATTGCGGCCAATGATTCAGATCAAGAGCCCTGGATCGACTGGATCAAAGAAGCCATGGACGATCCTGATCCGGACAAGTTTGTCGACTCAGGAGACCAAAGATCCATTCAATCGATGCCAAACTCGGCCTAGCTCTTACCAAGGTCGTCATGGATGCGAAAGATGATGGTTCAGGTGTAGCTATGAAGTTGAGGACGAGGATCAATGCAAAAGGGAGAACATCAAGCCTCATAAAGGGAAGAGAGGTCCTAGCCCTGATCCTTATGAATTTCAAGACAACATCAAATGTGGAAGTCTTATATACTTCAATGCACCTCTACCAACTAGAATATCAAGGAGACAAGAACTTATCGTTGTTCTTCCACACTTGGGATGAGATTCTGGCAGGAATGAAGCCCGTTGACGTCCCGAGCGACGAAACTCTTCGGGATCTCCTATGGAGAAAGATCAGGAACTCAAACCTCATGGCATACGACATCAGCGCCTACAACAGCATGAACGACGATGATGCCAAGAAGACATACAAACATCTACGTGATATGATCAGAAGGCACATCGAACGGCAAACTGAAGACAGGATGATCCTGGAAAAGGAGAAGGCAGTGAAGAATGTGGCCAATATCTTTCAGAATCTCAAACCAGGCGGACCTGCTCCAAAACTGAAAGCTGCACCAGCTGATCCGAAGAAGAAACCAAAAGGGCAACAAGAACAGGTTGTCTCAGAAGACGCTGCTGCAGTGAAGCCGAAACCCAATCCCAAGAAGCATCCTGAAGACAAGAACAAAAAGGGAAAGGGGAAAGGTAAAGGTGATGGAAAGGATCGCAGCCGAAGTCCGAGTACAGACAAGAAGAAGATACCATGCAAATACTTCGTGAAAGGTAACTGCACTATGGGGAAAGATTGCCCATTCAGTCACAAGAAACCCAGATCACCATCCAGAGGATCTTCTGTCGGAAAGAATGACAAGCCAGTATGTTGGATGTGGATTCGAGGAACTTGTGACAAAGGGAAGGATTGCAAGTTCTACCATGACCCAAAAGCCTCTCCTAAGAAAGGGATATCTGCACCAGCTGACTCAGGAGACGATAGGCCAAAGCCCAAGGCAAAACCAAACCGAAGCCTAAGGCGAAGCCTGGAGCCCCAGCCATTGACGGTGAACTCTTCATGGACGAATCCGAAGATGAAGGGATTGCTGCATCCGCCAAGGCAAGAGAAGGAGGTGCAAAAGTATCCTTTGATGAGGAGACTTGTGAGATCATGTTGAACGAAGCGATCTACTCAGTCAGGAACAAATGGAAGGTAGTAGAAAGGAAACCTCTACGTCCAGACATCAAACGATACGATGAGAAAGAGCTCACCTGCTACACGAGGAAAGAACAAATCAGATTTGAAGAAAAGGTCGCAGAGGCAAGAGGCATATTGATGGTCCCCTACACTGAGATCAAGAGGGTCCGAATACCAGTTGGACCAAAGGGTGACCTAGCGGTCACTATGTCTTTTGACGAAGATGACGGCCTAGTTTTCCATCATAAAGTCATTCCTCATGTATGCGAGGGAAAGAAAGATCATGCAGACACAAAGACATTGTCTATTCCAGCCAAAGGGTCAAGAACAAAGTTCATCATGGACACAGGATGTGGGTATGATTTGATATCGAAAGGCAGAGCCAAGAAATTAGGTCTGGAAGTGAGAGAAAGCGACCAATCAATGTCATTCTATACCGCAAATGGAGTGACATCCACAAAGGGAGTCGCCGACATTCATTTCGACGAATTTGACTCTACCTACTCCCCATTCGTCTTAGATGAGTCTCCTTCAGTACTGTCTGTTGGAAAGAAATGCATGGAGGAAGGTTACACATTCATATGGCCAGCCTGCGGCAACCCGTACATGGTTTCCCCGAACTACAAGAAAATCATGTTAGAAGTAGAGGGAAACATCCCATATATTGTCAAGGGCAGTGACTTCTGTAACCCCACCGACGATGTAAGGGCGGAGATGATCGCAAGGTTCACCCTAGGAGAAGGTGAAGCTGATTACCAATCGGCTTTCATCAACTGTGATGTGGATCCTCAAGGCGTCATGTGTGATGATGACGACCTCCCTGTGATTGAGCCTCCAAAAGTCAAAAGACGAAAGAGGAATAAGAAGTTCAAGGCATCTCCTGGAGAAGAAGATGAGGTAGGATCAGATGTCGCCGGAGAAAGTGAACCAGAAGCTGACGATGATGATGCAGATGACATCGAGGTGGATATTGTTGACGGTGCAAGCAGAATGGTGAGAAGAGGAACTCTGAAAGCAGATGCCAGGAAAATCGAACATCTACTCACACACCGTTACAAGAATCCCTACTGTGAGTCATGCATCAGAGCAAAGATGAAACACTTCAAGACGCATCGAGGAGCGTTCAAGAGAAAGCTCAAAGCTTTTGGGGATCTGGTTACCTTTGATTTTGTCGATACGAGGAACATCCTTGATCAAGGGATCAGTACTGATCGAGAGATCTTCGTCATTCGTGACAGGTACACAGGCGTCATATGGGCCTATCCGTCGAAAGAGAGGTTTGCCAAGGACGTGGTCAATGCAATAAACCACTTCAAAGGATTGAAGAAGATCAAGATTGCTTATGCCGACAAAGCCCCAGAGTTTGAGACGGCTATGAAGCAGCTGAAGATCCCATTCGATCATTCTCTACCGAATCATCCTCAGAACAATTCTCTGGCGGAGAGGAACAATCAGTTCATTATGATGACAACCGCAACCTGCCTCTTGGAAGCGGGATTACCACCATGTTTCTGGAGCTATGCAGTAGAATGCGTCAGCCATCTTTTGAACATTGAGGAAGGAGAGGACGGAGTGAGCCCTTGGTACAAGCTACATGGAAAAGAGTTCCATGGAGAGAAGATCCCCTTTGGTGCAAAGGTCTTCTTCATGCCGAGCAGTCAAGGAAGGATTGAGCAGAAGCACAAGTTTGATCCCAAGGGAATCCCAGGTATTTTCGCCGGATATGAGATCAAGCCCGGGATGAACTGGTCGAGACAATATAGAGTGTGGAGTGCAGTGGCGTAGCTTCTCGTTCCACACAATTCCAGGAACCATTAACAAGGACCCATGTACTCCGACACGTGTCTGACGGTATGTAGCGACCCGGTGGGAAGCGACGATAATAGACTGGGACTTTGACGACATAGATGCAATCTCCATTGGGGAGATCCTGGACACCTTCTTTTCCTGTCATTCCTTTTACAAAGACTGCACGAGGCAAGACCGGAGTCTGAGTGTATGGGAAATTAGGAATGTCGTCCGTCTTAGTCTGAAAGATTTGATGATCGATTTTCTTATGATCGACTGATGGAGAGACCATGTCAGCCAACTCTTTGGAGCTCAAATCCTCTGGGTCAAGAAGGTTGATCAACATACAAGCCCGGCGCCACGCAAGTGGAGTCCGAAAGGCCTTTGTATGAATATCAGCACACATCTTGTGGGAGATCTCGTAGAGCAGCACGAAATGGTCCTGTTGAAAATGTTCATGCAATGAGACAATGGATATCCCATGAGTGCGTTCAAGATGACGCATGGTGGGATTCTTCCCGGTTCTGGCAACTCCAATCATACCTTGATTATCATCATGGAACAATATTTCAGGAGCTTTGCCCGAGAGCGTTTGCCAGAGGCCGATGGAGGGTATCCCAAAGTTGCGGAGAGTGGAATCCGCCGCGACTATTTCTGCTTCAGGTGTTGAATGGCTGATACATCCTTGACGTTTGCTCCCTCCAGCAATGGGAAATCGTGTATGCTTACCTTGTACGTGCATGTGAGAGCCCGACGTGGAACGAAGGGTCTCACCGCAACCAGCAAAATCAGCATCAGCGAAGATTCCGACTGAGAGAGTTGCGATCGGATCGCCAACCCATCCAATCATGCGCTTGTCTAGAGTGCTGTTGACATAGCGCATGAGATGATGCAAACGAGCATCATCATTGCTGGTCCATTTATTCACATTCCTGGCCAGCATGTTGATTGATCTCAATAGATCGAATCGAGCAATTCTGGCAGCGTACAACAACTTCATGAGTATACTCGCTGCATGTGGCGCCAAAGAACCACGGTTTCCATCGTCCGGAGTGACGTCAGATTCGGACTTGGAATGCAACTTACCAGAATACTTGGGGTCAAAGGTGTTAGCACACCATGGACACGTAACGGCCTCTTTCCCTGGAGCGGGTGCTCGTGCGGGATGAGATTTGGTTTCTTCTGGGACGCTTGGTGTCGTGACCTTCTTCAATTTTGTATCATGACCGACAATGTCTAAATACTTCTCGACGGACAGTTTCAACAATCCTTCCATGTTGTATGAGACGGTGTTGACTACTGTTCCATCGTGGAGTTTGGACTCTCCTCGTGTGAGCATGCAGCCGAGATAAAGTCCAAGATCAGTCTCGGGCTCAATCCTGAGTTTCGTTCGTAGCATAGACCATCCTTTGGTCATGTTCTCGGTTGGTCCGGCAAGTTTCAGGTCGTCCACATATATAACGAGAAGAAGTTTCAGGCCTTCATGAAAATACACTGATGGCCATTCATCACCAATTGGCTTGAAGCCAAGTTGGCGCACCTGCGTATCGCAGTGCTTCTCCCACATTGTACCTGCGTCCGGATGTCCATACAAGGCTTTGAGGAGGCGTACCACTGGTCGATGATACTTTGATACATCAACATCATCTGGCCACGCGTCTGACGGTAACTCGACCCAACAGGGCGGTCCCGTAAGAGAAGCCTGAATGTATGCCTGAATCGCATCAGCGAGCTTGACCGAATGTCCGGGAACACATCCATAGAAATCTGCCCATCTAGAAGATTCAAAGGACGCTGGTGAATTGCCCAAGTCCTGAAAGAAAGCTGCTTCCCAATTCTGATTCTTCACTTTGTTTCCTAGCAATACTCCTCTTCCCTTAAATTTTCGTCTCTCATCACTCATTGGCAACTGGTAGTTCTTTTCCACAATGATGCCATGGACCCTTGCAAAGTGCACGACCTGCTTCAGAGTGAGCGCTTCTTGTTTTACGTCGTGATACTCCCGAATCACAGAGAAGTCGAACACTCCTTGCTCATGAAGTCCCAACCATTCTTTTCTCATTGAGGCTTTGGCCTTGGGATTCTTCAGCATTTCTGCTCGACTAACAGGTCTGGAGACTGCTGCATTGAACAGGTTCCGATAAGCACTCATCGGGTTCGTTGTGTCGGCATATGTGTATCTTTCTCGATGTTTGGAGATCGAGTTGATGCAGGGCATTGACGGAAATGACAAGTGATGATCTTTCAAGTTCTTTGTGAAATCTTCGGTTGTGCATCTATTGGATTCCGTTGGCATTGCATATGCTACTGCCATATCATTGAGGATTTCTCCACTGTTGACATCAATGATATTGAGTGGATCCCAAGTAGCACGTGGGCCGAACCCATTCTCCACACTCGTCCATTCCTCCCATTCGACTAAGTAATCGTCGTCGCTTGGGAGTTCTGTGGAAAGTGTAGATGCCGAAGATGGACTATAGCCCCCCATGTCATCGTCATCGGTGATCAGCGTCCGATCTTTCTTCAGATCGATGAAGATGTTGGGCGATACGTCCTTAGGATCATCATCCTTGTCCTTCTTCTTTTTCTTCTTCCTTTTGTCCTTGCTGGATCCCGCACCTTTACTCTCTCTCTCTTTCATCTTTTCTTTCTCGAGAGCTTCTTTCTTCTCAGCGATAGCTCTATCAGATAGAGACAACGCTTTCCATTCTTCTGGAGTATATTTTGATCTTGGTCTCGGTGATGACCTGAAGAACCTTCTTCCGTCTGATCCAACCTTATATGGATTCCCTTTTCTGTCCAGTTTCACGGTCTCACCATCATCATTCAAGTAGATGATACCATCACTTGCCTTTCCCACGGACATGTGTTCCATTGAAGGATCTCCAACTGGCGGGTGATCTTCCCTGCCGGTCGAAGGTGGTACCTTCGCCTTGGCAGGTTTGGACAATATTTTGGAGTGACCGCCATCAGGTTTTGGATCATCATCACCACCGGGATCATTTCGTTCTTCATCATCTGCTTCATGATCTTCAATGGCGTCTTCGTCGTCCTCATCCCTAATCTCCCTTTCCGCAAGCTCCTCAAAATCCATACTGCGCTCACTTGGTTCGTAATCTCCATAGTCAACCATTCGACTAGGATCTCCGACCTCTGGCTCTCCATCTCTCCTGTCACGGATCTTCATGCCTTCCAACGTGTTGTTGATCTTCTCATATCCTTCCTTCAACGGGAATTCGATGGGAGCGAGGAATACCAGGGTCTCCGTGAGCTGTGGTGTGAGTAGCTTTCTGATAGGACGATTGGCATCATTGGGTCGAACGTGCATGCTTCCTGTATCATGCCTCCAAGGCATCCTCATCTCCAGAGGCGGGCGCCTGCTTATCTCAATCCCCGTTCCTGGCCTTAGCCAATGTTCCTTGGGCTCCAGACGCTGCGCTACAGTTTTCTATTGCCTCCTTGTCGACTGATACAGCTTTGCTCCAGTCACAAGAGGTTCCTCTCAACACTTGTCATCCTGCCACCCTTCGTGTGATCAACACGCTTTTACGTCTTGTTCATGGGGGGAGTGGGGGGCAGGACGGTGCATCAATTCGCGCTTTCGGTGCGGTGCAAGACCATTTTGCGCGCCTGGATTCGAAGGAGAAAAACCCAAAAACAAATAAAAATTACCGAGATGAATGGCGACGCGATGGCGACACACTCACCCGAGTGCATAATGTGCCGAGAACACAAGAGTTTGTCCCTAGTGAAGACTCACACTGTCCTGTCCGGCTGTCGGATCTGTCTGATTATTGTAGGACTGAGAAGTACTACAAGAGCGGTAAGGACACAAAAGTTGATACCTAGCGTTTCAAGGGTAATTCCGTAGGTAAGGACGATCCATGGATAGGAAATACAACATTCCTGATCGTTTCCAACGGTCACGGACACAGCCCACAACATGAAACGACAGACAACAGCAATAACAAGCAAAAGGGCGATGTCACGGCGATTGCAACAGGCATACAAGCGTGGGGGATGAACACCATTGCCCACGAGCACATGTTCATTGCACAAACAGCAAAATATGTTGCAAGTGACACACCTCCGGGAAGAAAACCCGTGTTGCATTTGGTCTTACAAAGGAGATCAGGACGGTCACACAAATATCAGTTCGAACTCCATCAGCAAGACGTCAAGGGTCCTCAAGATATCTTTGATAGATGCATCATGCTACAAGAGCTCGAAAGAAATGTCCCATGTCTAGTCCTCATGTGTGCTGAAGAACAGAATTGGTTTACCTTTCTCCAGACTTGTTTGAAGAAGCAATTCATGAACATCGTGACAATCACAGAGGACGACGATGCCTGCTCTGCTTATGGCATCAATAAAGTGAAAGCATGTGTCCGGTCCAGTCTTGATTGTGTCTTCTTTGCGGGTCCTTGCACTGGTGGTTCTGCATGGAATCGCTTGAATAGGACTGTAAGTATAAAGGCCGAAATGCAGATTGAGAAACATCAAGAGTTGTATTGGTCGTTGTGGAATTGCTTTGCCCATGCACTTGACCATGTATTCGCAATAGGAGCATGTGCGCTTACTGAGCTACCTAGAAGTTGCGAGTATTGGAGAGATGATAGAATGACAACTCTGATAGAAGGCACGGAATCACACGTACATGACTTCGACGGATGTATGTATGGCCTCGCAACTCATTATGGTCATAGAAATATACCCATCAAGAAGCCGTGGAGGATTGTGTCGTGGGGGGTGCAGTTTCAAAGTTTGATGAAGAAGTGTGATCATAAACATCAGCATGCACCTTGTGCCGGAAGAGAAACGAGAGTAACTCAATTGTATACTCTTAGAATTGCGCAGCATATGATAGAGACTTTGAACAAACGTGCATTGTCATTGTGGAAGAAGCAACATGTGACCAGCCGTGCTCCTGTGCTTTACGATTGGTCGCGATCGCCGCATCCCTCCATGTCAAACGGTAACCCATGTTCAGAAGTCAATATCAATAAAAGATTTGACAAGATCATTCAGTCGGTTCACGATTCTAAGAAGAAGAAATTCACTTGTGAAAACAACCATGACACTCATGATTCATGCGCCAGTGTCATTACCTTTCACAATCATCTTGAGCAAGATTTTGAGATCAACCAAGCTAGCCATTTTGGTGCCGGCGTGATCCAGCAATTTGCCAAGAAGAAGTTCGCTGAGTTCCATCCAATCACTGTTGGGCTGTCACCGGCAACCCTACCACAAAGGGGGAACTCATTAGCATTCGTGAGCCATTTCTGGAGATTGACAACATCCCTACATCGTGGAGATTGTGTAGTCAACATGTTCCGTTCTACTGTTTATGGGGCCACAGGGAGGAGCATGGCCTCAGCCAAGAAGCTGAAAGAACACCTCCAGAAATTGGATAGCAGACGAGGGGAGAGTCCTACACTTGTTCCTAGACAGTTCGTCGAGGACATGGACCCAGGACAAGCTCTGCAACTGGCAGAGAAGTGGATGGAGAGAGGGGTACCACCCGTCTACTCTATCAGCGCTTGTTATTGTGCCGTTGAAGCTAAGGGTGGAACCATCCAAGAGCGCCTCGTGAGATCCCTCAGAGTGTTGCTCAGCAAGTATGACCCAGAGACGGACGACGGCAAGGAGGTAACAAGGGCATTCTTTGCTGGAATAAAGAGGGTGATCGGCATCGTCAAGAGTCAAGAGCGACAGGTACGACCAGAACACGAACCTCTTGGGCCGCCACCTCCTCCTAATCCGGAGCACTTTCCCTATGAGGCGTTTGCATCCAATGATGTTTGGGACAGGTTGGAATTATTTGCAGACAATCTCTTGGCTTTATTCATGCCGGAACCCTTCAACCAAGAAGCACCAGTCAAAGGGATGTTGGCAGACCTGAATGAGAAGGTCGCCAAACGAGGCATGAAAGGTATCAATTCCACTGCGATGTCAAAAGATTCACTTCTAGACATCACGAGGGACGGGTACTTCTATGATTCCATGAATGATCTGCATCACAGGATACCCATTGAAGGTCGTAGCAGCAACTACATGGCAATGACCGGCGAACATTGGGAACGCAGCTGCAGATACATCAGCTTGGCGGGTGCGTCATTGGGATTTGCATTGAGGTTTCACAACAAGAATCATCCCGAAGATCTCACATCTTTGACTGACCTCATTCAGATCATTGCAAAAGGGCAATCGGGAGGAACCTTGGAAAGATGTGCCGCAATCAACAATTTCCAGTGCATCCAAGCGTTGTATCAATGCATTCATAGGCATGTCATTGAGCACTCTGCCATTTCCCTCAGATCTGAAACGAATGCGCAGATGCTCGCTGCATTCCAGCATTTGAAAGAATGGTTTCCAGAGGTGAAACCGGATGTGTGGACATGTTCTTGGTGCTGAACTAGGAGTCCATCGAGACCTTCTCGCAAGGGACACATCGATCAGTATCTTGAATCAGTACATTGCAGAGCTCCATTTATCCGAAGCCAACCTGGATGAAGAACCAGATCTGGAGACCTTGGGCAAGCCAAAGGAGAAGATCTACTTAACCTTCGAGAATCCCTCAATCGGACCACCCAATCTGAAAGATTTCAGTGCGGTGGAACCTCAATGGTTGTGTCAATTTCGGATCCATCATGCCAAGAACAAAGGGCTTAGTCAGGATGAAATCACCAAACAGATGAGGGAGGAAGCAAGAAGGGCAAGAGATCAAAGTGGAGCACCAAAGAATCGTGATGACTATACCCAGACTTTTGGAGGAAAAGGAAGTTCGGTACCACCGGGCGGTCCTTACACTTCATCTAGTTCAGGTCCTAGGCCACCTTGGGAAAGGAACAATGAACAATGGGATCCTTGGTCATCCGATGTACCTCATGGAGCGTATGATGTTCCACGACCTCCACCGAAAGCTCCGCCAAAGTGCAAACCCATGCCGAAGCCGAAACAGCCTGCACAGCCAAAAGAATGGTTTGCCACGCTTCCTCCTGAAGGTGTGACGACTATCGGGTGCAACGGTATGGACTACCTTGGCAAACCCATCATATTCAATCTCTGGACTTATCGAAGCAGTACCACTGCTTACGCTACAGCTCCGTTTGCTGGTCCTCGTACAGCCGAGCCAGGAAGAGATTGGAGACAGTATGTGAGAAGGCTCACGTATTATGTCGGGGTGACTTTGGGTGGAAATTATAGATCGAGTTCATCAATGGGGCTTCAACCTCTCACCGATTCTCATTTGAGGACAAAAGTGAACGAGAGCGATGGTTTTTGGACAAAGCTCTATGTTGAGATGGTTGAAGAGTTCGATCTGACAAGTTGTTTTCAGTATCCCTCAGCAAGGGCCATGGTACTTATCTTGAAGTTGAACGATGTGCCAGAGGAGGCCGCATATCACATCAAGTTCCTTTCATCCAAAGTTGGGTGCCACACCGAGGAGAAGGACAAGGTGATGATTGACGGGGATACAGGAGTCATGGATGTTGATCATTTGAGTGGCCAGATTAGAGGAGTCGGTACCGGACACACCATTCTTGTGACAGACCTTGACTATGCGACTAGAGCAAGTTCGTCAAAGAAAATCACGACGATGCAGTACGGTATCCGAACTGAGATGGCATTCGAAAATTGCTGTGTATTCCAAGTTCAGGGAGAAAGGCATCAAGACATCCTGGATACTCTTGATAGAGTAGTCGTTTTCTTGGAAGAACATGGACAAGATCAGGGGGACGGTACAACCGTCCACATCTGGCTGTGTCTTCATTGTATGTTTCCGAACGGCAGCACACTGAGGTTGACCGAGGCGACATTCAAAGAGTTCTCAAGGAAGTTGGCTGAGAAGGTCCATTCGATCGGACAGCTCCTGACTACTCCAGTATTAGTGAACATCCAGCCAGATTCAAAGTTCTTCGGGCCAGCAAGATATGATCACAGTCACATTGTCACCGACATTGTAGACCAAGTGAGACGAAGTGGTGCCTTGGCCACCAAATCGTCACGTGCCTGGAAAGCTATGTACTCAGTTGCAGGTGCTCCCAGTGCGAACTATATCACAGGCGGCGACAAGAACAAGATTTGGGCTGTGATGGAGAAACAACTCACGAGAGAAAGGGTCATCCTATTGTGTTCAATGAATAAAGTTCATGTCAGTGCTTTGAACAACATGGCAGAGGACGAGATCCAGGTCCCAATTTCTCAGGACAACTTCGACAGGTACTTGAACGTTGCTATGTCGGCAAGTGATGGGCAACCGAAGAAGACCAGCACGAAGCATACTGTTGGTGGGAGCTTCAGTCAAGGTACCGAATGGAGGGACATCAGATTCGTTCTGAAAGATCCGGAGCCTGAGGAGGACAGGATGGAATATTGGATGACGGGAAATCGGAGAGTTGAGAATTACAAAGCCACTGCAGATGCCGCACCATATCTTTGTGAAGATTGCAACAAACATGATGCATCCGAGGATTGGAACACACACAAAGACAATAGAAGCCATTGTGTGAATTGCAACTTCAACTTTTGGTGTGTTCAGAGCGGCACTCCCACGATTCAACAAGAAAGAGAAAGCATTTGGGAAACTGCAGTGAGAGTTAGAGTCCTTTGGGAGAAGAATGCTGAATGGAACCGTTTGTATCCAGCGCAGAATCTCCGTGAATTCATGGTCGAGGGTGCGATGATGCTATCCAGGAAGAATCCGCCTTGGATTCAAGGAGCATTGAAAGCTATTTCGCATCATGGTGGAATCAGAGCCCCGTCGGAACTTGTGGAACAGTACTGTACCCAAGGGAAGGGATCCACTCTTTTCATCCACCGAGACTATGATCCAGACAGTGAAGACTATGGCTTCCGAGCGTATATGGACTATGGGAATGTGGCGTACCACGACTACATCCAATATTTCTTCACGCACAAGGAGTACCAGGACGTCTTCTCGTTGAATGAATATAGGACTGTTACAAATTCTGAGCTTGCGGGCGATATCATGGAGTTTTGGACTGGTGTTCTCGAACTGGCCGGCATCTTCAAAGACACGCTGTTCGAGGATTGGGCTCAGATCAATGAATGCAGAAGAGGTATAGAAATGTCTTTTCTTCACTTCTATGCAGCGAGCCGAAAATCAATCAATGACAACACCAAGAGGAATAAACCTTCAGGGCTCCATGTTACAGCTGAAGAACAAGCCTGTATCGATGCCGTCATGTCCAGGTATGCTACCAGACCAGAGTTCAGGAGAATGGTACGACTGGCCATAGCCCCAGAGCCCAAAAGAACGTCTACGGAAGAGCCTGATGTAGAGATGAAGGATGGCGAAGCCGACCCTGCGAGTACCACTCCGGGAGTCGAGGAGCCTGAACCACCTACGCCTGAGCTTGATCCGCAAGACTACAAGGATGGGGAAGGTCGTTCAGTATCCCCGACGAAAACATGGTCGCACTACCCGACATCGAATCCAGATACTGAAGAACGGAAAAGAGCTGCCAAGCGCAGTGGGCAAGGTACAGCAACCGCTTCCAACTGGAAGACCGCCTATGACAACCTCAGAAGGGTCAGAGCACGCGCAGTGAGCCAAAAGGTGTGCTATTGTTGTGGTTCAAACCAACATCACCTGGCTATTTGTCCCAACACTGAGAAGAAGGACGAGTTGATGAACTCATTCTCTCACATGGAGGACACTATGCGCAAGTGCTTCACCGAGGACGACAAGGCAATCATCCGACGTGATGTTGAAAGCCGAAAGAGGAAAGCAAAGTCATCCAAAGACGTCGAAGACGAGGACTACATGGATGTGGATGATGAAGATATTGAACTTCCCGAAGAAGAACAGGAACTAGGAGGTAAGGTACCACCTCACTCTCCGAGAGCCAAAGGTAGACCACACTCGTCAGACTCTGCAAAAGAGGAATACGCGAAAGCGGTCGAGGCAACCAAGAAGGCCTTTGGGAACGCCAGTTTCGTCACCAGATTCAAAGAGCCCGTCGACCTCTTTGACATTGCCGATGACAAAGAAGGAGGAGAGTACAGGGTCGCAAATCACAGGGTTGATAGATCAGGTCCTAATGGAAAGTGGGAACTTGATGCACTTATTCAGGAGGCTGCAGCACTCGGAATAAAGATGCCCAAAGTGAAAGACCTTGTTCCTGACCAACAACAAGTTCACAAGGTTGGATATCGGCAGATTGAGGTGACTTGCGATAGAGGAAGCATCGAGATCATTCCACAGTATGGAGTTACATTCTATGTGGAGTACTGGAATGGACCGAAGAGAGATGCAACTTTCACGGATCCACCAAAGATGAACCCAGCAACTCGCATCGACAAGTTCAGCGAGGAGAGTCAGCGGGTTAACGAGGTTAGCCATAGACTCAATAGACTACTCAGGCATGGAGTGGGAAAGCATAATGGGATTCAATCGCACCGCGGTCGAAAACCTCATGTGTCCCCGAAGTGCAATGAGGGTGGATGGGTGAACATCGATGAGATCCTGGAATATGACCATGTCTTCAACGATGGTGTCGATATCAGTACTATCTCAGGTGATCGGCATCGTCAAGATGTCAAGACAGAGCGATACCAGTATTTATGCAAGGCGATGTGGCATGCAAAGAAGTTGCAGAACAGAGTACGCTATCAGATTGCCGCCATTCGTATCTCAAGGGAGGATGTCTCACTCGAAGAGGAAAGGCAATACTGGGCAAACCTCATGTATTACAGCACAGATGCAACGTCATTTCTGAAGCATGAACGTTGGATCGTTCCTTGTACAATTCGAGCTGTTGCCTCTCACAATTCTGGAAGAGAGACTGTTCTTGAAGAGGATGTGTCAATATATCCTGTGTGGACTTCACATCTCATTCCAGAGAATGTGGCAATGCAGCTTGGAGGAAGCTTTCACATGACATCGCTTTCCAATATTGAGTCAATCATGAAACTAGGAATTGTCCCTGGTGGAACGGAGGGATATAGAGGTAGTGTTTTCTTCAACCACTTTGCGCCGTGGGATGATCGATCATCAAAGATTCTGAGATCAAGATGGCCAAGAGTGGGAATGCCCGTTTGCCTTTATGTTCCAATCATGACTTTGAGGAAGCTTGGGGGAAGAATTTCGGAGAATTCCTACACTGTTGTTTTTAGAGAAGTTCCATGGAGATGTGTACGAGGTGCCTGGTATTGGGACGACTACGTTCAGGCATGGAGGAGACTCCTGCTGGGAAGCACTGGAGAGCAAGTTGTTCTAGCGGCACGTCATGGACTTTGGGTTGCTCAGAAGCATACCATCCTCGAGAGAGCCGACGAAGTCACGAAGTCAGCCTCGGCGACAGATGACAACGTCCAAAAGCTCGTGTCCCTTATCGATGAAGTACAATTCGATGACAATGGAGAGCTGATCGAGGATTCCATCAGTGAGGAAACTTGGGACGAAATCATCTCCAGAACATGTGAAGGGTATCGCAACGTGGATGGCAATATTTTGTGTCCATCATGTATGCATTTGACTTCTTCATCTTTGTCCGTGTGTCTATCTTGTCAAGGCAGGCTACTCTCGTGTGGTATTCGCAACACTGTCATTTCCGATTCACCCGTTGATCTTGTGAGCGACGATGAAGAGGAAAAGAAGGAAGAGAAGGAGCCTGAAGATGATGATCAAGATATCTTGGACCAGGCCACTATGGACGAGATCAGAAAGGCTTGGGAAGAAGACATCGCTCAAACTGAAGCAGCTGACGACGACGAGGACATGGACAATCTAGACCCTTCCAAACCGTCTGATGGTGCAGAAAACTTCAAGAGTGACAATGTCGAGACCCCATCTTTCAATGAGGACGAGATCGACTACGGTCGTGATTCTGATCTAGAAGATGAAGACGAACGAAACGTGATCATCGAGATCCAGAGGAGCACACAACAATACGAGGGGAAGAAACGTCAAGATGGTGAGCCCGAGGATGAAGACGTCACCGACGACTTACATCCGGAGGCGAATCGACCGACAGATCGTGATGAACCGGGATACTATGCACAGCATGGAGCGACCGAGTTCAATCCCGAAGAAGGAAGAGACAACGAAGATCTCCCCATCTATTGTCGAGTACCGGAACCTCGAATCTATGCGCATCAAGAGAGAGCCTACTGTCAGGACGTCTCCATGAATGCATCGGGTTTGATGGATAGGTATGTGGTCAAATGTGTGCTGAACATGATCTCCCTGATGTACAAGAGCTACTATTGCACCAGCCTTACCGACTTCAAAGCAAATTGGAAAAGGAAGCGTCTGGATGTGATAGTTCGGTACAGAGGATTCCACTGAAATCGATGACGATGGGAGACCATTGGATCCAACAGATGATATGATGTTAATCTTTGCCAACGACAACAATATTACAACTGAGGAGGCCTGGCACCGATTCAGAGGAGAGCAATTCATTTGCAAGGTGGCACTCGTGATCCTATCATTTGGTCATACTCCGCAATCCTTCAAGAAGGAATATGGCAACTTCGAATACCCCACCAACTTGACTGATGCCCAGCTTGAGGAGTTGAAAGCGAAGAAAGCCAGCGCAATGACTGAATTGGTACAGAAGTGCATCCATGCGATTTATGGGTGTCGGACATATTCTTACTTTAGAACCGACGTTACATCACCCTACCACAAGGTGATCGATCCTCTGGACGTCATGTACTCGAGAATGAAGAGCAAGTGGGAGAAGTCTATTCTGTTGATCATTGATCAACATGAGATCAGGTTGCCCCCACAAGCTCAGGAAGTCATAGAGTCAATGGCCAGAAACCCCAACGTTGGACATACAGAGAGATGGATGAGCGTGGTAGAACATAAGCATGTTCAAGCTCTTACCAATCGTCTAGGCTTTGGAGATAGGGCCAAGGAGATTCAGGGCAAGAAGAAGCAGGCAGCCAAGGCAACAGCTAAGTCAACATCAACGACTAAGTCTGAAGCGAAAGCAGCATCTTCATCAAGAGCTGAGGCAAAGCCAGCATCTACACCCAGAACCGAGGCCAAGCCGTCGTCAGCACCAAGTGAGGAGCCAAAACCTTCAACAGCACCTAAGAGTTTTGGGCCCTCATCAACAGAAGGCACAACTTCTTCATCATCCCGAGGACATTCCAAAGGAGGAGGCCAATCTGGAACATCTTGGAGGCCGGCGCTAACGCAAGAACGTCGCGAAGTACCTCAACCTTCTGAAAAGGGGAAGGGAAAGAGCAAGTCCAAGGGAAAGTCCAAGAAGGGAGAAGATGATCGGTGGGATGCTCAGGGCAGCTGGGATCATCGTGGATGGAGAGGTTATCGCCAGTGGTGATTTCTTTGAACGACTATGAGGATACCATGCAAACCAGGGAGGAAATCATTCACCGGATGTTTATCTGACCTGAAACGCTGTAAGTGTATCGTTGCAAATTCGGATTGACGATTTGATACCATGAGCATAATGGAAGGCAGACAGTCACCGACTGTCTCTCCGACTTGCCGTTCTGTAAGTGTATCCAAACCAAAACCTACATCTTTTGAGAAGTGTGAAGTCAGTTGCCGATGTGACATCTACGTGGAAGTCACCAGTTCGGATCTACATCAAAGCGATGCTCTTTTGAGTGGATACTGAGCGAGGCCTCGTGACTGTCTCACTTGTTCAATTCGATTTTCATAGGTTCTGAGCCATAGTTGCACACTTTATATGTAAAAGTCCGCTTTAGTCCAGCATGTTTCGTAGTATGAGCCTCATATGAGTCTCGCGGCAAATCATACAATTTCTTTTGTAGCACTTACATCCCTAAATTTTCGTGTGTGATCGGAACATATTGTTGCCGTTCACATGGGGGGTGCGAATGGAAGTGCAGCGACACGTACAGTGCAACTTGTACATATATATGTACCATATGTACTTTGGCTCAAGGATCAAGCGACTAGAAAAGGTGCGGTTTCCGTTCCGACGCTACGCCGCTTATGGACCGTCAGTGATAGCTTCAAACTTCGCTGATTAAGATCCACTCGCATAACATATCTACCCAAGTCTTATCTTTATTTGCTCTTAGCCTATCAGCAATAATCTTTTTAGTTGTCCTTATCATTCTCTCAGCCTGATTAGCGTGTGTTTTTGTTATTATGTGCTCTATCCCTTCTCCTTTTATTTTGACTTGT
>CAXIVM010000115.1:37200-88200 GCA_964035705.1 Porites rus
AACTTCTCACTGTTTAATGCTCCTTCGTCTTCGTCATCAGAATAGACTGATAATGGCTGACCCAATACCTTGAAACATTCCATTACAGCATCATAAACATCCCGACGCGTGGATTTCTGAACGTGTGGTCTGGTGGTTTTTTGCTTTTATCTATAGCACTCCAGCGTGGTATTTGCAGTGTTTTTGCAAGTTGAATGCAGAGAAATGAGTGTATTTCTAAGGGGTTTTACAACTGGTTTGGTATTTGCCACACAAAACATGCTTGACCATGCCTAAAATGAGATCTCATTTTCAAGAAAGAATGTATCATCACAGGACATCTGCGCCTGTTTCTCACATGCCTCGCAGCGTTTTCGCAGTAAGTGTGGCCAGGGAATCATGCTTGGCATGTTCCCATCGCCACTGCCACGCCCTTGCGTGACGCCAGATCTTCTGATTGATCTTTGTCTTATCGGTGACGTCCGTGGTTCTGATCTGCTTGGGCAAAGCTTTTTTCAACAAAGACCAAACTCCATCAATCGTGCCCGTATGAACTTTCAGAGTCTTTCTCTTGAACTTCACCGTGTGACGAAACTGACCGGACCGGTAAGCAAAGTGTTTTACCTGCATCTTTTCACACAAAGAAGGATAGACTTTTGCCCCATCAGAGAACAGAACGGTTCGTTGGCCAAGTACCGAAATGCAGCATTGTAGCGAATGCAGCAGGAAACGGCAAAGACCGAAATCGGCCGAAACATATACATCGCTAAAAAAGCCTGCAGTACCAACATCGCATGCTCATCTAACGCGGACCAACGCAAGTTCCTGTTCGGAACGCCAGATTCGTCCATCATGATCTCAAGTGTTGCTCTTGCTCCTGGCGACTCCACATCTTGCGTCAGAACCTGCACTAATTCCATGGCCATCGACCACGGCAAATGAAAACGCCCAGCCACAAAGATCTTCCACAAAAAATTCAGGTCAAAACACCCTTTTGACTTATGCGCCAGCATACACCAAATCTCGGACAGGACACAAAAAGGTGATCTTGTAGGTCGAGCCAACGGCAAAGCCAGAATGAAGACAGGTCGCTGTGAACAGCCTGGAAGCCGCCCAGCCGCAGCACTAAGACCAGGGCCGCGCAAAGAGCGCGACGGCGCAGGAGCGCCTCCATGAAGACGTAAAACTGGAGCCAAAGAAGGAAAAGTCCGACCAAATCGGCAAATACATCATGCAAATTGCCCCCCCCCGAAAACTGCGAAGGAAGATCATTCGGCTGTGGAGGTGCGAATGTCCTCACATTGTTCTCCAAACTCTCAGCTTCGGTGGGTCGGGACGTGTCACTGGTAGTCAGCCCTGGTCTTCATACTTGGAAGGAACTTCATATTGCCTTTGACATCTGACAGCTCCGAAAAGGTACGTGTTCGAAAAATGCAACCGCTACACGTGCGGTTTTCCACGCGTAGGCATAAACATCATCAGTGTCGTTACTTTTCATTGGCACTATATGACACTTTTTACTGAAAATGTCTATACATACCAAGCCAAAGGTAGGTTGATTCTTTATTTCATTTTTAACATCCCTCAACAGACTTGTCATAATCATCAAATCAATTTGAAATTCATATTTAGGATAAGGGGCAATATACGAATTGTAGTTCTTGTAGTTTCTTGTTTGTTTGTTTGGTTGAGATTTCATCCACTGTGAAACCATATCCAAAGTTATGCCTACATCGACTTCCCTAGCCTTTTCGTACAAGTCCCTCACCGAACCGAAGCCCTCCTCCACGTCGTAATATCTTTTTTCCAATATATACCTTTTCTTTTTCCAATCTCGTCATTAAAAATACTTAGATTATAATTTTATGATATTTTATTGTATCATAAAATCCTAAAATGAACTTACACTAAGCACCTTTGGCACTTTTTGGTTTTCTTATGCTTTGCCAAGTTTGACCTGCAGCTCATGGCAGAGCCGCATATATCGCATACACACGGTTGTTTCGTTTTCTCTTGGTAACACTTTTTGAAATGCTTTTCGTCGTTTGGTTTTCTGTTGTAGTATCCGTCGTCCTGCTTTCTCCATTGCGGCTTTGTGGGCTTTTGGACTGATGAAACTGCTTCATAGCTTTCTTCCGATGAAGAAACCGTTTCGCTGTCAGTCAGTTCTGTGTTTGGAAAACTGTTCCAAATAAAGTCAAAGGTTTCATTCGTCATCGGGATTTCAACTCCACTACTTACACCTTAACAAGGCATACTGCAAATATAGTTGTTGAAGTATTTTCATCCTCAATAGGAACTGTGTATATCAGTTTGCGCTTCCCTAACACATACCCCAAAACAGTTTCGACATCAAATTTTTTAGGTTCGAGCAGTTTACCCTTCCAACTTCCTACCGGTTGACATATTTTTAGATACACCCAGTTTTCGATTCCTAAATCCAAACCCGAATGATTAGCGTTCAAAACAGTGAGACTTGAGCTTTGTCCCAAATCAAGCAAAAAAAGGAGCCTGTTTTTCCCGAAGTCCGTGGCTGATTTTCACCAAATCGGTGGCTGACTTTCCCAAAATCGGTGACGGATTTTCCCCAAATCGGTGGCATTTTCTTAAAGACGGAACCAGGTTCTATCCGTATAGCCTTTCTGCACAACAGAGGCAGGTTTTTCTAATTTCCGCGGCGAGGTGATGCTTCTCAGGAACCAAAGACCTGTCCTCAAACCAAAAATGGTTTTACCACCATCGGCGGCATTTTCCCCAACGACCTTAAACCCAATTTTGAATACATCAACCTCTTCTTGTTTCAGGCAGGATAATATGACATTTTGTGTTTCTTCTTCCTGTGAGTGCGCTTGCTCTTTGTCATGCTTGCTGAGATTTGGTTAGCGTCACCTGTTTCGCACTTGCGTGCTTCCATGCTCTTCCGCTGGTGTTTCTTTCTGTGCTGTCCAGATTGGATGACAAATTTGAGCCACGGGAACGAGATAGAGCACCTTGTCAAACTTCATGCATGATGGAATTGGGAAGCACTCTGGTTCAGACAGGATTTTGGACTAGAACAAACCTTCAAGCTCAGGAGAGTTGATGCATTGAGTGTCAACCATGCTTTTGTCACCTCTGTCCTAGAAAAGTTTAAGGGTAGGAACATTCCTTTTCGAAGCCATGGCCCGCCAACGAGTTGGTCAATCACGCTTCAAACTATTAGTTGCTATTGCGATTGTCGCGCTGTGCTTCTTGCACCTGCCAATCAACGGCTCGCAAACTCTAGCAGTACCAGGTTCAGGCAGAGAAACTACTAGAGCAAGCCTAGAGAAGTTGACAGTGAGAAAACTGAAGACAAAGCTGCGCGAGAAGGGTTTGAAGGTGTCAGGGCGAAAAGCAGACCTTGTGGAGCGGCTGGTGAAATACACGGCAATGGAGTCAATGGAGATAAAGAGGGTGAGAAGTGGCAAACGTGAGATTCCAGAAGCAGAGGAACCTGCAAGTTTCGATACGGATGTGTTCATTCCCCTGAACAAAACCATTGGAAAGCTAGAAGTTTTATTGCAACAAAAAAGGGTGGTTTTCCTGCGTGCTGGTGTGGCTTGCGGCAAGTCTACACTGGCGCAGCATCTTTGTTCAGTGCAGCCGTCTAAGTACTTGGAAGTTTGTCCTCCTGCTCCTGGGAATGCAACCTGTGCAGAATGTTGGGGGATGCAGTTCAAGGACGCTTTGTTGAATGTGGTTTCCACCGCTGATGTTGCAGACAGAAACTTGCAGATTGCATTGAAGAGGCTCTTCAAAAACGAACAGGTCTTGGTGTTCGATGAATGCCACTTGCTTTTTGCTTGCCCCGAGTTCTACCAGCAGTTCCTGAAAAAGCCCCCGTATCTGAAGCGCCGTCCAATGGTTCTGTTATTATCTGCAGCATCTGAAATGCAAAGTGTGCAAGGACAGACCTTTACAACGCCAACCGAAATTACTGGAAAATACATGTGGACGCCCCCAATTCCACATGCCAAAGCTCTTGTTAATCAACTTGCCCAGGCTGATGTGTATTTGTCTGAAACAGCCATTGATTTCTTTATGAACCTTTGTGGTGGACACAGAGGTATTTTCATGAGAGCCATGGAATGGGTGCAGGAAAAGCAGAGCAGGAACAGCGCTCCGTGGAATTTGACTCGCGCCCTTGGGGAGGCTAGCCTAGCATGGGACACAGAGAATTGGATTCACGCCCCAGATGATAGCTTGATGAGGAAGCTTCAGGCTAGTCGGGCCATTCGTGTGAACGGGCGTTTTGCAAGCTTGGAGAACGTACCAGAACAATTTATGAAAATCTTGTGCGAGGGTCCAACTGATGATATCGCAATATCTCTCCGCCGCGAGCTCACAATTTGTGGTTTTGTACTTCCTGCTCAAGACAAGATGGAGGCGGAGCAAAATGAGTTTCAGCGACTGGATTGGGCAGACGTGGGGAGAAAGTATTGCGTCGCCAATTACCTGATGGCTTCCTATTACCGCTCAGTGCTTGCAGTCAAGCGGCAGCTGACAGTGGATGTAGACAGAAACCCAGTTTCTTGCACAGATCTGCTTTTGCGAGCGCTGCCATATTTGCTTTTTGCAGATGTGGTGGTGGCCACAATAGGGAAAGATAATGTTCTACCTGATGTTTCACAAGAGCAGCTCCCATTTGAGGTTCATTACACGGCCGCCGTAATTCGGGTGTTGAACCGCTTGGGAGTTGGACGCGCAAATAGTTTGGAGAGCCCACGTATGGGGAAGGTTGACATCTATTGTACAATACCGGACGGTTCAACTTTCGCCATTGAAGCGGTCATGGCTGCCCGCAGAGCAGCTGAAATTGAAGAACATCGAAATCGCTTTGACAATGTGTCGAAGACAAACTACGCAAACGCCAAGCACAAGTGCTTGCTCATCATTGGAAGGAAGGACAGCCAATTGAGAAAGCTTGTGCAAGACACGCTGGGTGGTATAGAAATTGTTGGACTTGCAGCTAATTCAGCACACACCGGCTACCATGTCTATGTCAAGCAGCAAGAGCAGCAAGGGAAGGAAGTTTTGGACTTCTACATCCCGTGCGATCGAGTTGCAAGGAGTTTTTCCTTCAAGGATGAAGAACCATTCTTTGAGATCAGTTCTGCCCAGAAGTTCAAATCCATTCAGCCAGGCTGGATTTCTCTTGAGCATTCAACTATATTCAAACTCACAGGTCTGGGTTTTGTCAGAACGTGTAGGCAGTAATTGGTTTTCACTGTAATGAGCTGACAAGTCACATGAATTCAAAGAACATTTCAAGATAGTTTTCTAATTTGAGTTATCAATGCAAAGTAGACCCAATTTGTCATCATCGAACTCTGCAAGGCCCCGCCACTGGAACCCAGACCAAAGCCGTTTGGGTGAGACAATTGCAGAAGGACCGCCGCTGTCGACAGAGAGATACTCCGTTGGTTTTGTTTCAAATGATTGGTAGACATTCAGTTTCGGGAGTTCATGAACCTTTTACTCCGAAAGTCGTTCATTTGGTTGAGTCCAAATCCAACAAGTGTTGATGGTGTTCATGTGCTTTTCTCCCAAGTCAAAAGGATTGCTGATAAGTCATGACATGTTCTTGGCAGGGTTTAGGACTGTTAAAGGCGGTAGATCGCAGGGTTCATTCTTCGGCGTTTGTTGAAAGGTACCTTCCAAAACGTATTCCTTAATGTGACAGCAAAACAAGAACACATTTGACGGTGTTCGCGGAATTTTCATCCCAATACAAAACTATGATTATGGATAAGTCCGCTGAACAAGCTAGCTCATCCTATGAATCATCTCAATGATGTGTTGAAGAAGAAAGTCGCAGTTCCTCTAAAGCCAAAATCCACAACATATGCCGTGGTGCTCAAGTAGAGAAGTCCGTGGCGCCACGCAATACACGGAAGTCTGTGGCACTGATTGCAATACCTTTTAGGGTGTATACCTTGGGTTTGTTCATTCCTCAGGTTGAAAGATATCTTCCACAACAGTCTTCTTTGCTTTGGTAGAGACGTTTGAGACCAAAGGTTTTCTATGTTTCTTCTGCTTGTTCCGGGTCGGCCAATTCAACTCTGTTTCCACATATGACCAGGCGCGCCCGATGTTTTCCAAACGGAGCTTTCACCGTGGGGATGACCATCGCAGGTGCCACTCCCATCTCGGCATAGTTGGGATGAAGTTTCAATGCCTCCGTCGTTGTGGGTCTCAAAGCCTTGGTGTTGGAGGTCAACGAGAGATATTCATCCGTTAAGGGCTCCTTCCACTTCCCCAGCTCGCGTCGCACTTGTTGGAGAGGAACTGTATAGGTTTGAAGCACCGTGCTTGGTCTTGAGAAAGTGCCAACACCTGTGGTGGTTTCATCATTCATTGCTGCAATCTTAGACCACCGTGCTCCCTCCAGCACTCGATGCTGCTCCTCCAGGATCACTTCCCTTGAAAACACCATCGCTTCTAACCAATGGAGCCATTCTCCATGTTCTCGTCCCTCCTCCGCACCACAGCGATCTTGTTGAGCTCTTCACTCCATAACCTCTTCAAGGACCAATGCTCCAACAGCCCCTGGTTGTGCCATCTTTCTTGCTCTTGCCAACCAGTGGTCCAGGCTTGATTCTCCCCCTGACCTACGCCTTTGACCTCCGCCAGATCTCCGCCGCGAATCTCCACCACACCTCCGCCGCGGTCCTCCGCCAGATCTCCGCCGCGATCTCCGCCACACCTCCGCCACGGTCCTCCGCCATACCTCCGCCACGGTCCTCCGCCATGGTTCCCCAGGTAGTAGGCGATGTCCCGCTGGAAGGTCTCGGCAATCTTGTAGTTTTGTCCTCCGATCCCCAATCCATAGAGTTCAAGGAATCAGAGTTGGGCTCAAAGTGCACGGATTCAGAATCCACCGGCTCAAAACCCAAAGCGTCGTCCCTCCCCCAGCCTGCATTGTGGACAAGGCAGGGTGGTATAGTGCACCGACCACACTTTCCAAGGGATCCTCCTCCACTGGAGGTTGTTTTCCATGTAGTTGTAGTTCATGTAGTGCTTGATCAGCGCCTTCTGCCTGAACCCAGGCGGATCTGACATGTTGCCATGCCACTGCGATCCCTCGCCAGCCATCCGTTGGGCATGAAGGGACTGGGTCCCAGTTGCTCAATTGTCCAGAGCGGTACCACCGTTTCGTTTTCACTGACATAGTTGAAGCAAATCGCAACATCGGTCGGGTCATTACTCCCAGGCGATGTAGTTGAGCTCGAAGACGGTGCTCTGCAGCGCGCCTCAATGCGCACACCCAGAATCCATGAGGGAGCCCACTTTCATGTAAAAGAAGCCTAGTACGCCGCTTGATTTGGTTCACCTCGGACTCAACGCGGCCTTTGCTTTTGGCATCATCTCCTCCCGTCATAGATTGTAGGAGGCTTCGACTTTCACACCAGCGTTGAACCGGCCAAGCCAAAAATGATTTCTCACGGTCGCTATGGAGGCGAAAGATCTGGACCCCAAGCGACCTGAACCTGGCATACACTTTCGACAAGGCCTGGATGATGGATCCGACAGACCTGTCCTGCATCACTTCAATCACAGTGAATGCATCGCCTCCATGGCTTTTGCAATCTCCCTCTGTTCGGCTTCCCCGTGACTGCCGTTGAGCTCCCTTGCCTCGGCCTCTGTTGCCTTGACAGAGTCATCCTCGAGCTCCGGCAATTCCGGCGCCTCCTTCATGGCCTCTGGGTGATCACATGGTTCATCGCCTGCTCAAGGGAGATCCCAAAATAGGTACTGCCACGGTGCCCACTAAGGCATAGCGACAGCTCATTCCGTCCTTTCCAGCCTCGAAGGGGCCGCAAATGTCGACCGAGAGCACGAAGTGTGTGGCTGATCCACCAGTTCGCCGGTGTGGTGAGTCGCGCCCCATAGCTTCTGCGCAAATTCGGCAATCCGATCTAAATGGGATGCGCCCTTGGTGCACGTGACGCCTCCAAGCGTCCATGTCCAGTTTGGCCATTTGTGTCACTCCTCCTGCTCCGCCAGCGTCAACGAAGACAGAAACCAGGTCAAAGAGTGCTGAATAGCCTTCACAAAGCCCGGCGCCCAAGCTGCCCATTCCCTCGACGCGTCCATTCTTTGTGGACCAGAGTCATGTCCATCACCCCGTAGCCCATGTAGTTGATGTAGTTCCGGCAAGTTGGACAGAATCGTCGTCGGCTTTCGCCGTGCATGACCCATTGAGCCTTGATCAAAATGGATGAGGCGTAGGCCTCCTTGATCCAGCCAAGACGTGATCTCCGGGAAGCTCCAAAAGGACGGTGCTGTCTTCACCTCCTCCTCATCCTTCAAGTAGGAAGCTGGGTAGCGCTCCCACATCTAGATTCCAACGCTTGCATTCCTGCGAGCGCACCTATAGGGCCATCTGCTTCAGGCAGAGGGCAGTGTCGCTGTTCACCAGGTTGAGCTCATAGTCCTGGAGGTGAGGTAGATGCCATCGATCTGCACCCCTGCCCCTGAGTCGCCTCGGTCCAGGTGGAGAGCTGTTCCGCATCCTTGAGACTGTGCGACAAGGCGGGCCACCCAAGATCGCGGCCGCCCGGCCCTGCGAAGCCAACCCCCAAACATGGGCCCATACGGACCTGTGGGTTGCGCAAACTGTATTCCAAACGAACGAATCACCTCCGATACCACTCCATTTCTTGGGGTTTGGACCGCAAAAGAGGTTGATGATCACCCCCTTGGCCTTGGCGTGAGTTCGCCTAGTTCTCCTGTTCCATGGAGGCTGTTCCGATACACGTCCTTCCATGTAGCGTAGCACCTCAGGTGGCACTTGAAGCTAGTGAGGTTGGCGTCGTTGGTGTCGTCGATGAAGTCCCGGACTTACTGGTTTCTTCTGTCTTCTCTGCTTGAGGCTTTCCACCCCCTTTCAACTTGGCCGTTTTCTTCCCATCCTTCCCTGGTCGGTCTCGACCATATGGGCAGTCCTTGGCGAAGTGGTTCTCCCCGGAGCAGTGAAAACACCTGTCCGTCTTGGAGTGAGCCACGGTGCAAGATTCACCACGCTTGCATCCAGCTGAAGTACCCCAGTAGCGGCATGCCTGTTTTGGTTTCTTGATCGTTGGTTCTGCTCCCCCCGCAGGCTGAGTGCCCGCTGCAGGACTGGTAGTCTTGGTAGAAGACAGCTGGGGCATAGTCAACGCCGCGAACGCCAAATCCTCCGCCTCCGCTTGTAGGAACTCTGCAGTGTGGGCCTGCGATCAACTTCAAGTTCTTGTCGAGCGGCAGCAATCCGGAATCCCACTTGACTTCCTGCATGCTTGGTGAGGTTCTCTGCAATCTTGGACAAGGCCTGAATCAAGACCATTGAGTCCGGGATTCCAATGTGCAACTCTTCAGCTCGACAAAGCCATCTGCGCCACATCCGAATGGCGCTCAAGGTGTCTTGGATGGAGTGGCCACACTTGACCTCAGTCAGACTGCGAAGCAGATTGCCTCGATCAGCATTTCCACCAGGTTGGTAAATTGCGAAGAGCTTGTGCAGGATGGCCTGAGTGTCCACTTTCCTCCCTTCTCCTTCTCCCTCTCTCCCTTCTCCTTCTCCCTCTCCCTTCTCCTTCTCGACTCGCCACAATGTCTCTTCTCACCGGAAGGTCGAGCTTGCGCGCTGGTCCAAGCGCTGGAACCGTGGGGACACCTGCTCTTCCACTCGACTTCGTAGCCGAGCCAGCGGTGACGCCAGGAGCCATTCATTGTACTTAATCTCAACCTCGCGCTGCACCCATTCCCAAAATTCCGTGGATGAAGTGCTCAAGTCTTCCATCAGGGGTGTGATGACCGTGAGCCAATCCCCAAATAACAAAGCTGCATTCTCTGCGGAAGGCGAAGGCAGTTGTGGAAGTTCCAAATTCCTCATAGCTTCTGGGAGTGAAGCGGCGACAGATTCAGCTGCCTTCATCAAATTCGGATGGAGCCCGATCTTCACCTGTGGCTGCGGGGCCGGAGCTTCTGCCTGCTCCTTGCGCTCTCTCGAGCGCTGCTGCTGTCGCCTCCTGCGTTGTTCCATGGAGGCCAACAACCTGCAACCGCAGGATGGACTTCCTAAAAACCCAAGGCTGCCAAGCAACTGCTTGGGCTCATAACCTAAGGATGTGCAATCAAGTAAAAACGACCAAGACACTCAGTGCGTCCTGTTTCTTGAGCCAAAGCATCGAACCGCACGTGTAATTTGTGCGTGTCATCCTGAAAGCATGGAGAGGTGTGCGATCGTTCACAGCTTCAAATGGAGCCCATTGGTACTATTTGTTGCATGATGTATTCTAATAGTCTTCCCTAAATTGATAGAGAGGAATTAGATTGATTTTCTGCCATGCCCTTGTCCCTTTGCTGTGCCCTGTTGTCAGGTGTAAGAAGAACTTGTGTTGACGAAAAGGCCATGCCCCAAACACAAAACGGGATTAAGGGCAAGTCCACTGTGCAAGACAATGCAATGTCATGCAACAAACTTGGCAGGGTTCTGGGTGTTTTTCGGGAGAAGGTTGCAGGGTTGTTTTTTATTTTCAGGAGTTGTGAAAACATGAGGAATTAGACTAAGGACTTTGAAAGTTTTCTGCCGTGCCCTTGTTCCTTTGCTGTGCCCTTTGGTAAATAAATGCGAGTAGAGTAGAACACGGTTGGAAAGGGTTGAGTTTTGAATGTCATGGCCGTCGACCTTGCAGGACGGCCCTAACAACTTCACGTTTGCTGGCAATGCTTTCCCAATTGACCCAGTGCCCCAAAACATTGTTCTCTTTGTTCTGCGAGCTATCAAAGGCCTTAATTTCTCTTTGTAATCACAGGACCAAGAGAAGTTCAAGCAGATTGGCAACGCGTTCCAAGTCAAGGGAGACTTAGCAAATGTAAGGACCTCAGCTCTGCTATCGTTTTGGCTCGTCATGCTTCCTGTACTTGTACCTTGCTGTTTTTACGATTTTCCTTAGTCAAGACGTCATTCTTTGGTTCTGGGCAGTTTGCTGAGGTTGATGACCTCAAAGAAGCCATATGCTCAGAAGTTGCCTTGTCTCAAGTTTGTTTTGGCTGCTCTTGTTGAGACTCGACTGCCGTTTGCTTCAGGCAATCGAAAAGAAGGAGAAACTGTCCATTGCCGCGTCCAAGATTGACATTTACAGCCTCAAGGAGAGCTTTCCACCGCGCTACTCAACCTGCCCCTTTCGAAACAGTCCTTCAAGTCACTTCAAGTTGTGTTTTGAGTGTGGTTTGCTAGTTTGTCAGACTTGCATGCAGACACTCATGACCTGTTTGCACATCATGTATAGCACACGAACGAGCCCAATACCGCAGCAGCTTTCTCAAGCCAGTGGAAGTGAAAAGAGCCGCTTCTACCTTTGACATGGTAGCGGAGCCCGAGGATTGGTCCAAAGGACCATGAGGGCTCTTGACCTCGCGCCATGGTGGAAGATGATGGCCATGATGGCCACGATGAGCATGGAGAGGCACCAGTCGGTCTTTGAGCTGGTGACCATTGCAGCAGAGCCCAACACGATGATGACAGGGCATCAAGACACGAATTCGACAATGAGGAGAACAAGGTTGGCTGACACTACATCCTTGAGATCATCGAGTACACGAGATGGAGATGGAACTACATCATGGACATCGACATCACGGTCTTCCTGGTGGATGATGCAGAGCACTTTGACATGTTCGAGCTGGAGGAGTAAAAGCTGGCAAGAAGGTGAGGCTTTCATGAACTCACCTGAGAAGAGAAAGAAGGATGAGCTTGGAGCTCACTACGCCTGCAATCTTGGGTTCGAGTCCCAGGATGAAAAGAAAGAGTCCTCAAGTGAAGTTGGACTTCACAAAGAAAAGAAAGTGGCTTACTTTGGGTTCGAGTCCCAAAGAAAAGAGAGAATGAGGAGGACAAGATGGCCACAAGTGAGGCAACTATGAACTCACTTGAGAAGAGAGGAAACTATGTCCTGGAGAATGAGAGCGAGCAGGACATCATGATGGCCACGAACGAGATCTCCTTGGAGGAGACTATGTGCTTGGAGCACTATGAGAAAGAGAATGAGCAGGTGATCACAAATGCCACAGAAAGCCAGAACTACATCGAAAGCTTTGACGTGAAAGAGTGGAACTACAACGTCTTCAAGGAGAACCAGGTGAAAGAGCTCGACAAGACTATGAAGCTGGCAAACGACCTCGATGTCTTCAAGACTATGAGCTTGATCTCAATAGCCATCCTGAGCAGGTGGCCTGGCATGGTGATGATCTTCATGGTCCTGATCACCATGGCCCATGGACTTCAAGAAGAACCTCAACAAGGCTGGAAAACAAAAGCTGAGCGCAGAGATTGGCTAAAGAAAAGAGTGAAAGGTAGAGAGAAGAGAAAGGAAAGGAGACTTTGCCGTTTGAGCCAAGTGGTTAGGAAACGCCAGACACAAGTCATGATGCTGTTCATGGTGGTTGGGACAGCACAGAGCATGGAAACACAACAGATACTACAGCGCATCACACGCTTAGCAGAAGCAGCCAACACAGCAGCGCAAGCAGCTACAGAAGCCACACAGGCAATGACGAGAACAACAGGTTCCTCGACACATGGATGGGAGTCAGCAACAAAGATCCTCAAGAGTCCAGACACCTTCAATGGTGAAGATCCATTGTTGTTTGCAACATGGAAGCTACAGTTTGAATCATGGCTGAGCTTTGGAGATTCAAAGTTCAATGAACTACTAGCCCATGTAGAAGGCAGTACAAAAGAGCCAGATTGCTCATGCTACACGCCAGAACAGACAGCGATAGCCAACAAATTCTTTGCAGTGCTGAGTTCATACTTGAGAGGAAGATGTCTTCAGATGGTTCGAGCAAACCAGCAAGCCAAAGATGGTTTCAAGCTTTGGTTTCAGATGCGCAGAGAATTTCTTCCTGCAACACGCCAACGATCCCTAGCACTTGCACAGACATTGGGACAGTATCCAAACTTCAACCAGAAGTTGTCGATGATGGAGAACATCTTGCAGTTCGAGCAGTTGGTCATGCAGTATGAGCAGACAAGCAAAGAGACATACCCAAGTGATCTTAAAACAGCGACGCTGATCAGATGTGCACCGCAAAAGCTCAAGTAGTACCTCCAACTTTCCTTGACTGACAAGTCAACGTATGCAGATGTGAGAGAGGCATTGTTAGCCTATGAGAGAACATCCAAAAGCTTTTCCCAGGAACAGATCCTCAAGCAGCTGGAACTACGTGATCCAGCACGAGCCTCAGGAGATGAAGCCACAGCTATGGAAGTTGACAGAGTGACAGACTTGAAAGGCAAAGGCAAAGGCAAATACAAAGGAAAAGGAAAAGACAAAGGAAAAGGAAGCTGGTGGCAAGGAGCTTGGACCTTTGGCAGAGGTCGAGGCTATGGAAAAGGAAGAGGCAAAGGAAAAGGCCGCGGTAAAGGAAAGTCCAAAGGAAAGAACAAAGGAAAGAGTAAAGGCGGCAAGAAAGGAAGCAAAGGGAAGAGCAAAAGCTACAACAGCTACAACCAGAACTACAATGGAGGTGGCAACACGTGTTTGATTTGCAATCAACAAGGACATTGGGCACGAGATTGTCCACAAAGAGTGAACCAAGTTCAGAACCAAGCATTTCAGCAACAGCAGCCAATACCACCACCTTCAGCCACAGGTTCAGTGGCGAGCGGATCAACGCAAAGCACAGTAGCACATCCCCATTCAGCTTATCGCTCAACACAGTCAGCAACTACAGTTCGCAGAGTCTATGACATTGCATTCTCAGAGCCAAGCAATGGACAGGTGAATATGGTGAACACGGAGTTCTACTTCCTGAGCACGGAGACCATGAATGACCTCATGACTGCATCAACGACAAGTCCAGAAGAGAAGAATGATGCATTCTACAAATGGTTCAACCATGAGATTGACATCAACGATGAAGGACAACTATGTGAAGGAGAAATGACCAAAGATGGCATCAAAGAGCAGTATGTCAGAGTGATCCTTGAGAACATCCCAGAAGAAGGCGAAGTAGAGACCATCATCATTGACAGCGGATCAGATGTGAGTTTACTGCCCAGAAGATTCTACAACGTGGACAAGAACATCAAAGGTGAACACAAGCTTCAAGATTGCCAAGGACGAAAGCTCAACGTGGATGAAGCAGAGAGACTGAGATTGAGGTGCTTGACAGCCAAGGAACACCTGTGACCTTGAGACACCGGTTTTTGGTTGGAGAAGTGACAAGTTGCCTATTGAGCCTTGGTCAACTACTGAAGAGTGGATGGACACTTCACCATGATCAACATGATCACGATCAACTTCGATTATGCTCACCGGATGCTTTGACGGAGATTCCGGTTGGCTACCGAGGCATGTCGTTAGCAATTCAAGGCACAGTTCGACGAGTAGAAGATGAAGAAGGTGAAGAAGAGAAAGATGAGCCTGGAGTACCACTACATGTTCGAATGCTGGTCAAAAGCAAAGATGGTTTTGGATTTGAGACAGAGCCTAACAATCTATGGAGGCACTGTGACCACGAGACAGTGTTCATTAAGACGGTGATCAACAAGTACACCGACATCAAGACCATTTGGGGAGAAAGATTTCCATACAGGAGCACATTCATCAGAGAGCTCAAAAGTGGAGAACCTGAGAGCATTGGTCAATGGCAAATGGTGGAGTTCTGCGAGAACATCATGGGCAAGCCCAACATGACAGAGGACATCACTGAGTGTGGAGGAATTGAATGGTTGGTGATGACCATTGCGAGCAATGATCTTTTTGATTTCGACAAACTCTTCGAGATGATGGATGAGGACATTGTGAGTCCAATGATTGGTGCAGCCGAAGCAGAAGCAAGATCACAAGGAGCTCATGGACTTCGACCAGAACAGCTAGATGAAGCAGCAGCGTCACAGGAGCATGGAGAGAACGAACCAATGGAAGTTGCAAAAGAAGTTGTGGTGAACGAGATGACATTGAGTGTTCATTCAGCTATGAAAGACCTCAGAACAGCAGCCAAGTGGCTTGGAGTTTCAGGCAGTGGTTCAAAGCAAAAGATCCTTGACAGATTAAACTACGTGATCAAACGTGAAGAACGACGACAAGCAACACTCTTAGCTCTTGAGCACATGAAGAAGGATGATCAACCTATTGAAGGACAACAGATTCCCAAACTTCCTTCCAAGCTTGAGAGACGACTTCACAATTTGACACACTTACCCTACAAGACATGGTGTGACATTTGTGTGATGGCAAAGGCCAAGGACAATGCCAAGAAGAGACAATTTCCTGGACCAAGCAGTCACAAAGAACATCCTACGGTTCAGATGGACTTTGGCACGATCTCTGGAGGAGTTGCAGTTTTGGTCTTGGTTGACATGTGG
The DNA here is from genome assembly GCA_964035705.1 of Porites rus. Classification (NCBI taxonomy): domain Eukaryota; kingdom Metazoa; phylum Cnidaria; class Anthozoa; order Scleractinia; family Poritidae; genus Porites; species Porites rus. Next base: position 52,559 of record CAXIVM010000115.1, read on the forward strand.
ACAAGGTACACAGAAGCTATCCCATTGAAGAAGACAACACGGAATGTCACAGACGCCATCCTGAGTTTCTTAGGCAGGGTTGGCCAAGTTGAGAAAGTTGAGTTGGTTTGCGACCAAGAGAAAGTTCTACTTGCAGGTCTTGAACTAGCAAAGGAAACAAGAACAAGAATGGGCTTAGCAACACGTTGGACATGAATAAGGCATTTGACAAGTCAAAGACAGCAGCAGCTGAAAGATATATCCAGACCATTCGCAACCAAGCAAAAGCACTTATTTTGCATCTTGAGACAAAAGCTGGAGTCTACTTTGACCCCGAGCACGCGATTCACAGTTGGGCAGCCAGACACAGTGCATGGCTACTCAACAGATATGCAGCCCACAGCACATTGAAGACAACACCATTTCAAGCACTTCATGGACGACCATATGGTGGACGAATTTGCGCTTTTGGCAGCACAGTTTTTGCGCTCGATGAGCACAAGTCCAAATATGAAAGAAGATGGTTGAGAGGCATTTGGTTAGGAAAAGATGGAGCCGATCAAGACATTGTTGCATTTGAAGATTCTCGATTGGTGAGAACGAGCAATTCGACTATATGCAAAGGAGTTTGAAAAAGCACTCTTGATTGGACTAGAAATCCTTCCTGATTCCATGAAGAAAGCAGCAACGCATGGTTCCATGAAAGTCAAGCTACGTGAACTACCTTCACCAGAAGTTCTTCCTTTCAAGGTGATGGATGCTGAAGCTAAAGAAGTGATGGACTACCATGAAGCCCATCCGGCCATCCGGACAGTGACGAAGAGTACACGCCTAGTATCGGAGGCAGGGCAGATGACAGAGAAGCACAAGACGAAAGTGCATCGAAGAAGGCCCGAACAGATGACGGACCTGGTCGTGGAAGCAATGAGCCTATGGATGCAAATGATGCAGTAGAAGACAAGAAGCATGGACTAGAAGACAAAGAGGAGCAACCTCCCAAGAACTACAAACACAGTGAGGAGACCACAGAAAGATCACCCAAGCGGAGAGAGCTACATTCCCCAACATGGGCAGGAAACATTAACATGGTGGAAGAGAACGATGACATGTATGTGGATGAGCAGATAGACCTCTTGGAGGCATGGACCTTTGACCTCGAACATCATCCAGAGCTCGAGGTGGAGATGGACACAGATGAGAAGTCATTTGGTGACCGAGCTGAACGTGATGGACCTCCAAATGTGAGTGAAGAAGAACTCAATGAACTCGATAGGAAAGCAACGCTAGAAGAAATCAGCAGATTGCAGCAACTTGAAGTTCTAGCAGTGGCAGAAGATGCAACAGACGAAGAACCTCTTTTGTTGGACACTACATGTGTTTTCGACTGGAGATTCAGAGGAATGTGGAAAAGAAGATGCCGAATAGTTGCACGAGAATATCGCACAGGCAATACAGATGAGAGCCAATTTAGTCCAACACCAGCAGGATTCACGATGAGATTGATTTTGGTTCTTGGAAAACTTTTCAACCTATGTTTGTTTGTGGCAGACATCAAAGATGCTTTTCTTTCAGTCAAGCAGCGAGAGTTGGTTGAAGTGATTGTACCCAGTTGGGTAAGAGACCTCGCACAAGGAGAACAAGCAAACAATCCTTTGTTGACAGCAGGGCGCTGGAAGTTACTCAAATGCTTACCAGGACAGCGAAATGCAGCCTTGAGATGGAGTGAACACTTCAAGGAGTTGGTTGAGAAGATGAACTTCGAGAGCTACAAAGGAATGCCAACAGTATTCAAGCATTCCACGAGAAAGATGTTTTTGATGATCCATGTAGATGATGTTTTGGTGGCAAGTGGAATCGAAGACTGGACATGGTTCAGCAAGATGGTGAGAAAGCAATTGACCATGAATGCCGAAGGACCCTTCGAGTACGGCAGCAACAACACCTTCTACTATCTGAAGAAGAAAGTGGTCTTGGCAAGGCAGGGAATCTTTGTGCAACCAAATCCTTCCTACATCAAGAAGATGGTAAAGCTACTTGAGCTACATGGAAAGAAGACCAAGACACTACCACACCACAGTAACCTCGAGTGTATGACAAGGACAACATCAAGGAGCATGAACGACTCAATGCGGAGGACCAACGAATGTCCGATCTGGTTTGGGGTTGGCACTTTACATAGCGCAAGATCGACCAGACATCCAACAATGTTTGAAAACTTTGTCGACCTACATGGCTGGAGGAACGAAGTCGGCATACACAGCTTTGAGACACCTTGGAAGCTATCTTCAAGGGACACAAGATGCCGGAGTTTTGTTGACACAACTTAAGCGATTTGGAGTGACAAGTGACCATTGGGGTTTTCCTGAATGGAGCAACAGAGAAGACAGAAAGAACTACAACCTCGAAGTCTTCACAGACGCCAATTGGGCAGGATGCAAAGTAAGCAGAAAGTCAACAACATCATACATGGTTTTTCTGAACGGCAGCCTACTTGTTAGCTCATGCAAGCTACAATCCTCAATAGCACTTTCCAGTGCAGAATCAGAGCTTTACGCAAGCTGCAGTGGCATTGCAGAGATGCTACATGTCGGAAGCCTACTGAAGTTTCTAGTAGAAGCCAATGAAGTTCAGATGACAGCTTTCAGTGATAGTTCAGCAGCCCGAGGAATCATGCAACGAGCTGGACAGGGTAAACTGAAGCACATTCACATCCGCAACCTTTGGATCCAAGATCTTGTGAGAGAAAAGATTGTGAGATTGCTGAGAGTTCCCACAGCAATCAATCCAGCAGACTTGAACACCAAGAAGCTAGCACAAGAGAGACGCAAGAAATTGATGAGCCTCATTCCCATGGGAAATCAAAACGGTGTAGAGATTGAGACCATCGAGACCATCCCGAGAGAAGTAACCCAGAAGACTATTCAGAAGATCTTGAGAGTGATTTTAGCTGAAGCACATGTTTCTTGCAAGGATGCACAAACCTGACATTGCAATCAGGTGAGATGACGGTGAACGACATCATCGCAATCAGAAACTTGGTGATCCTAGCGCTGACGCTTGTGATTCTCTTTCTGACGAACGCACTACGGGTACAACGACATCGACTACAGTTCACTGAGGAACTATATCGAGAACTATCCCGACGACTTCGCGACTACAGATATAGCAGCTCTTCATCGACCTCAACATCCCAAGAGAGTGGACCTTTTGTTTCAGGATTGACAGAAGGCAGACCTCGACGAACAAGGCAGAGAATGACGCCTGGAGAAGCAACACGACTTGGAATACGACCGCCAAGAGCACCTGGACTACTTGCAGAACTAGGTGAACAATTTGTGGATCTACAAGGCATTTGGGCCAATGTGAACCGATGAGATATGAAGGAGGCCTAGCACAGATCTTCCCACTACCATTCAGAGGAACCTATGAGGCCACGATCCAAGAGCAACAACAACGAGAAGAAGCAGTTCCTGAAGAACCAGAAGAGCCTAGCCCAGAAGACACATTAATGCAACCAGGTACAGGCACAAGATTCGATGTTTTCACACAGACTGGTCAAAGTCAAGGAGAAGGACATGGTGACACAGAAGAAGGAGACGGAGGACCTCGACGTCGAGTACACCATGAAGCATCACATGGAGCAGCAAACCCTGATGGAGAAGAAGATCAACTACATCACGAAGAAGATCGACCACATCCTGGAGAAGAAGTTCGACGAGTTCAACGACGACTACCAGATTCCCCTGATCTCGGTCAAGGACGTCATGGACACGGAGGAGAAGACCATGACAGTGGACCAGAAGAGTTGACATGGTCAAGCAGTGAGCAAGCAGACCATGATTGGGAGCAAGAAGGAGATCGCATGGCAGAAAGAAAACAAGCAAGGAGAAACCACATGGTGGACATTGAGAACACGCATTGGCAGATGCTGGAGTATTCTTCTCAAAGACTGGGACATATCCTAGCAGACGGATCTGAAGAGACAAACAACGAGGAGCTGGAGAGAATTGTTCCCTCGAGACCAGAAGTCTTTAGCTGGTACAGAGAGCAACTACTGTTGATTGGAGAAGGAGTGGAAACACATTTGACACTTGCAGCACGAGAACTTTCCCACTTCATCAACACGATCCTTGATGAAGCGATGAATCGACGAGGCAGAGTACTTAATGGTGACATGATGGGACGACTCTTTACTTTGAGAAATGAAATGACAGCAGCAATCGAAGATTGCCAGACACCAGAAGGCTACAGGCGAAGCATTTTGTTCGCCAAAAGATTGCAAAGACTTGAACGAGAAGCAATCCAACGTGGAGCTGATGCAGCAGCAGCAGAACATCCAGATGAAGAAGAAGCTGAAGCAGCAAGGCAGGAATTCATCAGACAGCACACATCAGGAGGAGGAAGAGAGCTTGGCAAGCAAGATGACAACAATGCACTACTTCGATATCTACCACCTGAAGCAGATGCAATCGACAACGATGTGACCATGGAGTATGTGGACGTGGACGACATCAACGTCATAGAGATTGACGACGCGAGAGGCAGTGACGCACGACAAGCTGGCAGAGAACAGCAGGCAGTGATCCATTTGAGTGATGGAGAAGAGGAACAAGAACATCCCAGAGATGAGAACCAAGTGGAATCAACAACGAGGAGAAGAAGAACTGAGCGCAATGAAGCCAGTTGAATTTGTAGGCCTGTTTGAGAGCTGAACTCGCAGTAAGTCCTACAGTGTTTGCAGAGACTCGTTCGTCTCTACAAAAGGCAGGGTGTCAGACTTACATGCAGACACTCATGACCTGTTTGCACATCATGTATAGCACATGAACGAGCCCAATACCGCAGCGGCTTTCTCAAGCCAGTGGAAGTGAAAAGAGCCGCTTCTACCTTTGACATAGCTTGCTCATCGTGGACCAGGATGGAAAGTGGATTAGGGAAGATGAAGAAGCATCAGTGAATCGTGGCACGTGCAAGCCCGGCGCTTGATGTTTTGTTTTGAGCAGCTTTTGACCGGTCATTGTGGATTCAAACAGATGTAATTGTTTACAACTCTCTGATGTATTCTTGTTTTTTGCCGCGTTTGAGTTTGCCCTTGCATTGAGGTCAGACTGCTACGGTTTCACCATACCATCAACGTGAGTGTGTGTCTCAGCTTTCTCAGCAACCTGCTGTGGTTTTTTTGTAATGGAGCTCTCCGCTCCGTGGTCACAGTGACAAATTTTGGCTCTCACGGGGCTTTGTTTATTGCTTGAGGCTGTCTGAATCCATTGAGAGCAAGCATCACTATGGGCGTGTTTAAAGTAGTCTATGGTTTGGTTTCACATCGTATCACAAAATCAGCACAGCTGGTTCGTTGTGGTATGACCTTGCGTCAACGATAGAACAATTATGCGTGCGCACCTGGACAACTCCAACTTGGACTGAAGGGTTGACTTTTCCTGACAAACATCACTATGAACTTGAGTATTGTATCTATTTAGTGATGGTTTTAACATATCTACCCAAGTCTTATCTTTATTTGCTCTTAGCCTATCAGCAATAATCTTTTTAGTTGTCCTTATCATTCTCTCAGCCTGATTAGCGTATGTTTTTGTTATTATGTGCTCTATCCCTTCTCCTTTAAAATAGACTTGTAACTTCTCACTGTTTAATGCTCCTTCGTCATCAGAATAGACTGATAATGGCTGACCTAATACCTTGAAACACTCCATTACAGCATCATAAACATCATCAGTGTCGTTACTTTCCATTGGCACTATATGACATTTTTACTGAAAATGTCTATACATACCAAGCCAAAGGTAGGTTGATTCTTTATTTCATTTTTAACATTCCTCAACAGACTTGTCATAATCATCAAATCAATTTGAAATTCATATTTAGGATAAGGGGCAATATAAGAATTGTAGTTCTTGTAGTTTCTTGTTTGTTTGTTTGGTTGAGATTTCATCCACTGTGAAACCATATCCAAAGTTATGCCTACATCGACTTTCCTAGCCTTTTCGTACAAGTCCCTCACCGAACCGAAGCCCTCCTCCACGTCGTAATATCTTTTTTCCAATACCGCCAATACCTTTTCTTTTTCCAATCTCGTCAATAAAAAATACTTAGATTACAATTTTATGATCTTTTATTGTATCATAAAATCCTTAAATGAACTTACACTAAGCACCTTTGGCACTTTTTGGTTTTCTTATGCTTTGCCAAGTTTGACCTGCAGCTCATGGCAGAGCCGCATATATCGCATACACACGGTTGTTTCGTTTTCTCTTGGTAATAGTTTTTGAAATGCTTTTCGTCGTTCGGTTTTCTGTTGTAGTATCCGTCGTCCTGCTTTCTCCATTGCGGCTTTGTGGGCTTTTGGACTGATGAAATTGCTTCATAGCTTTCTTCCGATGAAGATGTTTCGCTGTCAGTCAGTTCTGTGTTTGGAAAACTGTTCCAAATAAAGTCAAAGGTTTCATTCGTCATCGGGATTTCAACTCCACTACTTACAAGGTAACAAGGCATACTGCAAATATAGTTGTTGAAGTATTTTCATCCTCAATAGGAACTGTGTATATCAGTTTGCGCTTCCCTAACACATACCCCAAAACAGTTTCGACATCAAATTTTTTAGGTTCGAGCAGTTTACCCTTCCAACTTCCTACCGGTTGACATATTTTTAGATACACCCAGTTTTCAATTCCTAAATCCAAACCCAAATGCTTAGCGTTCAAAACAGTGAGACTTGAGCTTTGTCCCAAATCAAGCAGAAAAAGGAGCCTGTTTTTCCCGAAGTCCGTGGCTGATTTTCACCAAATCGGTGGCTGACTTTCCCAAAATCGGTGACGGATTTTCCCCAAATCGGTGGCATTTTCTTAAAGACGGAACCAGGTTCTATCCGTATAGCCTTTCTGCACAACAGAGGCAGGCTTTTCTAATTTCCGCGGCGAGGTGATGCTTCTCAGGAACCAAAGACCTGTCCTCAAACCAAAAATGGTTTTACCACCATCGGCGGCATTTTCCCCAACGACCTTAAACCCAATTTTGAATACATCAACCTCTTCTTGTTTCAGGCAGGATAATATGACATTTTGTGTTTCTTCTTCCTGTGAGTGCGCTTGCTCTTTGTCATGCTTGCTGAGATTTGGTTAGCGTCGCCTGTTTCGCACTTGCGTGCTTCCATGCTCTTCCGCTGGTGTTTCTTTCTGTGCTGTCCAGATTGGATGACAAATTTGAGCCACGGGAACGAGATAGAGCACCTTGTCAAACTTCATGCATGATGGAATTGGGAAGCACTCTGGTTCAGACAGGATTTTGGACTAGAACAAACCTTCAAGCTCAGGAGAGTTGATGCATTGAGTGTCAACCATGCTTTTGTCACCTCTGTCCTAGAAAAGTTTAAGGGTAGGAACATTCCTTTTCGAAGCCATGGCCCGCCAACGAGTTGGTCAATCACGCTTCAAACTATTAGTTGCTATTGCGATTGTCGCGCTGTGCTTCTTGCACCTGCCAATCAACGGCTCGCAAACTCTAGCAGTACCAGGTTCAGGCAGAGAAACTACTAGAGCAAGCCTAGAGAAGTTGACAGTGAGAAAACTGAAGACAAAGCTGCGCGAGAAGGGTTTGAAGGTGTCAGGGCGAAAAGCAGACCTTGTGGAGCGGCTGGTGAAATACACGGCAATGGAGTCAATGGAGATAAAGAGGGTGAGAAGTGGCAAACGTGAGATTCCAGAAGCAGAGGAACCTGCAAGTTTCGATACGGATGTGTTCATTCCCCTGAACAAAACCATTGGAAAGCTAGAAGTTTTATTGCAACAAAAAAGGGTGGTTTTCCTGCGTGCTGGTGTGGCTTGCGGCAAGTCTACACTGGCGCAGCATCTTTGTTCAGTGCAGCCGTCTAAGTACTTGGAAGTTTGTCCTCCTGCTCCTGGGAATGCAACCTGTGCAGAATGTTGGGGGATGCAGTTCAAGGACGCTTTGTTGAATGTGGTTTCCACCGCTGATGTTGCAGACAGAAACTTGCAGATTGCATTGAAGAGGCTCTTCAAAAACGAACAGGTCTTGGTGTTCGATGAATGCCACTTGCTTTTTGCTTGCCCCGAGTTCTACCAGCAGTTCCTGAAAAAGCCCCCGTATCTGAAGCGCCGTCCAATGGTTCTGTTATTATCTGCAGCATCTGAAATGCAAAGTGTGCAAGGACAGACCTTTACAACGCCAACCGAAATTACTGGAAAATACATGTGGACGCCCCCAATGCCAGATGCCAAAGCTCTTGTTAATCAACTTGCCCAGGCTGATGTGTATTTGTCTCAAGATGCGATTGATTTCTTTATGAACCTTTGTGGTGGACACAGAGGTATTTTCATGAGAGCCATGGAATGGGTGCAGGAAAAGCAGAGCAGGAACAGCGCTCCGTGGAATTTGACTCGCGCCCTTGGGGAGGCTAGCCTAGCATGGGACACAGAGAATTGGATTCATGCCCCAGATGATAGCTTGATGAGGAAACTTCAGGCTAGTCGGGCCATTCGTGTGAACGGGCGTTTTGCAAGCTTGGAGAACGTACCAGAACAATTTATGAAAGTCTTGCGCGAGGGTCCAACTGATGATATCGCAATATCTCTCCGCCGCGAGCTCACAATTTGTGGTTTTGTACTTCCTGCTCAAGACAAGATGGAGGCGGAGCAAAATGAGTTTCAGCGACTGGATTGGGCAGACGTGGGGAGAAAGTTTTGCGTCGCCAATTACCTGATGGCTTCCTATTACCGCTCAGTGCTTGCAGTCAAGCGGCAGCTGACAGTGGATGTAGACAGAAACCCAGTTTCCTGCACAGATCTGCTTTTGCGAGCGCTGCCATATTTGCTTTTTGCAGATGTGGTGGTGGCCACAATAGGGAAAGATAATGTTCTACCTGATGTTTCACAAGAGCAGCTCCCATTTGAGGTTCATTACACCTTTGCTTTAATTCGCGTGTTGAACCGCTTGGGAGTTGGACGCGCAAATAGTTTGGAGAGCCCAAGTATGGGGAAGGTTGACATCTATTGTACAATACCGGACGGTTCAACTTTCGCCATTGAAGCGGTCATGGCTGCCCGCAGAGCAGTTGAAATTAAAGAACATCGAAATCGCTTTGACAATGTGTCGAACTACGCAAACGCCAAGCACAAGTGCTTGCTCATCATTGGAAGGAAGGGCCACCAATTGAGAAAACTTGTGCAAGACACGTGGGGTGGTATAGAGGGTATAGAGATTGTTGGACTTGCTGCCAATTCAGCACACACCGGCTACCATGTCTATGTCAAGCAGCAAGAGCAGCAAGGTAAGGAAGTCTTGGACTTCTACATCCCATGCGATGGAGTTGCAAGGAGCTTTTCCTTCAAGGATGAAGAACCATTCTTTGAGATCAGTTCTGCCCAGAAGTTCAAATCCATTCAGCCAGGCTGGATTTCTCTTGATATTCAAACTCACAGGTCTGGGTTTCGTCAGAACGTGTAGGCAGTAATTGGTTTTCACTGTAATGAACTGACAAGTCACATGCATTCAAAGAACATTTCAAGATAGTTTTCTAATTTGAGTTATCAATGCAAAGTAGACCCACTTTGTCTTCATCGAACTCTGCAAGGCCCCGCCACTGGAACCCAGACCAAAGCCGTTTGGGTGAGGCAATTGCAGAAGGACCGCCGCTGTCGACAGAGAGATACTCCGTTGGTTTTGTTTCAAATGATTGGTAGACATTCAGTTTCGGGAGTTCATGAACCTTTTACTCCGAAAGTCGTTCATTTGGTTGAGTCCAAAACCAACAAGTGTTGATGGTGTTCATGTGCTTTTTTTCCCAAGTCAAAAGGATTGCTGATAAGTCATGACATGTTCTTGGCAGGGTTTAGGACTGTTAAAGGCGGTAGATCGCAGGGTTCATTCTTCGGCATTTGTTGAAAGGTACCTTCCAAAACGTATTCCTTAATGTGACAGCAAAACAAGAACACATTTGACGGTGTTCGCGGAATTTTCATCCCAATACAAAACTATGATTATGGATAAGTCCGCTGAACAAGCTAGCTCATCCTATGAATCATCTCAATGATGCGTTGAAGAAGAAAGTCGCAGTTCCTCTAAAGCCAAAATCCACAACATATGCCGTGGTGCTCAAGTAGAGAAGTCCGTGGCGCCACGCAATACACGGAAGTCTGTGGCACTGATTGCACTACCTTTTAGGGTGTATACCTTGGGTTTGTTCATTCCTCAGGTTGAAAGATATCTTCCACAACAGTCTTCTTTGCTTTGGTAGAGACGTTTGAGACCGAAGGTTTTCTATGTTTCTTCTGCTTGTTCCGGGTCGGCCAATTCAACTCTGTTTCCACATATGACCATGCGCGCCCGATGTTTTCCAAACGGAGCTTTCACCGTGGGGATGACCATCAGGTGCCACTTCCATCTCGGCATAGTTGGGATGAAGTTTCAAGGCCTCCGTCGTTGTGGGTCTCAAAGCCTTGGTGTTGGAGGTCAACGAGAGATATTCATCCGTTAAGGGCTCCTTCCACTTCCCCAGCTCGCGTCGCACTTGTTGGAGAGGAACTGTATAGGTTTGAAGCGCCGTGCTTGGTCTTGAGAAAGTGCCAACACCTGTGGTGGTTTCATCATTCATTGCTGCAATCTTAGACCACCGTGCTCCCTCCAGCACTCGATGCTGCTCCTCCAGGATCACTTCCCTTGAAAACACCATCGCTTCTAACCAATGGAGCCATTCTCCATGTTCTCGTCCCTCTTCCGCCTGGAACTGCGGCAGAACTTTGAAGGATCAAGTATGGTGGAAGCGGTGGGTTTTGATGGCCGAGTCTGGGCAAGGCAAACCATACCCCCACAACACCGCTGATGCAGAGCCAATCACACCACCGCTCTCGGGGTACCCGGTGGAATGGCTCCTCGAAGACTCCAAAGTACCCAAAGCCATGTGGGAACCTGGAGTTCTCAAGATCGACCCGAGCATGCCCTTTTTGGGGGCCACCAAGCCGAAACCAGCTGGCACTTTCACGGCCCCTGGCAAACCAAGGGCCTTGGTGTGGGACCCATGCCGACCCCTACCAGGGTTACATGACGGATCGTGACAGCCAGAAAGGGATGATCGGCTTTTGCTGATTGGGAAGGGGCCCAACGGCCCGGCTGCTCGAACAATCACACCTGCTGAAGCGGCGAAGTTGTTGCACGGCAGGAGCTCGCGATATCAGGAGGAAGACAGACGCACCGCACGCGGAGACCCCAAGACGTTACTTGAAGCGACCCCCAGAAAGCTGGCTGATGCGGCAGTGCACTGGGCAGCTCAACAACTCCTCGGGGAAAATCTCCCCGACAAAGTGGGAGTCTGTCGACTCGCCTGGGAGGAAGAGACTGAAAGGCCAAGACAATCCCAAGCAGGGATCAGCCGGCCTTGTGGGGGGAAAACAGAAGAACAAGAACAAAGGTCTCCCTCTCCATGAGCAGGCAATGAAAGCCATGTGCTATGTGCTGAGGCATGCGGCGGGCACCGAGGAGTGCCCCATCAGCGAAGAAGGTTGGGTGAAATGGCAACAACTCGCCGCGCATCAGTCCTGCAAAAGATTCCAAAACTGGGTGCTGCTGGAAGCACTCGACCAGAACAAAAAGGACCGACTCGTTGCGAAGCAAGACACTGATGCAGTCTGGTGGGTCGCGGCCTGGTCGGGCCACACGCAGGAGAGAGTTGTTGGCCCAGCCGCAGTGGTCCCAACCGAGGAACTCCCGGCCTTGCTGGCGCATGGCAGCTACCGACGTCACACTGCGTCCATTCAGAAGAAGGGGTTGGTGAGAGGCGACCGAGATGTCCACTTCCACGACCCCGAGGAACACGCAGAGCGGTGGCGGGTCGACCTCGAAACACGGATAGATATCGATGTCAAGAAAGCCGTTGACCTTGGATGCAAGTTCCGGAAGACCGGCAACAAGGTGTGGCTCTGTGATTCGACAGTACCGCCAGCCGCAATCATTAGGATCACCCAGTGGGACGGCTTACCTGAAGGCAGAAGCCTCGAGGACCGAGAAGATGAGCATGGCTCGGCAGCGAGCTCTGCCAAAGCACCGATGTCAAGCGCTGCGCTGCCCATCAGGCCCAAAGTGACAGGCAGATGGGGTCCCATGCCAGAAGAAGAGAAGAAACCCATTACCGAAGAGATCCTATATAGACGTCGCCAAAGGCCTCGGGAGCAACTTACCCGAGAACTTCGAAGATGGCCTTGCTGTGGACCTCGCGACAGAGGAACCGTAGGCGGACCCGAGGCGCGTTTCGCGCCCGGGGAAGCAGAGGGAGAAATGGAAGTTGATTGGGGGGGCACTGACTCTGAGGTGGAAATCGCCCAGGCCATCCCAGCAGGAGCGTCTACAGAACTTGTAGAACCTAAACAAGAGAAGACTGAAGGGCTGACCGAAGACCCTGACGCGAGAACGGCTGAGTTGGCTCAGCCCAAAGCCGAAACGACCGCAGCTCTTCCAAAGAGCGAAGAAGTGATACCCACGAAGGTTGAAGAGAGTGTCGACGTCCCCAGTGCAACAGAGACGCCAGGAGGAGCACCAGCAGCAGAGGGTGTGCCCAATGCGCCACCGCCCCCTGGAGATGCCAAGGGAATCGAATACCTTCCACCTAAGGATCAAGAAATGATCACCGAAGGAGACTTACCCAGGCCTCGAAGGCGAAAGGTCAAGTTCGGGGATGTGCACCTGCATCTTCTCAAAGCTGTGGCCGACGCCGACGCCGCCAACTGGGCATGTCTCCAAGAAGCTATCCAGCAAGCCCCAGCAGCCTCTCAGGTTAAGTCGGAGTTCGTGGAGCGTCTCAACCAGTTGGCCGAGGCAAGACTCAAGAGTAAGACGGAGGCTGAAGCCAAAGCCGAAGAGCGAGCCCAAAGGGTCAAGCACTACACCGAGGCAGAAACCGACTACCGGGCAGGCCTCAACGATCAGATGTTACGACTTGAGCTCGCGAACCCCGTCGGTCCAAGGACTGGGGTTCCGCTTGTTTCTGATCACCGACTGAAGCAAGAGATTGAGGCGGGGAGATCCGTCTGGGTTGCCAGAAGAGCCCAAAGGGCACGAGAAAGAGCGGCTCAGCACTGACAGGAGGTCGACGCCTGGAGTCGAGCAGAGAAGGGACCAGGAACAGGACCCTTGTTGGATGTTGATCCTGCAGAAGCCGGTAAGGTGTTGGACAAAGCGCTTCATGATGCAGCCCAAAAAGACCTTCGAACCTTCAGAGCGGACCTCCAGAACGAGGCTCGACGAGAGGGCAATTGGAACAAGCGGGCGCCAGACACCGCCAGCCGTAAGAAGATCAAGAAGCAGCGGAAGCGTGAGGGACAAGGGCATACCAAGGACGACGCTGAGCGTGACCGCAATCACGCCATCGCGCACCAGACTGCCGAGGGGAGCTCCTCGGCCGGAGGTCTTTCCGCCCCGAACCTCAGCAATTTTGATCAAGGACTGAAGAGGAGTCCTGGAGACGCCCTTGAAGCCGAGTGGGATCTCGATCAGGCTTCAGGAATGATTTTTTGACAGCCTACTGCTGGCATTTATACTAGCCGTGGCTTTGGCCATCAGAAGACTCCTTTCCAAATGGGGGTCAAACCACCCAGGAGGATCGGCAAAGGTCTATTTGGAGGCCACCAAAGTCGGCGGAACCAGAAAGAAAGTGAGATTCAGCCTCCCCAAGAAAGGTAGAAGAGTCGTGCAAGAACCCAACGTGCCATTCCTGGGTGGACCAAGGGCTGCTGCCAGAAGGCACCCCGCGGGAAAGAGCTTTAGGTTTGCTCAAGTTCAAGGACGGCGCGAATTAGACTAAAGACGTTTGTGCGGTTTTCTGCCATGCCCTTGTTCCTTTCACGCCATGCCCCAAGTCAAACATGTGATCATGTGTAAGCCCGCTATTGAAAATTATACCCTGTAATTTCATGTTCTTGACACGGCTCAGCACTTTTTGGGGAGAAGATCGCAGGGTTGTTCATTCCTCAAGATTTGTTAAAAGATGTATTCCAAACATCGTCCTCAATTTGATAGGATTTAGACTAAAGACTTTGTATGATGTTTTGCCGTGCCTGTGCCATGTCCATTTGACTGTTCCCACCTCAACATCTCACCTTTTGAGTGGTACAGCAAGTGTTGAACAAGCAGCCTTGTCATCCCTAGTTCCTTTCGTGTGTTGCTTAACAGGTGCCACGCTAGTAGTAACAGGTGCCTTACTACTAGTAACAGGTGCCTCACTAGTAGTAACAATGTTTGCTATTAGAAACAAGTGCCACGCTAGTAGTAACAGGTGCCACGCTAGTAGTAACGGTTGAAAAAATGAAAAAAAGGAACATTGTTACTACTAGCGTGGCACCTGTTACTACTAGCGTGGCACTTGTTACTACTAGTAAGGCCTTCATGTGTAGGGAACAAGTTTGACGAAAGTTTTCTTTCATTCCTCTTTGCATGTTTCTTGTGCTACCAGTTTATGAGTCGGGCCTTCTCCCACTGGCTTTGTGTTAAAGGCAGTTTGTTCAGAACCAGTACTGTATTATTTTTCGGCCATGCTTGGGAAGAATGCCATAGGCCTTCCATGTCCTGCCATTCATGCCAACTTCAGCTTGCGTTCAAAAGAAGTAGGGAATAGATTTGTTCCATTCAGAACGCAAGAAGCCATGGTATTCTTTTTCATGCCGGTTGTTCCCTCATCAAGCGTTTTTGCCAAACAAGTTCGAACGATCTCCCACCCCAACATCAAATGCCTTGAGAGTTGAATATCTCCTCTTGTTCTTCTCAGGTTGCTAAAGACCTTGTGTGCGTTTTGGTGTTCAGTGTTTTTTTCGGAGTCACAGGACCAAGAGAAGTTCAAGGAGATTGGCAACGCTTTCCAAGTCAAGGGAGAATTGCTGAACGCAATGACCTTAGCTTTGCTGTGCCCTTCTTGCTGACTTGTCATATCTTGTCATGCTTCCTGTAAATGTGCCTGGTTGTCAAGACGTCGTCACCTGGTTATGGGCCATCGGCAGTTTGCTGAGGTTGATGACCTCAAAGAAGCCATATGCTCAGAAGTTGCCTTGTCTCAAGTTTGTTTTGGCTGCTCTTGTTGAGACTCGACTGCCGTTTGCTTCAGGCAATCGAAAAGAAGGAGAAGCTATCCATTGCCGCGTCCAAGATTGACATCTACAGCTCGAAGGAGAGCTTTTCCTGTTTCAATGACTCTCACAATGTCTCAACTGATTGTCGCATTGTTTTTTTGCTCGTGACAGGATGGAAAGTGGATTAAGGAAGAAAAGATGTCGGCAAGCCTTCGCGACACGGATGAGCCCATCACTTGGTGTTTTGTTTTGAGCAGCCTTTGACCATGCAGGGCTTCAAACTGATGTCAATGTTACAACCTTCTGATGTATTTTGTTTTTTTGCCGCGTCTGAGTTTGCCCTTGCATTGAGGTCAGAATGCTACGGTTTCACCATACCATCAACGTGAGTGTGTGTCTCAGCTTTCTCAGCAACCTGCTGTGGTTTTTTTTGGTAATCGAGCTCTCCGCTCCGTGGTCACAGTGACAAATTTTGGCTCTCACGGGGCTTTGTTTATTGCTTGAGGCTGTCTGAATCCATTGAGAGCAAGCATCACTATGGGCGTGTTTAAAGTAGTCTATGGTTTGGTTTCACATCGTATCACAAAATCAGCACAGCTGGTTCGTTGTGGTATGACCTTGCGTCAACGATAGAATAATTATGCGTGCGCACCTGGACAACTCCAACTTGGACTGAAGGGTTGACTTTTCCTGACAAACATCACTATGAACTTGAGTATTGTATCTATTTGGTGATGGTTTTAACATGCGAATGGAAGTGCAGCGACACGTACAGTGCAACTTGTACATATATATGTACCATATGTACTTTGGCTCAAGGATCAAGCGACTAGAAAAGGTGCGGTTTCCGTTCCGACGCTACGCCGCTTATGGACCGTCAGTGATAGCTTCAAACTTCGCTGATTAAGATCCACTCGCAGGTTATCAGCCGTACGCGCTCTTTATAGCCGTACGAGCTACACGAGACCAAGAACAAGACTAGTCATTACAGAAACCTGCAATGTCAAGCTCAGGAGGAAATGGAAGCGAACCCTATTCATTCGCTGCTCCTGGTGGTCCCAACACCATTTCGTCACCAGACTCTACAATGGGTACTGATTCATCAGCAAATGCTGACGTTATCACTATGCCTACTGGATCACAAATCTCGGAAAGATCCGTGCCACCGGCTCGGAATCTGACCGATCTTGCACCCGTAGGACCAAGAAGATCGATGAGAGCTACAACAAGATCTACATCGCCTATAACGTCTACCGCGAGATCCCCAAGAAGGAGTATAGAGAAGAGACGTGACGATGATAGAGGAACAAAAGAGCAAAGAAGAGAGATTCAGCTGGGTGAAGAATTGAGATCGGCGAGAAACGCATACAATTTTCTTCATGAAGAATATGAATGCATCCAAGCCGGATACTCACGACTACACCACGAGGCTGAAGTGGAGTTCAGGCAAATGTCTGACTACAACAGGAAGATGCAGGAACATCTACAAGAGATGACACAGGAAGATGAAGGAGCAACAATAAGAATTGAAGAGCTCGAACACAAGCTGCGCTTGGCGGAATCGACAGCTGAACATATCTACATGAGATATCAAGAGCTTGCGCAAGAAACTCATCAAGAACATTCAGAGCTTGAATCTGTGAAAGCAACGAAGGACAGAATGTCCCAAGAGCTTCAAGCAGCAATTGGACACATCCAAGAACAGAATGAATCTTCATTGGCGATCAATAGAAGATCAAAAGCCATTCAGGATGAGAACACAGCCTTCGTCGGAATAGCTGACCAGATACAAGCTAGAATGATCGCGCTACAGGATGAGAATGTCAACATGCACGAGGTGATCCAACACCAGAGAGAAGAACAATGGAACAGTGAGGTCAGGGAAAGACGTCTTCAACACAGTGTTCACTCATCTCAAGATCGGAGCAATCAGGAAGCTATGGTTATTGATCATCTACGAGGTCAACTAGCTATGGCGCGTGGAGCTGAACTCAACGCGAGAGCGGAGATAGAAGAGATGGAAGTGGGCATGAGGATGGAGATATTTGTATGCCAGACTGAAGTCTCTGCTAAAGAAATGGCAGAAATGAAGGCGAGCCACCATGAATACGAAGCAAACGTCGCAAAGGAGGTTATCGCAAAAGGAGAAATATTCAACAACGAAGTCCTAGAAGGTTCCATCCGTGAACGACAACAATTGAAAGACGCCAACCTCGCTCTATCCGAAGCCAACGCACAGCTGAAAAGAGAGAATATGATGAGAGCTCCTATGTTCGGCGATGATGGTGCTGAAATTCAACAGAAGATCAGAGAACTGGAGAATGCACTATTGGAAAGCCAGAAGGAGACAAAGAATGTCATTATGGAAAATGCGAAATTAAAAGCAGAAGCACGAATGGCACCCATAGTCTCTCGGTACAGCAAGCGTCCTAGTTCCAGAGACCGCGGGTTACCAACCCACGCGTCCGAGGAAGATGAGATTCGGAACGCAAAAGAGGAGGCGAAGCACTACAAGGACGGGTACAATGAAATGACAGAGAGCCGAGATGAGATGTATGAATGGTATGCCGAAACCCACAATGAGTACGCCGAGGAAAGGGAGAAATCAATTGAGCTATCCGAGGCGAACAAATCATTGAGGGACAAGATTTCAGAAGCAGAAGCATCCTCTTCATCTCATCTTGCACCGGCAACCTCTACAATCATGAAAGTATCGAGGAAGGAAGAATCAAAGATAAACGTTCCGTCATGGCCCAGGATCAATGATCTTGGACTATGGAAGGCAAATCTCATTCAATCGATCATCATTGCGGCCAATGATTCAGATCAAGAGCCCTGGATCGACTGGATCAAAGAAGCCATGGACGATCCTGATCCGGACAAGTTTGTCGACTCAGGAGACCAAAGATTCCATTCAATCGATGCCAAACTCGGCCTAGCTCTTACCAAGGTCGTCATGGATGCGAAAGATGATGGTTCAGGTGTAGCTATGAAGTTGAGGACGAGGATCAATGCAAAAGGGAGAACATCAAGCCTCATAAAGGGAAGAGAGGTCCTAGCCCTGATCCTTATGAATTTCAAGACAACATCAAATGTGGAAGTCTTATATACTTCAATGCACCTCTACCAACTAGAATATCAAGGAGACAAGAACTTATCGTTGTTCTTCCACACTTGGGATGAGATTCTGGCAGGAATGAAGCCCGTTGACGTCCCGAGCGACGAAACTCTTCGGGATCTCCTATGGAGAAAGATCAGGAACTCAAACCTCCTGGCATACGACATCAGCGCCTACAACAGCATGAACGACGATGATGCCAAGAAGACATACAAACATCTACGTGATATGATCAGAAGGCACATCGAACGGCAAACTGAAGACAGGATGATCCTGGAAAAGGAGAAGGCAGTGAAGAATGTGGCCAATATCTTTCAGAATCTCAAACCAGGCGGACCTGCTCCAAAACTGAAAGCTGCACCAGCTGATCCGAAGAAGAAACCAAAAGGGCAACAAGAACAGGTTGTCTCAGAAGACGCTGCTGCAGTGAAGCCGAAACCCAATCCCAAGAAGCATCCTGAAGACAAGAACAAAAAGGGAAAGGGGAAAGGTAAAGGTGATGGAAAGGATCGCAGCCGAAGTCCGAGTACAGACAAGAAGAAGATACCATGCAAATACTTCGTGAAAGGTAACTGCACTATGGGGAAAGATTGCCCATTCAGTCACAAGAAACCCAGATCACCATCCAGAGGATCTTCTGTCGGAAAGAATGACAAGCCAGTATGTTGGATGTGGATTCGAGGAACTTGTGACAAAGGGAAGGATTGCAAGTTCTACCATGACCCAAAAGCCTCTCCTAAGAAAGGGATATCTGCACCAGCTGACTCAGGAGACGATAGGCCAAAGCCCAAGGCAAAACCCAAACCGAAGCCTAAGGCGAAGCCTGGAGCCCCAGCCATTGACGGTGAACTCTTCATGGACGAATCCGAAGATGAAGGGATTGCTGCATCCGCCAAGGCAAGAGAAGGAGGTGCAAAAGTATCCTTTGATGAAGAGACTTGTGAGATCATGTTGAACGAAGCGATCTACTCAGTCAGGAACAAATGGAAGGTAGTAGAAAGGAAACCTCTACGTCCAGACATCAAACGATACGATGAGAAAGAGCTCACCTGCTACACGAGGAAAGAACAAATCAGATTTGAAGAAAAGGTCGCAGAGGCAAGAGGCATATTGATGGTCCCCTACACTGAGATCAAGAGGGTCCGAATACCAGTTGGACCAAAGGGTGACCTAGCGGTCACTATGTCTTTTGACGAAGATGACGGCCTAGTTTTCCATCATAAAGTCATTCCTCATGTATGCGAGGGAAAGAAAGATCATGCAGACACAAAGACATTGTCTATTCCAGCCAAAGGGTCAAGAACAAAGTTCATCATGGACACAGGATGTGGGTATGATTTGATATCGAAAGGCAGAGCCAAGAAATTAGGTCTGGAAGTGAGAGAAAGCGATCAATCAATGTCATTCTATACCGCAAATGGAGTGACATCCACAAAGGGAGTCGCCGACATTCATTTCGACGAATTTGACTCTACCTACTCCCCATTCGTCTTAGATGAGTCTCCTTCAGTACTGTCTGTTGGAAAGAAACGCATGGAGGAAGGTTACACATTCATATGGCCAGCCTGCGGCAACCCGTACATGGTTTCCCCGAACTACAAGAAAATCATGTTAGAAGTAGAGGGAAACATCCCATATATTGTCAAGGGCAGTGACTTCTGTAACCCCACCGACGATGTAAGGGCGGAGATGATCGCAAGGTTCACCCTAGGAGAAGGTGAAGCTGATTACCAATCGGCTTTCATCAACTGTAATGTGGATCCTCAAGGCGTCATGTGTGATGATGACGACCTCCCTGTGATTGAGCCTCCAAAAGTCAAAAGACGAAAGAGGAATAAGAAGTTCAAGGCATCTCCTGGAGAAGAAGATGAGGTAGGATCAGATGTCGCCGGAGACAGTGAACCAGAAGCTGACGATGATGATGCAGATGACATCGAGGTGGATATTGTTGACGGTGCAAGCAGAATGGTGAGAAGAGGAACTCTGAAAGCAGATGCCAGGAAAATCGAACATCTACTCACACACCGTTACAAGAATCCCTACTGTGAGTCATGCATCAGAGCAAAGATGAAACACTTCAAGACGCATCGAGGAGCGTTCAAGAGAAAGCTCAAAGCTTTTGGGGATCTGGTTACCTTTGATTTTGTCGATACGAGGAACATCCTTGATCAAGGGATCAGTACTGATCGAGAGATCTTCGTCATTCGTGACAGGTACACAGGCGTCATATGGGCCTATCCGTCGAAAGAGAGGTTTGCCAAGGACGTGGTCAATGCAATAAACCACTTCAAAGGATTGAAGAAGATCAAGATTGCTTATGCCGACAAAGCCCCAGAGTTTGAGACGGCTATGAAGCAGCTGAAGATCCCATTCGATCATTCTCTACCGAATCATCCTCAGAACAATTCTCTGGCGGAGAGGAACAATCAGTTCATTATGATGACAACCGCAACTTGCCTCTTGGAAGCGGGATTACCACCATGTTTCTGGAGCTATGCAGTAGAATGCGTCAGCCATCTTTTGAACATTGAGGAAGGAGAGGACGGAGTGAGCCCTTGGTACAAGCTACATGGAAAAGAGTTCCATGGAGAGAAGATCCCCTTTGGTGCAAAGGTCTTCTTCATGCCGAGCAGTCAAGGAAGGATTGAGCAGAAGCACAAGTTTGATCCCAAGGGAATCCCAGGTATTTTCGCCGGATATGAGATCAAGCCCGGGATGAACTGGTCGAGACAATATAGAGTGTGGAGTCTTGAAACTTTTGCACATCAAAGCCTTGCATTTGATGCCAATCGACCTATCAGAAAGCTACTCACACCACAGCTCACGGAGACCCTGGTATTCCTCGCTCCCATCGAATTCCCGTTGAAGGAAGGATATGAGAAGATCAACAACACGTTGGAAGGCATGAAGATCCGTGACAGGAGAGATGGAGAACCAGAGGTCGGAGATCCTAGTCGAATGGTTGACTATGGAGATTACGAACCAAGTGAGCGCAGTATGGATTTTGAGGAGCTTGCGGAAAGGGAGATTAGGGATGAGGACGACGAAGACGCCATTGAAGATCATGAAGCAGATGATGAAGAACGAAATGATCCCGGTGGTGATGATGATCCAAAACCTGATGGCGGTCACTCCAAAATATTGTCCAAACCTGCCAAGGCGAAGGTACCACCTTCGACCGGCAGGGAAGATCACCCGCCAGTTGGAGATCCTTCAATGGAACACATGTCCGTGGGAAAGGCAAGTGATGGTATCATCTACTTGAATGATGATGGTGAGACCGTGAAACTGGACAGAAAAGGGAATCCATATAAGGTTGGATCAGACGGAAGAAGGTTCTTCAGGTCATCACCGAGACCAAGATCAAAATATACTCCAGAAGAATGGAAAGCGTTGTCTCTATCTGATAGAGCTATTGCTGAGAAGAAAGAAGCTCTCGAGAAAGAAAAGATGAAAGAGAGAGAGAGTAAAGGTGCGGGATCCAGCAAGGACAAAAGGAAGAAGAAAAAGAAGGAGGACAAGGATGATGATCCTAAGGACGTATCGCCCAACATCTTCATCGATCTGAAGAAAGATCGGACGCTGATCACCGATGACGATGACATGGGGGGCTATAGTCCATCTTCGGCGTCTACACTTTCCACAGAACTCCCAAGCGACGACGATTACTTAGTCGAATGGGAGGAATGGACGAGTGTGGAGAATGGGTTCGGCCCACGTGCTACTTGGGATCCACTCAATATCATTGATGTCAACAGTGGAGAAATCCTCAATGATATGGCAGTAGCATATGCAATGCCAACGGAATCCAATAGATGCACAACCGAAGATTTCACAAAGAACTTGAAAGATCATCACTTGTCATTTCCGTCAATGCCCTGCATCAACTCGATCTCCAAACATCGAGAAAGATACACATATGCCGACACAACGAACCCGATGAGTGCTTATCGGAACCTGTTCAATGCAGCAGTCTCCAGACCTGTTAGTCGAGCAGAAATGCTGAAGAATCCCAAGGCCAAAGCCTCAATGAGAAAAGAATGGTTGGGACTTCATGAGCAAGGAGTGTTCGACTTCTCTGTGATTCGGGAGTATCACGACGTAAAACAAGAAGCGCTCACTCTGAAGCAGGTCGTGCACTTTGCAAGGGTCCATGGCATCATTGTGGAAAAGAACTACCAGTTGCCAATGAGTGATGAGAGACGAAAATTTAAGGGAAGAGGAGTATTGCTAGGAAACAAAGTGAAGAATCAGAATTGGGAAGCAGCTTTCTTTCAGGACTTGGGCAATTCACCAGCGTCCTTTGAATCTTCTAGATGGGCAGATTTCTATGGATGTGTTCCCGGACATTCGGTCAAGCTCGCTGATGCGATTCAGGCATACATTCAGGCTTCTCTTACGGGACCGCCCTGTTGGGTCGAGTTACCGTCAGACGCGTGGCCAGATGATGTTGATGTATCAAAGTATCATCGACCAGTGGTACGCCTCCTCAAAGCCTTGTATGGACATCCGGACGCAGGTACAATGTGGGAGAAGCACTGCGATACGCAGGTGCGCCAACTTGGCTTCAAGCCAATTGGTGATGAATGGCCATCAATGTATTTTCATGAAGGCCTGAAACTTCTTCTCGTTATATATGTGGACGACCTGAAACTTGCCGGACCAACCGAGAACATGACCAAAGGATGGTCTATGCTACGAACGAAACTCAGGATTGAGCCCGAGACTGATCTTGGACTTTATCTCGGCTGCATGCTCACACGAGGAGAGTCCAAACTCCACGATGGAACAGTAGTCAACACCGTCTCATACGACATGGAAGGATTGTTGAAACTGTCCGTCGAGAAGTATTTAGACATTGTCGGTCATGATACAAAATTGAAGAAGGTCACGACACCAAGCGTCCCAGAAGAAACCAAATCTCATCCCGCACGAGCACCCGCTCCAGGGAAAGAGGCCGTTACGTGTCCATGGTGTGCTAACACCTTTGACCCCAAGTATTCTGGTAAGTTGCATTCCAAGTCCGAATCTGACGTCACTCCGGACGATGGAAACCGTGGTTCTTTGGCGCCACATGCAGCGAGTATACTCATGAAGTTGTTGTACGCTGCCAGAATTGCTCGATTCGATCTATTGAGATCAATCAACATGCTGGCCAGGAATGTGAATAAATGGACCAGCAATGATGATGCTCGTTTGCATCATCTCATGTGCTATGTCAACAGCACTCTAGACAAGCGCATGATTGGATGGGTTGGCGATCCGATCGCAACTCTCTCAGTCGGAATCTTCGCTGATGCTGATTTTGCTGGTTGCGGTGAGACCCTTCGTTCCACGTCGGGCTCTCACATGCACGTACAAGGTAAGCATACACGATTGCCCATTGCTGGAGGGAGCAAACGTCAAGGATGTATCAGCCATTCAACACCTGAAGCAGAAATAGTCGCGGCGGATTCCACTCTCCGCAACTTTGGGATACCCTCCATCGGCCTCTGGCAAACGCTCTCGGGCAAAGCTCCTGAAATATTGTTCCATGATGATAATCAAGGTATGATTGGAGTTGCCAGAACCGGGAAGAATCCCACCATGCGTCATCTTGAACGCACTCATGGGATATCCATTGTCTCATTGCATGAACATTTTCAACAGGACCATTTCGTGCTGCTCTACGAGATCTCCCACAAGATGTGTGCTGATATTCATACAAAGGCCTTTCGGACTCCACTTGCGTGGCGCCGGGCTTGTATGTTGATCAACCTTCTTGACCCAGAGGATTTGAGCTCCAAAGAGTTGGCTGACATGGTCTCTCCATCAGTCGATCATAAGAAAATCGATCATCAAATCTTTCAGACTAAGACGGATGACATTCCTAATTTTCCATACACTCAGACTCCGGTCTTGCCTCGTGCAGTCTTTGTAAAAGGAATGACAGGAAAAGAAGGTGTCCAGGATCTCCCCAATGGAGATTGCATCTATGTCGTCAAAGTCCCAGTCTATTATCGTCGCTTCCCACCGGGTCGCTACATACCGTCAGACACGTGTCGGAGTACATGGGTCCTTGTTAATGGTTCCTGGAATTGTGTGGACACTGCAGCAAGCCTTGCGCTTTGATCATTGGGTCGAACGTGCATGCTTCCTGTATCATGCCTCCAAGGCATCCTCATCTCCAGAGGCGGGCGCCTGCTTATCTCAATCCCCGTTCCTGGCCTTAGCCAATGTTCCTTGGGCTCCAGGCGCTGTGCTACAGTTTTCTATTGCCTCCTTGTCGACTGATACAGCTTTGCTCCAGTCACAAGAGGTTCCTCTCAACACTTGTCATCCTGCCACCCTTCGTGTGATCAACACGCTTTTACGTCTTGTTCATGGGGGGAGTGGGGGGCAGGACGGTGCATCAATTCGCGCTTTCGGTGCGGCGCAAGACCATTTTGCGCGCCTGGATTCGAAGGAGAAAAACCCAAAAACAAATAAAAATTACCGAGATGAATGGCGACGCGATGGCGACACACTCACCCGAGTGCATAATGTGCCGAGAACACAAGAGTTTGTCCCTAGTGAAGACTCACACTGTCCTGTCCGGCTGTCGGATCTGTCTGATTATCGTAGGACCGAGAAGTACTACAAGAGCGGTAAGGACACAAAAGTTGATACCTGGCGTTTCAAGGGTAATTCCGTAGGTAAGGACGATCCATGGATAGGAAATACAACATTCCTGATCGTTTCCAACGGTCACGGACACAGCCCACAACATGAAACGACAGACAACAGCAATAACAAGCAAAAGGGCGATGTCACGGCGATTGCAACAGGCATACAAGCGTGGGGGATGAACACCATTGCCCACGAGCACATGTTCATTGCACAAACAGCAAAATATGTTGCAAGTGACACACCTCCGGGAAGAAAACCCGTGTTGCATTTGGTCTTACAAAGGAGATCAGGACGGTCACACAAATATCAGTTCGAACTCCATCAGCAAGACGTCAAGGGTCCTCAAGATATCTTTGATAGATGCATCATGCTACAAGAGCTCGAAAGAAATGTCCCATGTCTAGTCCTCATGTGTGCTGAAGAACAGAATTGGTTTACCTTTCTCCAGACTTGTTTGAAGAAGCAGTTCATGAACATCGTGACAATCACAGAGGACGACGATGCCTGCTCTGCTTATGGCATCAATAAAGTGAAAGCATGTGTCCGGTCCAGTCTTGATTGTGTCTTCTTTGCGGGTCCTTGCACTGGTGGTTCTGCATGGAATCGCTTGAATAGGACTGTAAGTATAAAGGCCGAAATGCAGATTGAGAAACATCAAGAGTTGTATTGGTCGTTGTGGAATTGCTTTGCCCATGCACTTGACCATGTATTCGCAATAGGAGCATGTGCGCTTACTGAGCTACCTAGAAGTTGCGAGTATTGGAGAGATGATAGAATGACAACTCTGATAGAAGGCACGGAATCACACGTACATGACTTCGACGGATGTATGTATGGCCTCGCAACTCATTATGGTCATAGAAATATACCCATCAAGAAGCCGTGGAGGATTGTGTCGTGGGGGGTGCAGTTTCCAAGTTTGATGAAGAAGTGTGATCATAAACATCAGCATGCACCTTGTGCCGGAAGAGAAACGAGAGTAACTCAATTGTATACTCTTAGAATTGCGCAGCATATGATAGAGACTTTGAACAAACGTGCATTGTCATTGTGGAAGAAGCAGCATGTGACCAGCCGTGCTCCTGTGCTTTACGATTGGTCGCGATCGCCGCATCCCTCCATGTCAAACGGTAACCCATGTTCAGAAGTCAATATCAATAAAAGATTTGACAAGATCATTCAGTCGGTTCACGATTCTAAGAAGAAGAAATTCACTTGTGAAAACAACCATGACACTCATGATTCATGCGCCAGTGTCGTTACCTTTCACAATCATCTTGAGCAAGATTTTGAGATCAACCAAGCTAACCATTTTGGTGCCGGCGTGATCCAGCAATTTGCCAAGAAGAAGTTCGCTGAGTTCCATCCAATCACTGTTGGGCTGTCGCCGGCAACCCTACCACAAAGGGGGAACTCACTGGCATTCGTGAGCCATTCCTGGAGATTGACAACATCCCTACATCGTGGAGATTGTGTAGTCAACATGTTCCGTTCTACTGTTTATGGGGCCACAGGGAGGAGCATGGCCTCAGCCAAGAAGCTGAAAGAACACCTCCAGAAATTGGATAGCAGACGAGGGGAGAGTCCTACACTTGTTCCTAGACAGTTCGTCGAAGACATGGACCCAGGACAAGCTCTGCAACTGGCAGAGAAGTGGATGGAGAGAGGGGTACCACCCGTCTACTCTATCAGCGCTTGTTATTGTGCCGTTGAAGCCAAGGGTGGAACCATCCAAGAGCGCCTCGTGAGATCCCTCAGAGTGTTGCTCAGCAAGTATGACCCAGAGACGGACGACGGCAAGGAGGTAACAAGGGCATTCTTTGCTGGAATAAAGAGGGTGATCGGCGTCGTCAAGAGTCAAGAGCGACAGGTACGACCAGAACACAAACCTCTTGGGCCGCCACCTCCCCCTAATCCGGAGCACTTTCCCTATGAGGCGTTTGCATCCAATGATGTTTGGGACAGGTTGGAATTATTTGCAGACAATCTCTTGGCTTTATTCATGCCGGAACCCTTCAACCAAGAAGCACCAGTCAAAGGGATGTTGGCAGACCTGAATGAGAAGGTCGCCAAACGAGGCATGAAAGGTATCAATTCCACTGCGATGTCAAAAGATTCACTTCTAGACATCACGAGGGACGGGTACTTCTATGATTCCATGAATGATCTTCATCACAGGATACCCATTGAAGGTCGTAGCAGCAACTACATGGCAATGACCGGCGAACATTGGGAACGCAGCTGCAGATACATCAGCTTGGCGGGTGCGTCATTGGGATTTGCATTGAGGTTTCACAACAAGAATCATCCCGAAGATCTCACATCTTTGACTGACCTCATTCAGATCATTGCAAAAGGGCAATCGGGAGGAACCTTGGAAAGATGTGCCGCAATCAACAATTTCCAGTGCATCCAAGCGTTGTATCAATGCATTCATAGGCATGTCATTGAGCACTCTGCCATTTCCCTCAGATCTGAAACGAACGCGCAGATGCTCGCTGCATTCCAGCATTTGGAAGAATGGTTTCCAGAGGTGAAACCGGATGTGTGGACAGCAGGTTACAATGTTCTTGGTGCTGAACTAGGAGTCCATCGAGACCTTCTCGCAAGGGACACATCGATCAGTATCTTGAATCAGTACATTGCAGAGCTCCATTTATCCGAAGCCAACCTGGATGAAGAACCAGATCTGGAGACCTTGGGCAAGCCAAAGGAGAAGATCTACTTAACCTTCGAGAATCCCTCAATCGGACCACCCAATCTGAAAGATTTCAGTGCGGTGGAACCTCAATGGTTGTGTCAATTTCGGATCCATCATGCCAAGAACAAAGGGCTTAGTCAGGATGAAATCACCAAACAGATGAGGGAGGAAGCAAGAAGGGCAAGAGATCAAAGTGGAGCACCAAAGAATCGTGATGACTATACCCAGACTTTTGGAGGAAAAGGAAGTTCGGTACCACCGGGCGGTCCTTACACTTCATCTAGTTCAGGTCCTAGGCCACCTTGGGAAAGGAACAATGAACAATGGGATCCTTGGTCATCCGATGTACCTCATGGAGCGTATGATGTTCCACGACCTCCACCGAAAGCTCCGCCAAAGTGCAAACCCATGCCGAAGCCGAAACAGCCTGCACAGCCAAAAGAATTGTTTGTCACGCTTCCTCCTGAAGGTGTGACGACTATCGGGTGCAACGGTATGGACTACCTTGGCAAACCCATCATATTCAATCTCTGGACTTATCGAAGCAGTACCACTGCTTACGCTACAGCTCCTTTTGCTGGTCCTCGTACAGCCGAGCCAGGAAGAGATTGGAGACAGTATGTGAGAAGGCTCACGTATTATGTCGGGGTGACTTTGGGTGGAAATTATAGATCGAGTTCATCAATGGGGCTTCAACCTCTCACCGATTCTCATTTGAGGACAAAAGTGAACGAGAGCGATGGTTTTTGGACAAAGCTCTATGTTGAGATGGTTGAAGAGTTCGATCTGACAAGTTGTTTTCAGTATCCCTCAGCAAGGGCCATGGTACTTATCTTGAAGTTGAACAATGTGCCAGAGGAGGCCGCATATCACATCAAGTTCCTTTCATCCAAAGTTGGGTGCCACACCGAGGAGAAGGACAAGGTGATGATTGACGGGGATACAGGAGTCATGGATGTTGATCATTTGAGTGGCCAGATTAGAGGAGTCGGTACCGGACACACCATTCTTGTGACAGACCTTGACTATGCGACTAGAGCAAGTTCGTCAAAGAAAATCACGACGATGCAGTACGGTATCCGAACTGAGATGGCATTCGAAAATTGCTGTGTATTCCAAGTTCAGGGAGAAAGGCATCAAGACATCCTGGATACTCTTGATAGAGTAGTCGTTTTCTTGGAAGAACATGGACAAGATCAGGGGGACGGTACAACCGTCCACATCTGGCTGTGTCTTCATTGTATGTTTCCGAACGGCAGCACACTGAGGTTGACCGAGGCGACATTCAAAGAGTTCTCAAGGAAGTTGGCTGAGAAGGTCCATTCGATCGGACAGCTCCTGACTACTCCAGTATTAGTGAACATCCAGCCAGATTCAAAGTTCTTCGGGCCAGCAAGATATGATCACAGTCACATTGTCACCGACATTGTAGACCAAGTGAGACGAAGTGGTGCCTTGGCCACCAAATCGTCACGTGCCTGGAAAGCTATGTACTCAGTTGCAGGTGCTCCCAGTGCGAACTATATCACAGGCGGCGACAAGAACAAGATTTGGGCTGTGATGGAGAAACAACTCACGAGAGAAAGGGTCATCCTATTGTGTTCAATGAATAAAGTTCATGTCAGTGCTTTGAACAACATGGCAGAGGACGAGATCCAGGTCCCAATTTCTCAGGACAACTTCGACAGGTACTTGAACGTTGCTATGTCGGCAAGTGATGGGCAACCGAAGAAGACCAGCACGAAGCATACTGTTGGTGGGAGCTTCAGTCAAGGTACCGAATGGAGGGACATCAGATTCGTTCTGAAAGATCCGGAGCCTGAGGAGGACAGGATGGAATATTGGATGACGGGAAATCGGAGAGTTGAGAATTACAAAGCCACTGCAGATGCCGCACCATATCTTTGTGAAGATTGCAACAAACATGATGCATCCGAGGATTGGAACACACACAAAGACAATAGAAGCCATTGTGTGAATTGCAACTTCAACTTTTGGTGTGTTCAGAGCGGCACTCCCACGATTCAACAAGAAAGAGAAAGCATTTGGGAAACTGCAGTGAGAGTTAGAGTCCTTTGGGAGAAGAATGCTGAATGGAACCGTTTGTATCCAGCGCAGAATCTCCGTGAATTCATGGTCGAGGGTGCGATGATGCTATCCAGGAAGAATCCGCCTTGGATTCAAGGAGCATTGAAAGCTATTTCGCATCATGGTGGAATCAGAGCCCCGTCGGAACTTGTGGAACAGTACTGTACCCAAGGGAAGGGATCCACTCTTTTCATCCACCGAGACTATGATCCAGACAGTGAAGACTATGGCTTCCGAGCGTATATGGACTATGGGAATGTGGCGTACCACGACTACATCCAATATTTCTTCACGCACAAAGAGTACCAGGACGTCTTCTCGTTGAATGAATATAGGACTGTTACAAATTCTGAGCTTGCGGGCGATATCATGGAGTTTTGGACTGGTGTTCTCGAACTGGCCGGCATCTTCAAAGACACGCTGTTCGAGGATTGGGCTCAGATCAATGAATGCAGAAGAGGTATAGAAATGTCTTTTCTTCACTTCTATGCAGCGAGCCGAAAATCAATCAATGACAACACCAAGAGGAATAAACCTTCAGGGCTCCATGTTACAGCTGAAGAACAAGCCTGTATCGATGCCGTCATGTCCAGGTATGCTACCAGACCAGAGTTCAGGAGAATGGTACGACTGGCCATAGCCCCAGAGCCCAAAAGAACGTCTACGGAAGAGCCTGATGTAGAGATGAAGGATGGCGAAGCCGACCCTGCGAGTACCACTCCAGGAGTCGAGGAGCCTGAACCACCTACGCCTGAGCTTGATCCGCAAGACTACAAGGATGGGGAAGGTCGTTCAGTATCCCCGACGAAAACATGGTCGCACTACCCGACATCGAATCCAGATACTGAAGAACGGAAAAGAGCTGCCAAGCGCAGTGGGCAAGGTACAGCAACCGCTTCCAACTGGAAGACCGCCTATGACAACCTCAGAAGGGTCAGAGCACGCGCAGTGAGCCAAAAGGTGTGCTATTGTTATGGTTCAAACCAACATCACCTGGCTATTTGTCCCAACACTGAGAAGAAGGACGAGTTGATGAACTCATTCTCTCACATGGAGGACACTATGCGCAAGTGCTTCACCGAGGACGACAAGGCAATCATCCGACGTGATGTTGAAAGCCGAAAGAGGAAAGCAAAGTCATCCAAAGACGTCGAAGACGAGGACTACATGGATGTGGATGATGAAGATATTGAACTTCCCGAAGAAGAGCCGGAACTAGGAGGTAAGGTACCACCTCACTCTCCGAGAGCCAAAGGTAGACCACACTCGTCAGACTCTGCAAAAGAGGAATACGCGAAAGCGGTCGAGGCAACCAAGAAGGCCTTTGGGAACGCCAGTTTCGTCACCAGATTCAAAGAGCCCGTCGACCTCTTTGACATTGCCGATGACAAAGAAGGAGGAGAGTACAGGGTCGCAAATCACAGGGTTGATAGATCAGGTCCTAATGGAAAGTGGGAACTTGATGCACTTATTCAGGAGGCTGCAGCACTCGGAATAAAGATGCCCAAAGTGAAGGACCTTGCTCCTGACCCACAACAAGTTCAAAAGGTTGGATATCGGCAGATTGAGGTGACTTGCGATAGAGGAAGCATCGAGATAATTCCACAGTATGGAGTTACATTCTATGTGGAGTACTGGAATGGACCGAAGAGAGATGCAACTTTCACGGATCCACCAAAGATGAAGCCAGCAACTCGCATCGACAAGTTCAGCGAGGAGAGTCAGCGGGTCAACGAGGTTAGCCATAGACTCAATAGACTACTCAGGCATGGAGTGGGAAAGCATAATGGGATTCAATCGCACCGCGGTCGAAAACCTCATGTGTCCCCGAAGTGCAATGAGGGTGGATGGGTGAACATCGATGAGATCCTGGAATATGACCATGTCTTCAACGATGGTGTCGATATCAGTACTATCTCAGATGATCAACGTGAGCAAGATGTCAAGACAGAGCGATACCAGGATTTATGCAAGGCGATGTGGCATGCAAAGAAGTTGCAGAACAGAGTACGCTATCAGATTGCCGCCATTCGTATCTCAAGGGAGGATGTCTCACTCGAAGAGGAAAGGCAATACTGGGCAAACCTCATGTATTACAGCACAGATGCACCGTCATTTCTGAAGCATGAACGTTGGATCGTTCCTTGTGCAATTCGAGCTGTTGCCTCTCACAATTCTGGAAGAGAGACTGTTCTTGAAGAGGATGTGTCAATATATCCTGTGTGGACTTCACATCTCATTCCAGAGAATGTGGCAATGCAGCTTGGAGGAAGCTTTCACATGACATCGCTTTCCAATATTGAGTCAATCATGAAACTAGGAATTGTCCCTGGTGGAACGGAGGGATATAGAGGTAGCGTTTTCTTCAACCACTTTGCGCCGTGGGATGATCGATCATCAAAGATTCTGAGATCAAGATGGCCAAGAGTGGGAATGCCCGTTTGCCTTTATGTTCCAATCATGACTTTGAGGAAGCTTGGGGGAAGAATTTCGGAGAATTCCTACACTGTTGTTTTTAGAGAAGTTCCATGGAGATGTGTACGAGGTGCTTGGTATTGGGACGACTACGTTCAGGCATGGAGGAGACTCCTGCTGGGAAGCACTGCAGAGCAAGTTGTTCTAGCGGCACGTCATGGACTTTGGGTTGCTCAGAAGCATACCATCCTCGAGAGAGCCGACGAAGTCACGAAGTCAGCCTCGGCGACAGATGACAACGTCCAAAAGCTCGTGTCCCTTATCGATGAAGTACAATTCGATGACAATGGAGAGCTGATCGAGGATTCCATCAGTGAGGAAACTTGGGACGAAATCATCTCCAGAACATGTGAAGGGTATCGCAACGTGGATGGCAATATTTTGTGTCCATCATGTATGCATTTGACTTCTTCATCTTTGTCCGTGTGTCTATCTTGTCAAGGCAGGCTACTCTCGTGTGGTATTCGCAACACTGTCATTTCCGATTCACCCGTTGATCTTGTGAGCGACGATGAAGAGGAAAAGAAGGAAGAGAAGGAGCCTGAAGATGATGATCAAGATATCTTGGACCAGGCCACTATGGACGAGATCAGAAAGGCTTGGGAAGAAGACATCGCTCAAACTGAAGCAGCTGACGACGACGAGGACATGGACAATCTAGATCCTTCCAAACCGTCTGATGGTGCAGAAAACTTCAAGAGTGACAATGTCGAGACCCCATCTTTCAATGAGGACGAGATCGACTACGGTCGTGATTCTGATCTAGAAGATGAAGACGAACGAAACGTGATCATCGAGATCCAGAGGAGCACACAACAATATGAGGGGAAGAAACGTCAAGATGGTGAGCCCGAGGATGAAGACGTCACCGACGACTTACATCCGGAGGCGAATCGACCGACAGATCGTGATGAACCGGGATACTATGCACAGCATGGAGCGACCGAGTTCAATCCCGAAGAAGGAAGAGACAACGAAGATCTCCCCATCTATTGTCGAGTACCGGAACCTCGAATCTATGCGCATCAAGAGAGAGCCTACTGTCAGGACGTCTCCATGAATGCATCGGGTTTGATGGATAGGTATGTGGTCAAATGTGTGCTGAACATGATCTCCCTGATGTACAAGAGCTACTATTGCACCAGCCTTACCGACTTCAAAGCAAATTGGAAAAGGAAGCGTCTGGATGTGATAAGCAAGTTCGGTACAGAGGATTTCACTGAAATCGATGACGATGGGAGACCATTGGATCCAACAGATGACATGATGAGAATCTTTGCCAACGAAAACAAGATTACGATTGAGGAGGCCTGGCACCGATTCAGAGGAGAGCAATTCATTTGCAAGGTGGCACTCGTGATCCTATCATTTGGTCATACTCCGTACTCCTTCAAGAAGGAATATGGCAACTTCGAATACTCCACCAACTTGACTGACGTCCAGCTTGAGGAGTTGAAAGCGAAGAAAGCCAGTGCAATGACTGAATTGGTACAGAAGTGCATCCATGCGATTTATGGTTGTCGGACATATTCTTACTTTAGAACCGACGTTACATCACCCAACCACAAGGTGATCGATCCTCTGGACATCATGTACTCGAGAATGAAGAGCAAATGGGAGAAGTCTATTCTGCTGATCATTGATCAACATGAGATCAGGTTGCCCCCACACGCTCAGAATGTCGTAGAGTCAATGGCCAGAAATCCCAACATTGGACATACAGAGAGATGGATGAGCGTGGTAGAACAGAAGCATATGCAAGCTCTTACCGATCGTCTAGGCTTTGGAGATAGGGCCAAGGAGATTCAGGGCAAGAAGAAGCAGGCAGCCAAGGCAACAGCTAAGTCAACATCAACGACTAAGTCTGAAGCGAAAGCAGCATCTTCGTCAAGAGCTGAGGCAAAGCCAGCATCTACACCCAGAACCGAGGCCAAGCCGTCGTCAGCACCAAGTGAGGAGCCAAAACCCTCAACAGCACCTAAGAGTTTCGGGCCCTCATCAGCAGAGGAGAACAAGGCGAAGGCTGCTCCAAAAGCCAGACCACATGATAAATCACCATCCAGTGCTACCGATGTGTTTGAGCAAGCTTTGCAGGAAGATCTTGCCGCCAACGCACATGCAGCAGAAGGTACAACTTCTTCATCATCCCGAGGACATTCCAAAGGAGGAGGCCAATCTGGAACATCTTGGAGGCCGGCGCTAACGCAAGAACGTCGCGAAGTACCTCAACCTTCTGAAAAGGGGAAGGGAAAGAGCAAGTCCAAGGGAAAGTCCAAGAAGGGAGAAGATGATCGGCGGGATGCTCAGGGCAGCTGGGATCATCGTGGATGGAGAGGTTATCGCCAGTGGTGATTTCTTTGAACGACTATGAGGATACCATGCAAACCAGGGAGGAAGTCATTCACCGGATGTCTATCTGACCTGAAACGCTGTAAGTGTATCATTGCAAATCATCGGATTGACGATTTGATACCATGAGCATAATGGAAGGCAGACAGTCACCGACTGTCTCTCCGACTTGCCGTTCTGTAAGTGTATCCAAACCAAAACCTACATCTTTTGAGGAGTGTGAAGTCAGTTGCCGATGTGACATCTACGTGGAAGTCACCAGTTCGGATCTACATCAAAGCGATGCTCTTTTGAGTGGATACTGAGCGAGGCCTCGTGACTGTCTCACTTGTTCAATTCGATTTTCATAGGTTCTGAGCCATAGTTGCACACTTTATATGTAAAAGTCCGCTTTAGTCCAGCATGTTTCGTAGTATGAGCCTCATATGAGTCTCGCGGCAAATCATACAATTTCTTTTGTAGCACTTACATCCCTAAATTTTCGTGTGTGATCGGAACATATTGTTGCCGTTCACATGGGGGGTGCGAATGGAAGTGCAGCGACACGTACAGTGCAACTTGTACATATATATGTACCATATGTACTTTGGCTCAAGGATCAAGCGACTAGAAAAGGTGCGGTTTCCGTTCCGACGCTACGCCGCTTATGGATCGTCAGTGATAGCTTCAAACTTCGCTGATTAAGATCCACTCGCAGTTCGCATAGTATTTATCCTTGAGGGCTGGGGACTGTGGTAGTACACTTTTTTCTTGTTTCTCATGATTTCTACCTCATTACATGTTTGTGTGCAATATATAAATTTATCTACCATATCATATCTTGTTTCAGTGATGTTATATAATATGTACTCAACTCTACAATAGTCTATGAAAGGATCTATATGACAAGCCTTTTCATTATATGTTGATGTACTATGTTTCAAATATATTTAGAGTGCAGGGCGCTGTGAGTGTGCACCTTTTTCTTGTTTCTCATAATATGCTTCCACCTTGCGTCGTGTGATAGAAATGTAAATGAAGCAGTCAACTTGTAAGTTGTGGATGTCGCGCCGACCATGGAGGGAGTGTACGAGTTTGCTCAAGTCCTACTTCCTGAAGGTGAAGGGTGGAGGTCATCTTCTAGTGACTACCAAGGTGAAGGCCATGGACGCGACCAACATGAAGCAGGACTCCAAGGACGGCAGGGGAACCAAGCAGGACTCAA
>CAXIVM010000116.1:0-12000 GCA_964035705.1 Porites rus
AGAGGTCCCTGACCGTTGACTGTCGTTTTGGCAGCCGCCAAATATCTTAGAAGCTCTGTGCCCTAGGCAAGAATTTCTAGTCCAGGTTTGGAACTCTCTGCCAAGCATCACGAAGGGGTTTCGATATCGGATCTGGTATGTATGTAGCTTGAGCTGAACGGCTACCGGCTACTGATACTGCATTGCTCGAAAGCTGGATGTTAGCAACTCAATGACACCGTAGGACAACCCATGGTTGTATGTAGAGCAATCTGCCGGGAAGGATATGCATAGTAAGTTCAGGATAGGACATCTGTTGGAGTAAATATGCCAAAGGCACACACACACAGTGGCCGTACACCAAAGATCAACGCTTCACTGCTTAATATATAAATGACAACTAGGAGCAAGAAGCTACTAGGAACAAAGGGCATCGCTACTAGGAGCAAGGACGCTACAAATGACAAGGGCATCCATGTTGCGCTGAGGATTGGAGGTCAGCTCTACTTCCGGCGCACTTCTCCACCTGCTGGCACAACTCAAAGAAGCGCGGACGCCGCTTGTTGGGGAACCTCAAAGGCAACAAACGCAACACTCTGCAACACTCTCCATTGTGGCTGCATCTACATAAAGCTGGAAGTGAAAAAGCACTGGATGCAGGCTTTGAGCTTAAAAGTGCTGAAAGCACGCAAGCAGGGCCGGACGATCAACTAGTTCCCAATCCCTACTGTATGTGCTCAGCTTTGTCTCTAGTGCATGGCAAGACACACTTGCAAATGTCTATATAATACACAAATACAATACAATACATATATACATGACATGTACTTGAACTTAATGGGAAAAAGGGAATGCTAAGGGACCTGCCAGCGATCTACACTGGACTGCGAACAAATTTCACCACAAACGGTCACAAAAACAACCCCGAAAAGCAGGATGAGATCCTGGCGGGAACTTGGGTCCATAGGAAGTGAAGTGAGATGCCTCAGTCACGTTGCAGCTCTTCTCTATATACCCAACGTATGCATGAGTCAGCAACCGTCGAAGTGAACCTTTCGGAATGAAAGGCTTTCTTGTACACATGCGAGGAAGTGCAAAAAGTGTCTTAGTAGGAGGGCAAAACAAATTAACCTGACAAAATATAGCACGTGCAGCTTGCATCCCCAAATCAAAACTTGCATGAATCTGTATTCTACCAGGACTAGGATTGAATGCAATGGCTCTCATCGCCCAAACAGCCATCCATTCTACAACATGTTGCCCATTAGAGCAACAGTGGCAGTGAGCCTTAAACTTGCGCAGGACTCCTGCATCTCAAGGGCCCGACAAGCGTATTGATGGCTGAGTAGAGCGAGTAGTAGCTCTGCCTGCCGACCAAGTCCAAAGCACATTGTTGCAAACACAATCAAAAAACATGCAGTTGCACATGCAAGGCTACATGGCAACATGCCTCAAAAGCTCATTTGGTGCCATATCTGTGAATTTGTGAATCATAGAAAAGTAGCACAGCCAGCACACAAAAGGCCTGCCTACCCACTGAAACGTTCTGCCGTCGGTAGATGGCCAGCCAGTCGTTCATCTCCTTCTTGATCCGGGTGTTCCTGCAGTTTGAGGCTCAGATATTGCAACACGCTGATAACTTTTGCTTGCCAGAAAACAATGATGCAATCCTTAATCATTGGTATACTGCAAAGGCCTGAGATCAACATACCTGATTAATCCTGATTGCCTAATCAAATTATATAATTACCATAGTGTGACGAATTGTCTGACTAATTTAAATAATCAACCCTACCCTACCCCGCAATGAACTGGCAGAAGATACGTGAAATTGGCAATCATGAATCATGATTCCTTACAATAAGAATTTCTTGCTGGAATGCACACACCTGTCAGAACCTCCGTCACTTCTTGCATTGTTGAACCGCAAGCTATTGTTCCAGGATGTTGCATGTTTGTTGAGGACTGAGAGCCCAGTTTGTGCTCTACAACGTTCAGTCAAGCAGGTCGGGTGTCAAGGTAAAGAATCAGCAAATGCTCCAAGGTTGGTGTGGTTACATATGGTTTACACACCTTTATTCCTAGGACTATCAGCAACACCTTGCAAACTATTCTGCAAAATATTTTACAGGTTCGTCACCAAACAACTCAAGTTCAATGAGGAACTGCCAAAGGCAGAAACCAAACTAGCCTCGAATGCACTAAGTCACTAAGTGCCCGGCCACCTCTCCATATTTGGAGTTCCTTTATCTAAGGAGGCAGAAATCTTCATGTGCTTCATTACCTGTCATGCGAGGCACGAGTGGCGAAAGTTAACAAAAGAGGTGTTCATCTTCTCATGTTGCTGTCGGCTCGAAAGGGATACCAAATTGTCAAACAAGCACCGAGCCGGAGTAAGGCCTCAAGCAACTCACCAAAATCATGCCATAGAAAGGTTGAGTCATGTTTGCACACAAAGTTGTCAAGCAGTCAAGCAACAATCTTCCAAACTTCCAAATGCTTAGCAAGGTACAGAAGTTTGGTAACACCGGTAACACCCTGTGCATTGTTCACGGAGAAACCCATGCTGAAAAGGCAGGTGTCCCTGCTGGATGCACCTGGTAGGTGTCCTGTCGATACTTCTGCTTCATGTAGAAGGTCTTGTAGTCCTGGTGTGCTTGGCTCATGGTGGGGAACCAAGGTGATGCACAAGGAAAACAAGTTAAAGCGACTAGTGTTGGTGTAGATCGAGGTCACCAGGCACCAGGAATTGACGAGCAAAGTCCTCCTTCTTGTCATCCGGATTCTCCATACCAATCAGCCTGGGTTGTTCACCCAGCTGTAGGTTACGTCTCGGATGTTATCTCGATCCAAATGAGGCAAGGACTCGACATATACACTGAAAACGAGGAGCCAGGAACTGCCTCTTTGAACTGGGTAAAGCTATTCCTTGTTTCGTTCATACTGAGAGGCTGAGCGGCCAAATTCAATTACCTGCGCGCTTTCTACCTATGTGATGATCTCTGGCTCCTGTTTATCTATATTATCTATATACTTGGGCATCAAATTCCAAGCTTCATATGCTTGATGGTTGCTGAATTTTATGATCCTGTGATGTCCTATGACATCAATAACTTTTGTTGCTTCTCCCAGGGTGGGGCTTGTTGATACTTGGCCCTGGTCTGGCTCTATCCCTGGAGCCTACAAATCAAGCCCTTTAGGGCCTATTACTGTGCCCCTCACAACGCGTTGGTGCTTGAACGGTCTTGATCGATACTGTATATGGGGAGCATCAACTTGTAAGGTTGCATTTCAGATTTAAGAATAGAACAATGCAATATGTCCTTTTCTTCACCACGTTTGGGCCGTGTCTTTGTTTGCCTGGCCAACTTTTTACAGGATTGCTGAAGCATGTGCAATGTGCACAGCAACGTAGGCCCGGTTACATATCCTACTGTCCATGGCTGTCACATGTATGGACCATCGTCCACTGCAGTTCAATCGGTGTTGGTTCTGCTACCATTTTGCAGCGAACGACTCCGGATGTCTACCCCTGAACAGTAACTGCGCGTGTTCTACGATGGACTCTCATGGGCTGCAGAAACAGAGTCTGCATGAGAAAGGTGATCATTCGGCATATGTCTGACAGAAATGACATGCAAACACTTGTATAACTCGCGTGCGCGGGGGCATCCTTGTTTAGCTAGATGTTAAACCGTTTTGGAGCACATAGACAGTGCTTCTTCAGACCTGGAATCGATAGAACATGCATTACAAAAGCAATGCCCAAGAGGTTAGCATTGGTTAGACTCGCATGATCATTCCACACGAGTACAACAAGTTTTGTACACTCTCAATTGCTCTGCCATGCAGCAAAATTCAACTTGAAGTCTTGAACTCGCGGCAAACATCCGAAGCAAGTGCCAAAATAAATGTAAAGAATATTAACACATGGTTGTCCGATTGACAAGAGGCCAGAATATGCCTGAAACTGCTGGAGAGAAACTGTGGTTGTTGAATCTCTCTCTTCAGCGTCAAGTGTGTAGCCGCAGATATACAGTACTTTACTTAACATGAACATATATTAGGGGTGTGTCCACTGACCCCAAGTCTTCAGATACAGTCAGCCGGCTCGTAGGGGTCAGCGTTGATGCGATCTGGGACATCCACCTGCTCACTGTGGATTCAAACGGAAATCCCAACTGCATACTAGTAGTAATGCCCTTGTTACTAGTAGCGATGCCAGGAGCCCCTAGTAGCGTTCTTGCTCCTAGTAGTAAGGCCAAGAGCCCCTAGTAGCTTCTTGCTACTAGTAGTAATGCCCTTGTTACTAGTAACATTCTTGCTACTAGCAGTATTGCCAAGAGCTAGTAGCCCTGGAAATTGCGTGGGGAACTAAATCGTGTTCAAGAATGAATCAATACTTCAAGAACGCTAAAGTTTACGCTTCTTACTCTGTTCCAACTTGACACTTGCGGCCTACAGCGGTCTACAGCGGATCGGATTGACACGTCCATTTTGCCTGGCAGGTACAGCACGGTCAGATTTCCACACCCGAATAAAAAAATCTATAATACTTATAAGGCTTTCAGGTGTGGAAATCTGACCGCAACTTAGGTGTCGACATGTTGCACGTAGGATTCTAAGGGGAAAGGGTTTGTCCCGTTTTTGAAGTCAAGAAGCGCAACTTTCGGCACCCCAGTGTAAGCTGCTTCATTTTGGCGTTCGTCGCCCCTGCCTGCGGCCCTGAGAGGGTCTGTCCTGGCATCACTGCCGCTGCTTGCGCCTAAAATGGTCAGAGATGGTGCTGGAGAGAAGACAAGATTGAAAATGCTTGATGGTGCTAACGCTCCAGTTGAAGTCGTGAAACATTTACAGTATATAATTATCATCTGGCTGAAACATGTCGATGTGTAGTCATGTCGGAGTGGAGGCAACTTCTTCTGACGAGGGCAGCCCAGAATATGGCTTATCACCAGGTACCAAGCCCAAGCTGGCTCGCTGCCAGCCAGCATGAACGCGCCCAACAAGCTGCGTCGGCCAGCCTGCAGCACGGAACGGTAAGTTTCAAAGCCAGTTCGACTGGCTGGCCTGGAAAGACATACAGTAGCCAACCCAAAGGGCATTCTCAACTCGGAGAAGGGCCAACAAGACTACGAAGATCTATATACGGAACCTATTCACAAAAGTGGAAAAGAACTGTTGATGCTTGACCCTTGGTGGCAACGTATTAAAGAAGCGATCCGAGTAAATAGGTTTCCTTGCCCAGGGATTTACCTTTTTGCGCACAGGCCATCCAAAACTCACCTGCCAACAACTGTCGTGTTCCGCACTTGTCACTTCTTCGGGGAGCTCCTTGGGAGTGGGACTTCACGTGCGCAATCCCTGCCAGCTATACTAGAAAATCCTGCATACCTCAACATGTCCTTAGCTTACGGGAGTTCATTTGTTAAGTTGGAGCATGGCTCAAATGAACTCCACGACCCAACTTGACCCAACTATCCCTTGCTCCCATGCAGGAGGGACCTCGCGCACGTCATCGCGCTGGACCTGGCACTACAATTGGGCTAACAAGCCCAAGTGCCCTCGGAAGTGCCCCAAGACAGTTCACACCCACTACTAGGAGCAAATAGCTACTAGGAACAAGGGCATCGCTATTACTAGTAACAAGGGCATTACTACTAGGAGCAAATAGCTACTAGGAACAAGACCGATGAATCAACATTAGATTCTTCTTGCAATTCAGTAGACAGCAAACAAGCCGAGTCTATTATAGTCTATTTCGGTCTCAGGCTCACCAGGAAGTGAATTGAATTCATGCACACAAGAATCCATACATTAGATACTGTAGTAATGTAATAACACATAAAATACATACAGTACACTCCATCATTAGCATGACATAGATATCCAATCCATGGTCAGTCAATCAGCCTCGTGGTGAACTGCTTGGCCTTGGAGGATCGAAGCTCATTGATTTCCAAATAGAAATGTCAATTGATTGCTTAATATGAAATAGCGATAACCTCCAACCGACTAGCAATTCTCAATTCAATTACAGTATATTTAAGCAAAAACGACTTGAAATTCTGTAGAACAATAAAACGACACAGATAATAAAGAGGAAATATGGACAATTCAAATCAAAAAAGCTGTCAAGTCCCAAAGGTCCTAAAGGAAGAACAAAAATAAAAGAAAGGTAAGGTCCTCTTTGCGAGGCTAAGGCAAGACCGTGCAAAGCTATAGAACTTTGTCATCTACAACCTACAATACCCACTGGACAGTCATAGGCTTCCTTGAGGCTTCCTGTGTCGCCTTCTACAATGCTCCAAGAAGCTTGAAGGGCACTGCTTGTTTGACTATATAGAGAACTCGAACTTTTTCTGACCAAAACTATATAGACTATGCACAACACAACACGTAGTTCTGCACAAGAACTCTCCTTGCTCCTTGTTGCTCCTTGTCAGCGTCACTTGGCAAAGAGGGAAGTTTCGCAGTCTGTGGACTCCCAGCCCACCAAGTCGCGTGGTGCCACAAAAAGAGGACCACAACCTGCGCAGGTTTTGAGAGTTTCAAGTACAAACATGCTACTACATGCTGCCTTGTCAGGGACGCTCTGAGGTGAAAGGACGAATCTCCAGACTGCTTATATAGCATTCAGAGAATACCCTACACTTGCAGTTTGTCCAACATGCTCAGGGTGCATATACAAGACTTGGAAGGGTTACTCCCTCTTCTTGCTTGGACTTGCATCATGGCTTCCAAGCACTTTTGATAGCGTGAGCAAGAATAACTTTGACATTTGCATTTGGTACGAGTAAATGGAGATGATGACATTATTGGTATGCGTAGAATCAAGGTTGTATTTGTAGTGTGGAAATTTCTGGCCAGATCGAATTCATCCTATACATGTTACAATCTATATAATACAGTAATCATTCCGTACACAATGTGCAACGGCCTCTACCCGTCGCTTGCATCCAACAAACTCCAGATTAAATTATCGACGGTTTATATGCACAGGCACCAGCAGAGTTTCTTTTAAACGCGAGACTCCTGAAGCAATTTGTTCGATGCAAATTGAAGCCTACTTGGTAGGTGTCACGGTCTCCCACACAAAACAGGTCCACATTATGAATTTCATCTTGACTGTGAGCTGACTTAGAGTGGATCAATGACACATTTACTGATGCTGATATATCAGCTCTTCACACGTCATGAACAGGAACATAGTGTATATCTGTAACCATCAACTAGCACCAATGATAAACTGCTGAAAACCAAGTGTTTATGACAGCCCACAGCCATCTACAGCCTATGGAAGGTTTCAATGAACGTGTCAAAATTGCAGCAGCGACCGCCTAGACCACCTGCCATCGTGCTTTAAATCTGAATTACGGAGCAATTTTCATCGATCAACCCCTCCGTTTCGGATGACAGGGCATCGACCGCATTAGTGACAGGAGATCAAACACAGCGCTGGAAGCCCATGGAGGCCTAGAAAGAACTTGACATGAGGAAGTAAGACAAGTAAAGGAGGGCATGGACGTGAGATACCATATCGAAGCTAAACAATAAGTGGTTGACAATAAACCGGAACAATGATATCATGTTGGTTGGAATGATCTGCATCTGTCATGTTGAGCAAAGGTTGGTCCAAGTGTGGATAGAAGTAAC
Organism: Porites rus; assembly: GCA_964035705.1. Lineage (NCBI taxonomy): Eukaryota > Metazoa > Cnidaria > Anthozoa > Scleractinia > Poritidae > Porites > Porites rus. Next base: position 7,636 of record CAXIVM010000116.1, read on the forward strand.
ATATCATATCGTGTGTATATATAATCATCCTGGAGTAGATAGAATGGACGAATTTTCAAAAAACAATTCACTCCTCAAAACCGGCAGTTCCAAACCCCATAGATAGAATATGGTTGTAGGGGCTTCTCTTCCTGTTCCTTTGTTGTCCTTTTCCTTCTCTGTTCTATTTTCTGTTCGTTCTAAAGAAAAGAAAAAAGGAAAGGAAAGCTTAGATAATACACATAGTAACAGAACATGAAAATAACAAAGGAGCAAATACCGGAATGGGAGGAGTTGATAAGAATCTTATCACTATATGCTATCTATAGGGTCAGTCTTCATAAAATGAAAGGGATGTCAAAAACCCAGAGTTTTTTCAAAGAAAAACACCCCCTACGAAAGTAGATTCTATCTACTCCAAGATGCTTATATATATATATATTGTTATATCTATAATGTCAATGTTGACAATAGTCGTTGGAAGATTACTTTGAGGCTCAGTTGAACTAATATAATGACAGGCATGACAAGACAAACGAATTGACAATGAGCAAAACGCTGCACAAAGGAAAACATGCATGCAATCTGTGAATGCCAATTTGGTAGTGAGTGTGTCCTGAAACAATCATATGGCACAGCCTGTAACTCTCAAACCTGAAGCCTTTAGAAACAAGTGCCACGCTACTAGTAACAAGTGCATCGCTAGTAGTAACAAGTGCCTTACTAGTAGTAACAATGTTCGCTATTAGAAACAAGTGTCAGAAAGTGAAGCCTGAGATGCAGGAAGGCCTTGCTTGGCTCCCAAACTGCCGGAAGATCTGATCTCTCTACTGCCAAAATCTGGCGGTGAAACCTCACCCAGCCCTGCATCCCATCACATCCACAAATTCAGGAATAACAAAGGGCATCGCTACTAGGAACAAGAAGCTACTAAGGGGCTCCTGGCCTTACTACTAGGAGCAAAGGACGCTACTAGGAGCTTTTTTCGCAACACGACAGCAAAACTGACACGGGGGCTCATGCTGCACCTGAGTGCTGCCAATCAGTGGAACGTGGCTCAATGGTTCTTGTAGTGTCTGTCCTTTAAACTTAACCTAAACCATGGACCATGCTTTTCAAATTGTGAATGCATGCTGATCTTGTACACTGTAATTTTACCAAATCCTTGCGGCTTTGAATCAGCACACCTACTGATTCATCTGCCTACCTACTCGTGGATCTCTTGGTGTGGTGTGGGCGAGCCAAGTGCCTGGGTGGTTGAGTGCAAATGGGTATCAGAATCCTTTCACAGCATTGATCAAGCTCAGAGCATAACATTCCGCAGGTATGAAAGTTCAAACTATCCTTCAGGACACGAGCACTAGTCCAGCATCGTTCAGGCATCATAACGTAGATGCATCCTTCGACAACTGCTCGTGTCAGGGCTGCTAGAGCTTGATCAACACGACAGCTCTGTCATGCTATCTCAGGATGCAAGAGCTGCCACGGAACGCATTTACAAGATAGTAAACCTGATTCAAGCATTCCACTGCTAGGCTGACATAGTTGTGCTCATATACCAAGTCCATGTCACACATGTCACACAGACTAGATTAATACGTATCATATATTGAATATATTGCATATGAACCCCAAAGTAAGTGCAAATCGTTGTGTCAGAGTCAAGGATATATGGTGATCTCCTGTAGGTCCTGTAATCGCCTTGTTGCATGACGGTGCCCAAACTAGCAACGAACTCAAAATACACCTAGTTTGATAATTGGTGACTGATGAGACTGACACGCATGAATCAGCTAAAGTCCACATCACTATGATTCTCTTGCCACTCAATTCTCCTCTCATATCAGCAGTATTTACTTTGAGTGGCTGTCCAATCCTGAAACACATCGAGCAAGTCCTCAGCTGAAGGATCTCAAGTTTGCGGGAATCATTGCTGCCACTGTGTCTACTTATTCTGCAGCTATTTGGATGCTTTGCCCAAACAAGATAATGTGAAGTGGCATATATTAGCAGCTGGGCAGTTCCCGTCCACGAAGCACTTGGTTGTGTTGAGCTCTCAATATAATGCAATTGGTGCACAAGTGATTTGAAGAAAGAGTCCCTAGACCCTTCGAACATCCATGCTTCTAGCAGAGTCAAGCTGTGGAAATTGAATTTGTAACAACTGCCGCTGGGAATCGGAATACAGGATGTTGACAAGATCCTGAACTCTTTGATCGAATCTACATCTAGAAAGCAACTTCTTCGCTACTAGGTTGGAGGCCATCGCTAGTAGGTTGGAGGACGTCTAGAAAGCAAATGCTTCTGCACAAGCAACTGATGATGCCGCCGACAACATCCGTTCTGAGCTGATCACTTTGGCTCATATGATGGTGTTTCGAGGGCCCCTATCACACAGGAGGCTGGCAAAGAATGCTCACCCATGTGAACTGTCTCAAAGACCGCTGTATTGAGAGACAGCACTGAACAACATGCACATGAACATGAAAAAAGACATAGTGCAACATCTCATCCTTGTAAGACACTACATACGGGGAATCGTTGTCATTTCGTTGGACCCTCGAGAACACAGGGAACAAATTCTTATGATTCACGTACAGTATTTAACTTACTTTCTCAAGAATGAGTTTAACATACTTGCTGCACGTTGCCGCACATAGTTTGCCGCTCTCAGAAGTATGAACCAGTATGACCGTTGTCAAGCTGAATCACAAGCAAGTAGTGTGAAGGACAGTTTGTCTGATTTGATACTGATTCAACACTGTTTTGTCTCTCCTGCAAACATGACAGCTTCTGTTGCCTCATCTGTCGCCCTTGCTCTTGTAGTGTAAAGCCTGGTCATGTCCAAAATTGACGGAATCAAAACAAACCAAAAACTGGCTTTGCCTCCGAGAATGGAAGTGCCTGCAATGAATTCTATAAATCGGACATCCATGGCCACACTTCAACGTGAGTCACTTGAGTCTAGCTTCGTAGAACAAAATCCTAAGCACGCAAAATAGCACAGTACTTCCAGGGTTCTGTACCTTAGGTACAGGCAACAAATGACACATACAGCAACGGGATAGACCAGACCAATCACCCTATCATAGCCTATGTTACCCTATCACAATACCAGCACGAACTCAGTTCTTCATTATCCAAATTTGGCCCGATTTGTACTTTGGATTCTTGTCAACCACTTTTCCGAGCCTTCACGAAGACCTCTGGCCTTCTGTTGGATCTCACGCAGCCTCACATCTTTGATGGCAACCGCAATAGTATAACCGAGATAACCTCAGAGCCACCTATATAAAGATATATGTGTATACAGTAATTACACTTGTTTTTTCATGACACATATCCATGATATTGTATGTGTATATATATATATATGTTTCGGGCTTCGCCGACCGTGGTTCTCCGGTGGGGGGCCTTCCGGATAAGTCTGACTCCCCTCCACAATGACAAGTGAGGAACAATCGTGGGAACAATCGTGTCGTGGGCCGCTACATCGGATGGGACGGTCGAGGTGGACTTATGGAAACTATACCATGATTCCGACGTTGTCCTGAGAATCCGAAGAGCTGACACTGATTCCAACCGCCCCAGTATACACTGTAACACATAATGTATATAAATATATATGCTTATGCATGTAATGTACATCACATGATTGACCAAATGATAGCGCGAGGAACTTTACTAATGGCCTGGGTCACAAGCTACTGTGGCGCATGGTTCATGAGAAGAATGGCCAAGATCATGACCACTGCAAAATCTTCGTTGTAAGTTCCAGGAGCAATGAAAAGCATCGAAAAGCATGAACAAACAAGGCTGGATGCAAATTCACGTGACAAAGTGTTCAAATCCCAGCAAGGCCTGATACCAAGTCAACCCGCCCCAATCCGAGATATCCCGACCACCCCAACCACCCCGAGCATCCCCGCAAGTCTATCCCAATTGTCCCGGCCACCCTCACTAAACACCGGAGCACAGCATCCCACCCTGGTTACCACTACCATCGGGCTGGCTTGCATCCAGCGAGACGCACCAGCCCGATCATCACCCGAACGTCGACTCTTCCTGCATCAGAGCGAGCCTTTCGACCGGATCCGGTTTTCCGCCAGAACCAGTGAAAAAGCGTCCCAACTTTCCAAGAATTTCGACTGGAAGCTTATGTTTGGTCAATCTCCCAGCTTGGGGTCGCCTCACACAGTCGCATGCCTTTGAGCTCCCTTTGCACGACCGCCTTCTCCACGCGCAGGCCACAGGAATCACTGATGCAGCGGCATGTGTCTGTTAGATGTTCAAAGCGCCAAATTTGGTAGAGCTCCTGCTTTTGCAGAGTCGCGCCCAGCCCTAAGCCAAAGGAAACCCAGAAGCAAATCTCGCTCGCCAACCCAA
>CAXIVM010000120.1:0-44053 GCA_964035705.1 Porites rus
CTTGGAGAGTTGTTTTTTTTGCCCGGTCCCCCCCCTTCCCTACTTAATTAAGTAAGGCGACTAGTTCGCTACCAGTGGGCCTCCAACCAAATAGCAATGGCCTCCGACCCCATATGGAAAGTACGCCTGCGTCTTGAGGAAATGAAAAGATGAAAACCAAGTAGGTTTCAGCTGGATGCCCGCCGCAACACTCCAGAATCTGCAATCGGAATGAAGCGATGCATTCGCGAATGGGATGTGAGAATTTGTAAGGAGCTCGTTGTGTTGGCTTGGTCCAGATCCTTTCTCATCCTTATTCTCCAAACCAGGAAATGGCCCCTTGTCTTTGCCATTGGTCGTCAGCCCAGGAGATATGCTCACTCTGGCGCAAGGCTTACGTTGTTGCCTGGCAGTCTTCAGTGTGTGTACTGACCGAGAACTGTCACGATTCTTGCATTCCTTTTGTTTAGCTTGTTGGCCCCATGCGAGTGCTGTTAAGCTAAAAAAGAAGAGATAAGAAAGGTCTAAAGGTCCGAGGAAAAAATGACAAATTGCCTATGTTGGTTTGCATTCCTTTCCTTTGGCATTCTGGGCCCCATGTGAGTCTTGTTTTTCCTTGGCATCGCGGCATTGTTCATTCGGGACCATTGCACAAGGTTGTGCCCTTAGACACACAAAGTGAAGCCAAGGCTTCAAGGGGCAAGACATCGCGATGCTCAAGGTGACAACTTGGGGAGGCGGTGGATCACTTAAACATGATTTGGAGGTTGAAACATGTTGAAAAAAGAGTTGGGAACATTGTTTGATGATTACATGGTGGGTGCCTACGGTACCGTAGACGTCTCCAACTGGAAAGGAGCAATTTCTTTGAGTCTAGGCTATGAAAAATCGGCATTTCACGTTGCACCATTCGGGAAATTGCCTGCAAACTTTGGTGGTCCCAGTCCTCATTGGACACATTAAACGGAAGGGCATACCATTGTTATAGTCTTAACCCTTGGACGAGCAGGGCACGCATTGCAGTTCTGAAGAACTTGTCTATGCACCGCTCTGGTATGAAGCCTTATATCCCAGGGCAACCCATTGGTAACATCCCCAACACCTGTCGCCACCAGTGAGCGGGCCTTGAAGCAGACTTCGAACCTCGCAAGTTAAAGCAGAACACCAAGACAATAATATCTTCGCTAGTAGTAACAAGTGCCACGCTAGTAACAGGGGCCTTACTAGTAGTAACAAGAAGCTATTAGGAACAAGTGCCACGCTAGTAGTAACAGGGGCCTTACTAGTAGTAACAAGGTTCGCTATTAGGAACAAGTGCCTTAATAATATCTTCGCTCCCAGTAGTGGCCTCCAACCTAGCAGCAAACAGATCCAGGACACTCAAAGCTTACTCTTCCACTTGCATGAGAGCGCAGTAGGGGCACTCAGATATGCCAGAACAGGCCAAAAGCAGATGGCACAACTTCCAAGATTGCTTAAAGCCTATGCACAGAATACTGCAAAAACCAAGCTCACGGAAAAGAACGGAGACTTGGACTTTCCTTTGGAGGCTTTTCGAGGTGTCTATTCACATGAGTTTGATTGACTCTTATGGCTCCCTTGATTTTGATTCCTTTTCTTGGTGACTAACTCCTTTGAGTTGGAAGAAGGAAAGAAAGGAAGAAAACAAAAGAATAAGTTAAGGCACCTGTTACTAGTAGCTTCTTGTTACTACTAGTAAGGCACCTGTTACTACTAGCGTGGCACCTGTTACTAGTAGCTTCTTGTTAAGTTATGTTAAGTTTCCCCAAAAGTCTAGGAACCAGATCTTCAGTGCAAACACATCGTCAAGGAAGCTCCCCCCCTCCCTCCAGCGTGGGGAGCTTCCTTGAAGAAGACTATCCTCCGTCCATACTAGTAGCTTACTAGCAGCTACTAGCGGCCTTCCTCTCCTACTAGCTATCTCTCTTCGGCCTACCCCCTTTAAAAAAGTAAAACATATAATATTATCTATATATATGCTACTAGGAACAAGTGCATCGCTACTAGTAACAAGTGCCTTACTAATAGTAACAAGAACGCTACTAGTAACTAAATTATATATTGTTTCTACGTTCGCTTCTTGTTACTACTAGTAAGGCACCTGTTACTACTAGCGTGGCACCTGTTACTAATGCTATAACGAGAAAAAACATGTTGGTCCATTCCGTGCCTCCGCTCCGAGGCCTTGACTGGCTCGGCAGAGCTCCGAGGCCGATTGCTCGAAATCACCCGCACATTCAACGAGGCGCACAGCACCGTGAAAGTGTTGAAAGAGATGGTTAGTAGCGTCCTTGCTCCTAGTAGCGATGCCCTTGTAAGTGTTGAAAGAGTGAAGTGTGAAGTTGTAGTGGTGAGTGATGTCTAATGTTTTTGTTGCACAGAGAGAGAGGGGTGTGTGAAGTGTTAAGTGTTTGGCTTTAGTGGCAATGTGGTGGAAGAGGAGATAAAAAGGAAAGGCTCTACTACATGCGGTCTGATAGTATCATAGGGAATCATAGGAAAGATTTAAAGATGCCCCATGTGTGTTGGGACGTTGGAGTCCCTTGCAACTTGGTGCACGAGCATTTGCTAGTGCAGTTTCGAGCGCTTTTCGTGGTCCCAATCCACATCCCGAGAAGTGAGAGGCCCAGAGCGCTTATGAAGAAAAGAAAGTAGAGCTGGGACCTGAGTACCCGTTCAGTTGCCTGCTTGACAACTTGAGTACCCGTGGTGGTGTTTATGTGCACCGAAGATCCAGAACCTGGCACTGTGACAAAGAATAGAACTTCTGTAGCACGTGCTTGGTCTAAGGGAAAAAAGTTGTGTTCTATAGCGTTTAGAATACGTTCTTGTTACTGGAGTTACGGTGGGAATCCGTGTGACCGCATGGGCCCTGACAAGCGCCCAGGCTTGAAGCGAGCCAAAGGGAGCTGACCAGCCTTTTCAACGAGGTCCTCGACGTGGAACCTAACTCCTTTGTGCCACAGGAAATACCGTGCGATCATTTGGCATCTGCGGTCGCTGCATGTTTAGGTTGGAGGCCATTGCTCTTGGGTTGGAGGCCATCGCTACTAGGTTGGAGGCCTTTCCTAGTAGGTTGAACGCCGTTGCATGTCTATTTTCAGCGATTCTTGATGGAAAAAGGACCGTTGCTTCGTCAGTGACCATGAGAGCTACTAGTAACAAGTGCATCGCTACTAGTAACAGGTGCCTTACTAGTAGTAACAAGAAGCTACTAGAAACAAGTGCCTTACTAGTAGTAACAAGAAGCTACTAGAAACAAGTGCCTTACTAGTAGTAACAAGAAGCTACTAGAAACAAGTGCCTTACTAGTAGTAACAAGAAACTACTAGAAACAAGTGCCTTACTAGTAGTAACAAGAAGCTACTAGAAACAAGTGCCTTACTAGTAGTAACAAGAAGCTACTAGAAACAAGTGCCTTACTAGTAGTAACAAGAAGCTACTAGAAACAAGTGCCTTACTAGTAGTAACAAGAAGCTACTAGAAACAAGTGCCTTACTAGTAGTAACAAGAAGCTACTAGAAACAAGTGCCTTACTAGTAGTAACAAGAAGCTACTAGAAACAAGTGCCTTACTAGTAGTAACAAGAAGCTACTAGAAACAAGTGCCTTACTAGTAGTAACAAGAAGCTACTAGAAACAAGTGCCTTACTAGTAGTAACAAGAAGCGACTAGAAACAAGTGCCTTACTAGTAGTAACAAGGAGCTACTAGAAACAAGTGCCTTACTAGTAGTAACAAGAAGCTACTAGAAACAAGTGTCTTACTAGTAGTAACAAGAAGCTACTAGAAACAAGTGCCTTACTAGTAGTAACAAGAAGCTACTAGAAACAAGTGCCTTACTAGTAGTAACAAGAAGCTACTAGAAACAAGTGCCTTACTAGTAGTAACAAGAAGCTACTAGAAACAAGTGCCTTACTAGTAGTAACAAGAAGCTACTAGAAACAAGTGCCTTACTAGTAGTAACAAGAAGCTACTAGAAACAAGTGCCTTACTAGTAGTAACAAGAAGCTACTAGAAACAAGTGCCTTACTAGTAGTAACAAGAAGCTACTAGAAACAAGTGCCTTACTAGTAGTAACAAGAAGCTACTAGAATCAAGTGCCTTACTAGTAGTAACAAGAAGCTACTAGAAACGAGTGCCTTACTAGTAGTAACAAGAAGCTACTAGAAACAAGTGCCTTACTAGTAGTAACAAGAAGCTACTAGAAACAAGTGCCTTACTAGTAGTAACAAGAAGCTACTAGAAACAAGTGCCTTACTAGTAGTAACAAGAAGCTACTAGAAACAAGTGCCTTACTAGTAGTAACAAGAAGCTACTAGAAACAAGTGCCTTACTAGTAGTAACAAGAAGCTACTAGAAACAAGTGCTGTACTAGTAGTAGCAAGAAGCTACTAGAAACAAGTGCCGTACTAGTAGTAACAAGAAGCTACTAGAAACAAGTGCCTTACTAGTAGTAACAAGAAGCTACTAGAAACAAGTGCCTTACTAGTAGTAACAAGAAGCTACTAGAAACAAGTGCCTTACTAGTAGTAACAAGAAGCTACTAGAAGCAAGTGCCTTACTAGTAGTAACAAGAAGCTACTAGAAACAAGTGCCTTACTAGTAGTAACAAGAAGCTACTAGAAGCAAGTGCCTTACTAGTAGTAACAAGAAGCTACTAGAAACAAGTGCCTTACTAGTAGTAACAAGAAGCTACTAGAAACAAGTGCCTTACTAGTAGTAACAAGAAGCTACTAGAAACAAGTGCCTTACTAGTAGTAACAAGAAGCTACTAGAAACAAGTGCCTTACTAGTAGTAACAAGAAGCTACTAGAAACAAGTGCCTTACTAGTATTAACAAGAAGCTACTAGAAACAAGTGCCTTACTAGTAGTAACAAGAAGCTACTAGAAACAAGTGCCTTACTAGTAGTAACAAGAAGCTACTAGAAACAAGTGCCTTACTAGTAGTAACAAGAAGCTACTAGAAACAAGTGCCTTACTAGTAGTAACAAGAAGCTACTAGAAACAAGTGCCTTACTAGTAGTAACAAGAAGCTACTAGAAACAAGTGCCTTACTAGTAGTAACAAGAAGCTACTAGAAACAAGTGCCTTACTAGTAGTAACAAGAAGCTACTAGAAACAAGTGCCTTACTAGTAGTAACAAGAAGCTACTAGAAACAAGTGCCTTACTAGTAGTAACAAGAAGCTACTAGAAACAAGTGCCTTACTAGTAGTAACAAGAAGCTACTAGAAACAAGTGCCTTACTAGTAGTAACAAGAAGCTACTAGAAACAAGTGCCTTACTAGTAGTAACAAGAAGCTACTAGAAACAAGTGCCTTACTAGTAGTATTGGAGAATTCGATGCACGGTTCCGGCCTGACAGGTGGTGAATCGATGCACGCAACAGGCTTCCGCTGTGGAGGCTGGATCCACTCTCTACAGCATGATGATGATGAAGATGATGATGAAGATGATGAAGGGCGCATGATTCATGGCATCTAAGTACAAGCCAACTGTTTGTCTCTCTCTCTCTCTGTATTATCTTCTTTTTACTTTGTAGACATTGAAGAGCGCTCCACAGGGGTCCCCTAATAGACATGTCATTGTTTTCTTTGTTTGTATATGTTCTTTGCCTTTAGACCTCTTGTTTGTGTTTTATTATTGAATCCTGTCCTTCTGTGTCTCTTCTTTTCTCGCACCAAGGTTGTTGAAGAAAATGTATGAAAACAGAAGGTGTTCAATTCTTGCTGTTTTGCTGGCGAGGCTGCAGAGGATTTGATCATCAGATCGAAACAAGAGGTCAGTGCCCTAAGAATTCTCACGGCTTCCGATCTCCACACAGTAGATTGCTTGGTTGATGTCGAGCAAATTCGGCTTGCAGAATACATGCGGTGCTCGACCTTCAAACAATCACCCATGAACAGTCCCATGAGCTTCTCAGTGATCCATGACTTCGACACCGTTCCAATCGCATCCAGCGGACCGAGGTGGAAAGTGGCCGCGTGCAATTATTGAACTTCACTAAGCAGGCGAGAGAAGGTCAACCTGGCGAGCAAAACAGGAATCGAGTTTTTGCTACACAAGCTGTTCAAGGAGGTGTGGCGTCAAAAGCAGCTGGTACATTGTTACAACAGTCGCACTATGTTCAATATTCCACATGGCATCACCCTGCTTTCTTTCACAAGAGACATCAGTCAACACTTTGGCAGGCCGGACGCTTCGTTTTCTTGGTTTTCGCTCCAGGATGGAGTGGAATTGCGAAAGGTCATGAACCAACAGCTCGCCAACGAAGAGCCGGGGACCTGTACCGGCCTCCAACCTAAGAGCAATGGCCTCCAACCAACCTTCTCCAACCCAAAAACGATGGCCGGCAACCTAGAAGCGATGCTCTCCAACCTAGAAGCGACGGCCTTCAACCTAGAAGCGATGGCCTCCAACCTAATAGCGATGGCCTCCAACCTACTGGTGTTTTTTGGGAACTTGTAAAGTTGTGGTTGGAAAATAGAAAGGGATGTGGCTTTTCAAAAGGCCTCACATGTAGTCCATGTGGTAAGGCTGCGCAAGCATTTCTGGAGAGATCAGGCCCAAAAGGCATCTGTGCAATGCCATTCTGTTAGGCTTGGGTTTGTCAGATAGATTGTACGAGGTGGGGAAGCCCTTTGTTTTAGAGCCTCCTGCTGTGCAAAGTCGTTCTCGACAGCTCGACTGACGAAATTTATACAATTCATATAGTATATAGAGAGAGAGAGGTGTGCATGTGGATTCCACCGAGGCATACACCAACCTTGGCGTTGATGGAGCTTTGCTGCATGATGATGCGTGTGTCATCCACACCCACACGCCTGGAGTCCGAGGGGATCATCTTCAAGACTTCTTGTGCAGTTTCAAACCGCTTTTTTGTGGAAGGCTCAAGCATTCTTGTCTTTAGCAAAGTATTTCGGGGGGAGTGACATCAAAACCCAAAGCTAGCATTGTACTACGCCTTGCACGATAGGGTAGACTTTTTGAAAATTGAAGCATATTGAAACAGCGCAAGGAGTCGACTCCAAATAACTACATGGGAACATATATACTACCCAAAGGCTCATCGGACCCTCGAATACAGGTCCGGGACCCTCCTTTCGAGGGGCTGAGGCGTATCTAACATCTTGGACCTCTCGGCCCTCACGTCATCTAAGCGCCATGTAGCAACCGACTTGCCAAGGATGCTTCTGTCTGCTTCTGGTCAGGCATGGACGCTACAATGATGAGCTCACTGCGAGCGTGTTTGTAGAAATTCGGATGAACTCGTTGAAGTTGATGAGACTAGTGATCACGCACACTCAGTTTGTCCTCAAACACGACCCGTCAATCCAATATGAAACAGAGTCTACCTTTTGCTGAAATGAGCTCATCCGGCTGCGCATGATGAACGCATTGGAACATGCCCAAGAGATACACCGAAGGCCAGAGGCAGAAGAGGTGGTTGGGATCTGTATGAACTTGTAAGTTCCAAAAAATTTGGTCACTTGGGCTTGTTGGCAACAGGTAAAAGCTGGCCATAGTCAACTAGCTTGGAGCGTCTTGGAACAATGGCGCTACTTGGGAGAGAAAATTTTGTGAAGTGCATCTTGGACTAGGAGCCCTTGCAATTACTGCGCGAGAAGGACTGGGCTTTTTTGTGTCGATAGAATTCACGCCCCATGTCTTCGGCATACCGGCATTACACCTGATCTCTGATGACTGCAACCGGTGTGCATCAGAGAAGCCACCTATGAACATCCTTTTTGATGTCACTAACTCTTCTGTGGTCAGCTTTGAAGATAGCTGCTGGACAGCACACTTGAACACAGAGTAAAGGGAAGCGTGGCTTTGAAATATGTACGTAAGCCCTTGGACTCGAAAAGTCTTGGAATCGAAGCCGCAAACATACTGAGCATCAAGGTTCATCCACGCATCTTCTTGACATCCTGCAATGCTCTCCCCTGCGAGAGACATTCATCAAAGCACGGCGTCTGCTGGCTTGCATCTCCGGCAATCCCAGGCCCAAGGTACTGAACACTGACCCTGCGAAGGGCGCTAGCGCTGCGATAGAAGAACCGGACTCTCAGCCCGTTGGGCTTAGTGAAATTACGACCAAATTTGGAGAACTTTGGCCTACAGGAAGATGATGTGGAAATCACAGAAGTGATGGCTCCGGTTGGTATGTTTGCTTTGCTTGCGCGTGACATGGATGCATCAGAAGGGGCCCTCTACCCCCTTGTCTATAAAAGCTCGCGCTGGCAAGGCTGTCACGTTCTGGTTGACTGACGTGTCTGGTGGCCCGCCAACAAACCAGAGCACCGATCTGGACAAACAGGATCCAGTTTGTCGCTATTCTTATGCCAAAGCGTTGCGGACCATGGAGCAGAACAGCGTCCTCCTCAAGTTGGTGTTTTTATGATAGCGCTCTTCTTCAGCTGGGGATTTGTTCAGCACTCGATTCACACTCGGGGGAGGAGTTGGCACGAACATCAACAGGTAAAGTTGCAGTTGATTCCGAAGCATGACCATTTCCTCCATTGCGCAGAAGACGCTCGACAAGTGGTCTAAATCCAATTCTGGCTGAATTCCAGACAGGAATGCTTGGCAGAATTTCCAGACATTTCCAGACGCTGTCACCGCACGTCAGCTTCCAGGCGTGTGCTATCGAAAGGTACTTGCGCTGCTTCCACTTTGCGCTGATTAGACATGATTGCGGGGTGTGGTCGATTTGCGTGAAGCAAAAAGGGTATGCTGCGCATGGGCACATGGGGTGAAACATGAAACAAAACGAAACAAAACATGACAACAGCTCCGTCGGATAGGGGGTGAGGGGCCACAAGGGCCCATCAGGGGCCGACGTCCTGAAACACATTTTTCTGAGCGCACTAGTTTTGATGATGGCGCCATGTAGTCACAAAAGGATTCGAACGAGAAGTCTTTAAAGAAGAAAAACTCGTGAGTTCAGTGGGTGGCCGTGTGACGTGCAAGGTGACGAGATTCGGAACACATTGTCGGAACCGGACTTCGCCACGAAGTTGGAACCGTTTTGCGCCGTGGATGATGCCGAAAGTTTCCCCGAGGCAGGACACCGGTGAAAAAAGAAGACCAGTGCGAAAGTCAACGCAAAGGGACTCCAATGGTATGCTGGCAAAAAAGATGCCTTAAGAATTCCGTTTCTGTTTTGTTTCGAAGATGCGCAATTCCACTGAGACTGCGCCTCGTAACATGGGAAACCCTGAGGGGTACATCAGACCCTGATCGCATATCCATTAAGGTTCTTCATAGAAGGATGTCGGTGTTCTCGTGAAACTATAAGGTCTGAAGGAAATGGCAATGGCAGGATCTGAGACATTGAAAGGTTGGGGATGATGATGGACTCCTTCGTTGGCAGTTTGGGGATCTCCAGGCGTTTGTTGAGCCGATGAAAGAAGCAGTTGCAGCCGCAGAAGGAATGGATGCCATGGATGTCAAGGTTCGCGTGTTTCATTTGCTCAGATTTTTCTCTTCGCACTGTTAATGAGATGGTCATTTTGAGGTATCTAGTATCTACTTCCTGAATTCGTTCATCTCAGCGGGGGGGTTCGGACATTGAGTTCGACTCTCAACCCGAATATCTCATTGTCAGGCCCTCACAGTGCTGGCCAGCGTGGCATTGGCTGCCTACCGATACGTCGGAGCACCTGCTGGGTGAGGATAAGTTGGGTGTCCTCATGTCGGTGGATCCATAGTCGCCCTTTGCTAGTAGTTTTTTGTTCCTAGTAGTAAGGCCAGGAGCCCCTAGTAGCGTCCTTGCTCCTAGTAGCGATGCCCTTTGTTCCTAGTAGCGTCCTTGTTCATATGTCGTTTAGTTTTCAATGTAGTCGGGTTCCTTTGATCAGGTCGCAACATGAATGTACACCATACTGGTCATAGGGAAGGGAGGGCGGTGACTACCTTTACCACAACCCAGCATTCCTTCTGTGGTTCATTTCCTTCTTTACTACAACCCTTTCCTTTGTTCTTTTGTAACACTTAGGACCTGTTTTGCCTACGGTTTCTTCGCTGATTTTGTGACCTCTGCAGACGACGACCGTGTTGAAGCTCCCGGACCTGAAAGCGGAGCTCATCGATTTAGAAGAACAGCGTGAACGTCGGCAGCCAGAGATCGAGGACGGGGACAGAACAAGCTATTTAAGAATTTCAAGCCAGAAAACGTATGTGCATTTCGAGTAATAAGGGGCACTCATTCCAAGACCAAAAGTTAAGTACGAAAATGCATAGATGAAAATGGGTGTGGCAGAGTGATTCGTTTCCTCCAGAAGCATGTATAGTCACGGGTGGTTGTGGGGTAATTAGTTGAGTTAATGGATCAAGGTGAACCCTGTAGTGTTGATAATTAAAACGGCAAGAAATGGTAGAATGGTAGCTTTGCTACTGTTTTGAAATCAAGCAACACAATCGTTTGGATCGCAAAATCCGAATCGCCCCTGGCGCGCAAACGTTGCTTTGTAGGCCTTGCAAGAGCAGACTCAGATCCTTTCAGGCGAGGCAAAGCTGCTGGAGGCTCGGGGACGGCTCTTTGCTTTTGCCCGCTCCACCGCTCCACTTAATTCAGTAGGCACCTACTTAATGAAGTAAGGGCCACTAGTTCACTACTAGCTACTTAAGCTACTATCTACTGAATGCAGGATAGTTCGTGCTTGCACTCATGATTTGGTTCCTAGATGTTTAGGGAAACTAAATTGGATGGGTACGAAGCAGGCCCCACCAGCCATGACCTCCCTGACCTAGCAAGTTGACCCCTAAGCTTTAGCGGGGAACAGGAGGCCACCCGTTACCCCGCGACCCCGACGCGTTAGCAGAACTCATCCCTTAGGGGAGGAAAACGTAGGAAAAACGCAAGTGAGTAACTGCAAGTGAGCGTGGGGCAGGGCGGAGGACGGGCGGACGGGATGCAGACCTCACAAAGATGTTGGCAAAGGGAGAGGCCCAGCCAAGGGACAATCACATAGCCTCTTGGTGACTGCTTAAAAGTTTTTGCTTTTCAGCTTTGAGGGAGCCTTAGTGGCTGTAATCATTCCATCAACCCCTGCATTGCTCGGCGCTTGGCTTGTAGTTTACAAAGCCATGACGAGCACCGAGAAGGACAAATCTCCGTGGCAAAGCTTCTTGGAACACTACTCACTGCTACGCGTGCTACGTGTCACACGTTTCTGAAAAGAATATCAACAAGCAGAAATCATACAAACTGATCAGTTCCGAACAGTTGTGTCATTTGTCTAAACTTACAACTCACCTCCTAGCATCAGTTGAACCATTTCACCTAAAAAACTCCAGAATCTAGAGACCATGTGTTCATGCATTGGATGCTTGGGCTATCCTGGATTGCTTCGGCCATGGACCTTCTCCGTCTAAGATGGAAGAGGCAATCACCAAGTTGAGCGGCCACGGTTCTGACTTGTGTTCAAGGACGCTACTAGGGGCTCCTGGCATTCCTACTAGGAACAAGAAGCTGCTAGGAACAAGAAGCTTCTGACTTGTGTTCAAGAAGTTGCGCTTTTTTGTCAGACAGTAAATAGTACCAGAGCATTGACCTGGGTAACTACAAACAGAGGCATGCGGCATACTCCGTTTGGTACAATACTTCTAGGAGAGGTCTTGTGTTAATTTGTCCATGTCATGTTGAGGTGATCCTTCTGACCAAGCCTTTTTGGTGGAAAGAATTGTTTTTGTACATGTACCAATTTGAAGAGCTTGGAGGTTCCTCGCCAGATGTACGAGCCATGGTTTCTGCCAGGCCGGCGACGAAAGCAAGCCCGAGGACAGCAAACCAGAGGACAAGCCCGAGGACAAGCCGGACGACAAGCCGGAGGACAAGGAAGAAGTTCGGGTGAACAAGACCTTCAGCAGAAGTGGCGTCCGGCATGTTGAGTGAAACGTCGCATGGGTTGGACCTCCAGTGCAGGGATCGTGTCAAATTCCATTCACTTCGCGGGATGTCTTTCAAATCCATCGCTAGTAGGTTGGAGGCCATTGTTTTTTTGGTGTGTTTACTGTGCCACAACGCGACACTATAGATGGCCTGTACTACATCACCAGTGGAACGTGAAGAAAAACAGTCCACCCTTCCCACATTCAACATGTTCAAGTAGTTATTTGTTTTTTGTTACTACTGCAGTATGTATTCAATGTATTCTTTCTAGTAGCTCTTGTGTGTTCGATTTTAGCTCTTCAACCTCAGCCACGCACCTCGAGAGGCCAAGATGTCTCACGGAGAGACCGAGATGTCATGGAGATGTCATTGTTGGTCACGATGTGTTCACACAAATCAGAAACAAGTTGGGATGTCTCATCAAATCAGTGGTGAGTGTGTGCGTTGGCAAGGAAAAAAAAATTGGACCCGGTGTTTGAATATGCAGGTGATTTTTGGAGCGGGCTGGCCTATGTTTGCCCAATTGAGCCGCTCACACCTTGCCGTCGAGTAGATGGGTATGAAAATGTCATCCTGAACCAATCTGGCCTCCTTTGATAATATGTCCCCTGATTTTACTCTTGTTTTCACTGATAGTGTTTTGCAAACAATTGCATTCTGGCAAGAACTAGTTAGCTGGGTAGTTACTGGGAAGTTAAACATATCCTCAGCAGTAAAGGGTAGTTGAGAATCATTTCATGTTTAAACTAGATCTTTGTTCGAAAAAATCATAGCAACATCCACATATTCTCCACTTGGTTGGAATTGATCGCCATTTGGCCACAGCCATGGGTTGCTTCCATGGCTGTCTCTCCTTCCTTCGCCTGGTCCGCCCGCTGCCGGACTCGACCTCCTCGGACCGGCGATTGCTGCTGGTGCGGCATGGCGACACCCGGCAGAACTGAAGCGGACAGGCTTTTAATTGCATGGGGTCCAACCTACTAGCGTCCTTGCTCCTAGTAGCGATGCCAGGAGCCCTTAGATGCGCCTAGCAGCATCCTTGCTCCTAATAGCAAAGGCCTCCAACCTATGGGGTAAGGTTTCATGTTAGTGGCAAGAAGCTTCTTTGAATCCTTAAGGAATTTCAGACGAAGACCTCTTGGTTGAAAAGTCTTTTTGGTGGCTCAGTTGTAGAAAGGAGCAGTTGCAGCAAAAACCCAAAGTCGTTGTTTGGCAGCAAGGATTAGTCCATTAGTTGGTCTATTGGTCGCTGTCAGGAGAGTGAGTACAATGTACACTATGCAAAGCATCATCAAGATCCAGGCCGGGTGCCCCGGGAGAGTGAGCCAGCCGGAAACACGAAAAGAGCAAACCTGGGAGCAAAGGACGCTACTAGGAACAAGAAGCTACTAGGGGCTCCTGGCCTCGCTACTAGGAGCAAGGGCGCTACTATCGGCTCCTGGCCTTACTACTAGGAGCAAGGACGCTACTAGGGGCTCTTGGCATCGCTACTAGTATGTCTTTGCGGAGAAATGAAGGGCACGTGAGAGAGCCAGGAGACTTCTGGGATGCGCCGCTGACGTCAACGGGTGAAGAGCAAGCTGCGAGCTTGAAGCAAAAGCTCTTGCCCGAAAAGGTGGACTTGGTGGTGAGTTCCTGGACCAAATTGAGCAAACGAAGAAAGCTTCAGCGGCTTAAGTATCCACATGTAAAAATTAGACAAAGACTTTGTCAATGCGCTCTGGGCATCAAGAAGCTGCCAGAGTGAGGCTCGCCCTTGACGCGTGCCATTGAGACAGCCTTAAGAGCATCACCCACAGGCCTGATCAGAGATGTGCCGTCAACATCCGACCAAGGGATTCTTACAGCCATTTGACACAGTTCGTGTGACAAAGCCGTTGGAACTGGCAATGAATAGAGGCTCCTTAGGTAAGTGATATCCGAGCCATTCATTTTGACAGGTTCTTTTGCTTTGGTCGCTGTCAAAAAAAGTCCTCCATCAGACTCACTACAATTTGACAACCTCCCAATTTCCATTGCCGCCCGTTCCTTGTATCGAGGCCCTCATTTGGCAACACCCTTGGCCAGTGAGCACATGGAAGCCTCCTGTGATATTGGCAGGCTGGGCTTTGAAGGCGTTTTCGCAAAGCAACCTTTGCACCAACATCTTCTATGCAAAAACAGTTCAGTGGCCTTTAATAGCCCATAATTAGTGATCCTAAGCCTTGAACATGCACAAGAAAGTTCCAAAGATTGCCCGTGAGCTTCGATGCGTTCTCGATCTCGGGCATCCGCGCCGAATCCTCCTCCTCACTTGGAGGCCCACCTCCGAGCTGCGTGCAGTCTACCCCAAGGTGGACTTTCAGGATCTATCGGAGGCGCGGAAGGATGTGGTCGGATTTCCAGGCGCCACCATGTAATTACCAAATGCAGTGACAATGTGTTACTTTCAAGAAAAGTGAGAAGAAAAACAGGATTGCCTGTTCAATCTTCATTTCTCCTGCTGTGTCCTTTATTACAAAGGTTTCTAAGTTTCTAACTTCATCCTTTAAATACTCTCATTTGCATCAAATGGCCGGGAGCCGGTCACACCGAGGTCTGGTGGTACGTGCCACAGGAGTGTCGTCAGGGCATCACTGTGGAGGAGTCACGACGGCTCTTCACGCAAGAAGGCGGGTAAATTGAAACAGAGTGTGTGAATCTGTGAATGGAGGCCATCGCTCTTAGGCTGGAGGCCATCCCCAGAGTCTTCAAATTTATAAAGCAAAACATCTGTGCGAGGTTGGTCCAAGTCTTTGAGGTTGGATTGAAACTCCACAGGCCGTCGAGAGTCCCGGAAAGACTTTGAGCGGCGAGTGGATGACTTTGTGTCCTGGCTCAGCCAGCGGCCAGAGAAGGCGAGAAATCCCGAATCCCCTGTGGATCGATAAGAAACAAGAAGCTACTAGGGGCTCCTGGCATCGCTACTAGGAGCAAGGACGCTACTAGGGGCTCCTGGCCTTACTACTAGGAGCAAGAAGCTACTAGGGGCTCTTGGCATCGCTACTAGTTACTAGTATGTCTTTGAAGAGAGGCCCTTGTAAAAAGACAAAGAAGCTATCAGAAGAACAACCGTACGCAATGGGGGCTGCAGGTCATCGCAATCTTTGCCCACGCGGACTTCTTCAACTGTTTTCTGCACAGATACTTTGGCGAAACAGAGGCTGTGGCTAAGCAGCTGGTATGTTATGGCAGGAAGCTCTTTTCTTTGGTTGAACAAAGTATGAGCGAATAGGGCCCATAGCTGCCGAGTTTTTGATTACCTAGGCCTAGGGCGGAGAAAACGCCGGCCTTTGACGGAAGAATCCTTGAATCACTTGTTTCAAATTAAGCAGATATTGTCATGGAAAGTCATGAATCGCTTAAGCTGAGCCCTGCGTTTTGAAGGCCAAATACCAGGATTACTGGATGAAGAACTGCGAGCTGTTTCTCAGCTTGGTGTTGGCACCGTTTTCACTGGTGTTTGCCTGATCGCCTTCACCTTTTCGAAAAAAACAAAGCAGATGCTCTTGGGCTCAGCCAAGGGCCTTTTTGTCTTCATATGTCTCCAGTGGACAGTGGCAGCTTTTCTTAGAAGAAAAATCCTCCGGTTTGTTCGGGGTTTATAAATCAAAGTCATGTTGCGTGTGTTTAATTACGGTTTCACTCAGATCTCAGCTGAAAAGACAGTACATTTAAAAATGGGTGCCCTAACAGAGACATTTCTGGACGCGGGAGGACCATGGCATCTTCATCCGTCCAAGAGCGTTCTTGTTAAAGAAGTTATGGTTTGTCTAAGAGTATAGGACATTCAGCATGCCTGGACTTGACGCTTCTTGCCAGAAATGGACGTTTCCACCACCCCTGCTGTTCTGGAACCAGAAAGCTCGTTCTCAGAAGTTGTCCAAAAGGCATCAATACTTTGGAGAAAGAAGTCCATATCATCAGGCCTTTATTATTAGAAATAAATCAGTTAATAGCTTCTTGTTACTACTAGTAAGGCACTTGTTACTAGTAGCGATGCACTTGTTCCTAGTAGCTTTTTGGATGTTTTACCGGGAGTGGTCTTTGCGTTTATTCTTTGTCCAAAGACCTTGAGATTGTTCTTTCCTTTCAAAGAATAAGACTTCTCAGGCTACAGTTGCCGCTCCAGAAGCCCTTGATGCCCATCCTCCATCCCTCCTTACCGGACGCCGCGATCGCGGCGCCTCGGGAGGCGGATGTGGAAGCCTCAGACCAAATTGTAAAGAATTTGTCTATAGCCCGTCCTTAATTAAATAGATTACGAGATGCCTATTTAGTTCAGTACGGAGCAGTAAGGAGGTAAGCTATACTAGCAATAGGTAGCTACTACCTACTGGACACAGGATAGCTTGCGTGGCTCCTAGATGTTTGGGGAACCTTAAGGATAGTGGTGGTAGTTGACACAGTTGAGGGCACCGGAAAGACGAAAAGCCTTTCGAAAGAAAACGACCTTGTTTGCGGCACAAAGTTCAAAACCAAAGGCCTTTGAAGGTCTTTACTCTTTACTCTTTACTTTTCTTCCTTTTCTTTTTACTTCCTTGAATCCTTTTTCTTTTCTAGTAGGTTGGAGGCCATCGCTAGTAGGTGTTCTTTGTTTTTTTCTTCTGGCTAAAAACGTACTGCAAGGCACTTGACTTCCAGCACATGTCCACAATTCTCCCGACGCCCCTTCCCAAATCACAGTGATTCCTCGTTCCCTGATCCTTTGGAAAAACAACCAGAACCCAAAGCATCAGAGATGCGTTTGGGAAACATGCATATGCATTCACTTGATGCGCTGGCGAAACGTTTTTCCTTGAAGCAAAGTCGAAAATCTCCAATCCTCAAACCTTTAGCGTTTCGTTGTGTTCAAGCGGTTCAAGCGCTCCAAAACACAACACTCTTGGCTTGAAGTCAGCAAAACGAAAGGTCCCAGTGGCCTTGACCCCGAGCCGTGCCGCTCAAGCACTGGAGACGTTGCGCCAGGCAGGGTTTTTCATAGGGGCGTTTTCCTTTGGAAGGTGCCTCTCTCTTCCCAAGCATTCTCATAAATTCTGATAGAGAACTTCAAGAAAGGAAAGGTAAAGAAAAGATCAAGAAATAAAGTCCAAAAAAAAGAAACATGAAAAAGAAGTTTGGGAGAAGTTTTGGGACTAGGAGGAAGGCGAAGGTACCGAGATTAGCAACTCTCGTAACTAAAGTATCTACAAGCAAGCTCTCCCAGCTAAAACAAATTGATCCCAAATGGGAGACGTTGGGAACAGTTCCCTTTTGGCGACACTTACTTATTTTGGCTCTACGGAGCACAGACCAACATCAAGAAGCATTTGAACTTGCCCTTAGGCAAGGAAAAAGAATTTGAGGAACCTTTCGCATGGTTGATGTTCTGGGACACTGTCCGCCAAACTTCCAACGACCCTCCATCAACTGAAAATCAGTTGAATCGCCTTTGCAAAGTTTTCACCTCGGACGGATCGAGCTCGTATATGCTCTTGTGGCGCCAGGATTTGGCACAACAACGACCCGAGCTAACGCCCAAAGAGCTGTGGCCCAAGAGCTTCCAGGGTCTCAAAGATGGTTCGAAGCAAAGAGATGCCAGGAGTTGCGACCGCTTTAGTCGCAGGGCTCAAGAGCAGAGTTGTTCTTCGGAAAAAAGAAATGGTGGAAGACCTTTCGTTGAGGAAAGAAGAATTGTGTTTTTTGTTGATGTTCTTTCTCATTTGCCCGCTCTCTGGTTCTTTGTGTGTTTTTTTAATGTTTCCTTCTTTATGGGCCTTTCTTTGAGGCTCAAGAGCTTAGCCGCCCAACAGTGGAAAGCCTTGAGCCTTCAGGCCTTCCCAACATTGAAACACGGCACCCGAATGAAGTTCTGGTTCATTGATTGAGTCGTGTTTCTTTCCTTGTTTTCTTTACATGAGGTCTTTTCGTTCTTTCTTGAGCTCATTTTTGTTTTGTTCTAGTGATGTGTACATATTGGCCTTGAAGCAGGGTATTCACAGAATAAAGCGTGGGTTGTAGCCTGTAGCTGGAAATCTGAAGCAAACAGACTATCAATTGTGAACTTAGGTGAAAAGAAAGAGAGCAAAACCGCCCAAAGACTTCGACTCTTCAACCAAAGCCATTCACCGAAAATCAATCTGAGAGATGACGTCCCTCTCCATCAATTTTTCAAATGACGCCTTTCCTCGATTTTAAGTCAGTTACTCATTTACGAAATCCATGTGTTGTGAAGCAAATAGTCAAGAACTCCAATGACTTACCCCACCCAAAGCACAGCTTAGCAAAGTTGCACAGTTTACTTGGGCAAATAGGTTGCATTTCGTCGAACAGCAAAACCTGCCAGGCCCGCTCTGAACTCATACAGCAAGTGGTCCTATAGGCTGGTAGTCTCAAAGACCTCGCTTTTTGCAGTTGTCACAACTCTGAGAGTACCATGTTGACCAGTACAGTGGTGTACTGGCCTGGAGCAGTCTTCGAGCCGTTTCGTGCAGTGCATGTTGCCGATGTTGTAGTGTCGGGTCGTCCCGCTCTCAGGTGATCACCATGTATGTGTAAGCGCGGTCCGAAAAAAAGGGCTAAGGGCGCTGGGTGGAAAGTTCCAAGCAAACTGTGTATGAAGCTGTCCAGCAGGTGTCGCTTGTCACTTCATTCTCGTTTGATGATTTTTGATTAGAGTAGACACCTGACCTAGACAGTCCATTGGGCATGTTTGACTAATGAGACATGGATTGAATGTGGCACTTTGACCAATTTGCATGTCCACGTAGGAGAGAAGGCTAAGCAGCTTTGCTCTCGCCACTCCCGCCCTCATCCTCTCAGTTCGTTGGCGAAGCCAGGTAAGAGCCTTCGTTCCTTGAGAAGTCATGGCCTCAGACGAGTGGGACTCGTGTGACACCAGTTTGGACTGTACAACGTTAACCCTTTAAGATGACCAGAGTGCAGGAGAGAAGGGGAGAGAGAGAGAGAGGGATATAGAGCATAATGCTTTCCAGTAGACTGTTGCAGGCAACGAGTGACAGAGCCAAGCAAGCCAAGCTCCTTGCTTTGTGTCAGGTTCTGTCTCGGCGGCCTTCGAGGACGGATGCCGGCATTGAGAGCATGAGTTAACGCATGTCAACAAAGGCCGTAGAGGCTCTAATTGGAGGTCCCAGTATATAGAGTCTGATGTCGTAGCCTTAGCCGCTAGCAAAAGAAGAGCAAGGTCAAGAGATGACTTGCTTTGCCTAGCTCTAACTAAGTCACGAACAGAGATGGCTATGTAGTTCTCCGGGTATCGATCACGCTAGTCATGGCACGGCATAGCTTCTTGCTCCTAGTAGCGATGCCCCTTGTTCCTAGTAGCTTCTTGTTACTACTAGTAAGGCACCTGTTACTACTAGCGTGGCACTTGTTACTACTAGCTTCTTGTTACTATAGCAAGCATAGCTTGGCACTGGCAGCGGATGTCGTCGGTTTTAGGAGATCGACGAGGAGGATTTCGCCGGTGGAGGTCTAGGCGCGTTACTGGATCTAAGTACAGATTGGCCATCTGAAAATGACTTTTCTCAAAACAAATATACTTGTGTGTGTGTGTGTGTGTAGACATAGCTAAGACAGCTAACGGTTATATAGTTTCAGTTTGGGATGTGTTTGTTGAGTTACCACTGCCTTTTTCTTTCTTGTCATGAGAAACGCAACGGGAACCACTGTGAAAAGCACATGACTCCATCCACGGCCGTTTTGGGTTGACTCCAGGTCAGCTTCATGACCTGGCGATCCGCTCACAGCTTCACACGCCAAAAGCCAAGGTGCCCCAGATGGTTCGAAAGACCTTTCTTCCTTTTCTTTTTTATTTGTTTCTAGTAGCGATGGTGTAGGGGAGCACTTGGAAACTGGATGAAACAACTGGAGCAATCTTCAAAGATGTGCTATTGAGTTGCCGCTCCGGTTCGGAAAGAATCCAGAAAGACTCGCGCCCCACTCGAGGTGCTGTCTGTGGTAGCCTGGGTCCGGCGTCAATGTCGCCTGCTCTCAGATCTAGACAGGCACTATGCAAACATGTGAACCGGAAACGACAGAAAGAGTGCCACGCTAGTAGTAACAGGTGCCACGCTAGTAGTAGCAAGTGCCACGCTAGTAGATTCTGATCCATAGGTTAATTCGAGGTTCACGCAGCAATACTGTCATATAGTCAGCAAGGAACATCGAAACCATAGTTATTTGCTATGCAGTGGCAGGGTGGAGATGGTGATTCAAATGCTCCGCCGGGAGCAGCTGCTCTCGGTGGTGCGGAATGCCATCGTGCATGAGCCAGGAGGCCCAGCGGATTGCTTTGGCGAGTAGCACCCTAGTCGCCGTAGTCTTACTAGTAGCGATGCACTTGTTCCTACTAGCTTCTTGTTACTACTAGTAAGGCACTTGTTACTACTATATTCCAGAAGTTGTGATGGTCTCGGTTTACAAAGAAAGGACAGAACGGGGAAGAAAGGTTCAAGTCACCAGGGTGTTCCAAGAGCGAGAGTCGAGAGATGACCTTGGCCACTTCCGGAAGCGAGAAGTAGCAAGAAGTAAGACCAAGCACCCAAGCATAGCCCTGTTGGGGTATTTGCTTGCTTGGCCAAGCTGTCCTAAGGAGCAAGGCCCGTGGAATCTTTGCAAAGATTGGTTTCGATCACTTCTTGACACAGGCGAGGATGCGATTATTCCAAATGAACTGCTGGCCATGATCAGTGTATTCGTTTGTTAGTGTTAGTTGGTCACGATTGGAAAAGAAGTTGCGTTGTTTTTTGGCCAAAGAGGACACTCCGGAGCCATCACTTTTCGGGCAGAAGAAGTGCTTTCGATCTTAGTGTCAAATTGGGAAACAGTAGAAAAAGCTAGGTGACGGGTAGGTGACTAGTAGGTGTATGATTGTGGTATCTTGAAGGGCATCGCTCCTAGTAGCGTCCTTGTTCCTAGTAACGATGCCAGGAGCCCCTAGTAGCGATGCCCTTTGCTCCTAGTAGCGTTCTTGTTTCAGTGCATAAAGGTCTTAGCTCCTAGACCCAGATCGACCCAATGACGTCCACATCCGGCTTCTGGGCCGGGTTTTGATTGAAGGCCCGCTTCGTCCTTCAAGTGGAGCGAGAACGCAGCTGCATCACCAGCATGGTCGAGAACTGGGGTATGATGCAACGCCACTGGGCTTTGACCTGACGACTTGGGTAACTGGAAAGTTTGCTTTACAGAAGAATGGAAAGACAGACTGAAAAAGGTCTCAGAATGCAAAGGTCTGAAGAAACAGAAGTAAGACAAGAAAAGAAAGACGGATGCAAACAATCAATCAATCAATCAATCAAACGAATCATTGTACGCACACATCGTTATAGAAAGTGGGCAGTGCTACTCCTTCGCTGTCGAGGCATGCTCAACTTCAAGGAAACCAGTGATTGCACACATCTCAATGAGAGGGTGGAAAAGGCAGGTATTGTGGGGAAGTTCAGCAGAGGTGTTTCTGCTAGATTATGCAAAAGAGCCTTTGTTTGTGAGTGTTCACATTTCACAGTAGCTTTTGTTGCATTTAAAAGTCCAATTTGGTTTGTGCTGTCCACTCCAGGTCTCAAGCTTCTGGGGTGAGCGGAAAAACAACTCACCGAAGCGCCAGAGACCAGAGGGCGAGGAGCCGCACAGAGCCGAGCTGAGCTAAAACGCGCTGGAGCTGTGGGTGAGGGCACATGTACTGCCATCCCCAATGTGTTCTTCCTTTCTATAGACCTTTGTTCCTAGTAGCGTCCTTGCTCCTAGTAGCGATGCCAGGAGCCCCTAGTAGCGTCTTTGTTCCTGTGACATTGTGTTCTTTAGTTCTTCCTGTCTTTTGTCCTTGTCATTTTTGGTTGAAGAAGACGAAGCAATGGCCCTGTGCCGCAGGACAACGGCGAAGTCTCCCGGCCTTCCACCGCAGAACCGGGTTTCTTGCAGCTTGGCTTGGAATTCAAGCAGGATTTTTAAGAAAATTGTGTTGTGAAAAAAGGGGAAAAACTGTCCAAGAATGCAGGGCACGTTTGGAGTTGTTTGAGGCATAGGCGGCATAGGTATCAAAAAAAACAAAAAGGAGCATCAAAAAAAGTAAAAACAGGATCAAAAAAAATAGAAAGCGAATCAAAAAAAATATTCCTTGATAGGCCTCTTCTGCTGCTCTCCTGGCCTTGTGGTCTGCGGGTCCTCTGGTAATGTGGTCCCTTGGTCCTTTAGTCCCTTGGTCCACTGGTCCTTGGTCCCTTGGTCCTTTAGTCCACTGGTCCCCTAGTCCTCCGGTCTCCTGGTCCTGTGGTCCGCTGGTCCCCTGGTATCCTAGTCCTTCTGTCTCCTGGTCCGTCTTTTGCTCTCCTACGGCGCTCGTCTGTCGATCTCCTGGTCCCCTGCTTGCGCAAAATAGAGGCTTGATTGCTTTGTACTAGAGGCAGCTCCCTGGGAAGAAAGTAGGTACCCAACGATAAGGTAGCCGTCCAGTCATTGAGTAGCCCTACTCGAAAAATGGTTCACCAGTGGAAATAGCTCCCTACTAGGAGGGAGCTCCTGGGGAGGTACACTCTCCTAGTCCCCTACTTCTTCCATCCTCTTCCCTTCGTCTCCTATTGGTCCACTGAGAGACAACTGTCTTACAGAAATTGTAGTCTAGCATCGTGAGGTAATTGTTTTGATCCTGTTCTTTTCTGTTGACTTCGTCTGCTAATGTGTTGTTGGCGCAGACACGCCAATCATAGCATGTCCATGGTTTTGAGGGCATTGTTTGTTTTGATCATTTGTTTATCCCCTGCTGCTGCTACTGCTACTGCTACGCTGGTGCTGCTGCGGCTAGAATATTATTTTTTGATTACCTTTTTCTTTTTTATTGATCCCCGTTGAGTAATTTGTTTTTGATTATTTTTATTTTCTATTTTGATCCCTTACCCGTTGTTTGATGTGTTTTTTACAAAATTGTCATTGTTTCTATACTTTGTCTCTCATTGCCCTCATGGCATTTGAGGCCACCCTTTACACCAACCCGAAGTCGCGCGGGCACTCCCAGCACGCTGCGGCGCCGAGTGCTGAAAGACAGGCCTGCCGGCCGCCTGTCGGCCCGTCCTACGTCGAAATGTAGGACGGAAGACCATTTTTGACAGGAAGTTTCTTTCATGACTCGGAGCGGTAGAGGAACAAGAAGCTACTGGGGGCTCCTGGCTTATTACTAAAAGCAAGGACGCTACTAGGAGCTTTTTCGCGAGCACGCGCGCGGGATGCTAGTAGGGGCTCATTTTAAGATGTCTTTCCAGTTTCTTGCTTTACTCCGGACGAGAAAGCTCTGTTTCCATGGCATGACGTGTGCGCTGGCTTCAGGGTCACTGCGCTGATGTTGGACGTCACCACGGAACAGCTCAAGGAGCAGAAGCCCATGCCGGTGCAGCACCGGAAGTTGGAGATGAAACAAATGAATTCCATTTAGACTTAATTATAGTTCTTGTTACTAGTAGCCAGTAGCTTCTTGCTACTACTAGTAAGGCACTTGTTACGAGAAGCGATACAAGAAAGTTGATAGTTGATCCGTGGTTCCGAGTCAAGGTGCAATACAAAAAGGTGGCCTCCTGGACCAAGGAGGCAAAACCCTCGAGACTTGGACGGAACCAGCTCGACGGGGATGAAGGTGTTTAAGCAAGGAGCTCCTAGTAGCGTCCTTTGCTCCTACTAGTAAGGCACTTGTTTCTAATAGCTTCTTGTTACTACTAGTAAGGCACTTGTTACTAGTAGCGATGCACTTGTTCCTAGTAGCTTCCTTGCTCCTAGCAGTACGGCCAGGAGCCCCTAGTAGCGTCCTTTGCTCCTAGTAGCGACGCCCAGTCTCCAGTTGACTCGGTTTTGGCATCGATTGAGAGACTGTTTCCAAAATTTAATGTTCTGCGCTTGTATTGACAACTAAGTTGAAGCAGATTGAGCTGCCAATGTTGAGGTTTCAAGTAGGACAATTCGATCATTATTGCTCCATTGCCAAGGAGCCCGGTCAAGCCTCAGTCATTGACATCTTCGCTTGGCAAGTCACAGTCTTTGACCACTTTGAACCTGCCGCGCTGCCGCGTTATGCAGTTCCTTGCCAAGCTGTTCCATGAGCCCACTATACAGTATATCCTGCAAGCCTAAACTACCGTTACCATACTTAGCCGTACTTTTAACAAGAATGCTCTTTAAAGAAAGAGCATGTTGAACATTCCTACTGTATTTGTTCTTCTTTGCTTTAATCTCAAGCCTGTTGTTTACCGGGTCAACTGATGTCTTCCTTTAGGGAACAAACAAATGTCTATCGCCTCGCGCAGTCGGAGTTCGCCAGGCCGGAAACCAGTTGGCGTGCAGAGGCGCCTCTGCGCTGGTCACGCAGCCAGGACGGGTCCGACCGGGTCGGAGGGAAGGGCGCCAGGGAAGCTTTTAAGAGGCGTAGTAACAAGAAGCTACTAGTAACAAGTGCCACGCTAGTAGTAACAGGTGCCACGCTAGTAGTAACAAGGTTCGCTACTAGTAACAAGAAGCTACTAGTAACAGGTGCCTTACTAGTAGTAACAAGAAGCTACTAGTAACAGGTGCCTTACTAGTAGTAACAAGAAGCTATTAGTTGAGATCAGCTTCCAATGAGAACAGTTGACCGAAGTGCTGGAGTGCCCCGGGTTGCAAAACTTATCTTGAACTGAATCATTCTCTCCACCTGCAAGGAAAAGAGCTTGCTTCGCAGTGCTTCCTCCAAGTATTGGGGCTCCAACCAGGCCAGAGCAGCTTGGATGTCCTAGGCTTGGGCGTCCATATTTGGTCCGGCTGGATAGAGCCTTGCAACGGGGTAATTAATCATCAAGCTCTAACAGGTTGCGATCCGCTGAGTTCGTTCAAGCCTTGATTGGCGAAGTGCCTCATATGTCGGCTTGATCAAAGTGCTAAGTTCTGGGTCAGCTAGGTACCATTTTCAGGCAACGCCATGACTACCTGCTACAAACAAGAATGCTAGGAGGACAGGTCCAAAGAGAAGGAAGAAAACGAAAGGAATGAGAGCCTTGGATCTCTACGTTCAGCGACCTTCTCCACGTTCAGCACCAACAGGAAAATGTTGTTCAAAACTGCTTGCGGCCAGGCGTGGCAAGAACCACCCGAGGGTGCACCTCCCAGTCGCTTGGTCTTGACAAGAAAGGTTTTACCAAATTCTTACAAGAGAGGAAGAAAGAAAGGTTTACAGGTCGGAACATGCAAAGAACAAAGAAAGAAAATTTGCAAAGAAAGAAAAAGACTTTGGTGATGTTCATCCGTTGACCTTTTGGAAGACTACTACCTTAATTAGGAGACGATAGGAGACGTGCCGTTCAAGCCCAAGGAAAAGCACCGAGCTTGGAGGATCGCTACTTGAGCACCTGCACCTTGGCAAAGCCATGCAAGTCAGCCAATAGTCTCTTGGGCAGTGCGATGAGTGATGCGGTGATAAAGTCCCTGGAAACCTACGAAAGTACTTTAAGTCCTCCAATGTTTACCTTCAAGTGGAAGATGCTACACGATAGCAATAGATGACACAGGTTGGGATCCTGGTTGGGTCCAGTGGGCCTAGCTAGAGAGTGATGTGGACCTATTCCGAGCCAAGTGTGAAAATTTGGTTCAGCACAGTCCCTACTGAGGCCGAACACGCCGTGCCGTGCCTGTTCCCTTGTCCTTTGTGGAGGGTCAGCCACTGGACAGCATGAGATCGCTTTGTGCAAAGGAAGAAAGGAAGGTCTACAGGTTTACTTTAGAAAGAAAAAATACACAACATAGAAAAGAAAATCCAAAACAAGAAAGCATTGACAGAAGGTCCTGGTTTTGGATGTTCCACTCGTTTGCTTGAGGTCAGCCAAGCTAGATGGCCGTGACATGCTGGAGGAGAGTCAATGGAGTCACCAAAGCTTCAGTTCTTCGTGTTTGCAATTTGCTTGTGGTTTCTTGAAGTTTTGTTCTTTTAGCCCGTTGCCGTGACCCTTACTTAATTAGCGACGACTCAATTAAGTAAGGGCAATGGACGCATGATAGCTCACGTTTCTTCCTTTGGTTCCTAGATGTGTTTCTGTTTAAAAAGAATAACTCACTTTTGGAAGAGGTTGAAGAGACATTTGAGTGGGTCTTGGCTTCGACTGCGTCCAGCTGGTGCCTTGCGTTGCCAGGAACAGATGAAGGCTTTGGTGCAGATCTTGGAGGGTAAAGTGGAAGAAGTGAACATGGCACCTCGGTGCCACGGTTTGGAGGTGACCGGTAGTATTCCAAATAGTACGGCCAGGAGCCCCATTCGTAGCGTCCTTGCTCCTAGTAGCGATGCCAGAAGCCCCTAATAGCGTCCTTTGCTCCAGTAGTATGCCAAATAGGCAGTTTCGTTTGTAGTCCGACCGGTTTTGTCCACAGGATCCACATTTAGTCCTATCAATTTGGTTTCGCTGTGAATCGGCATGTCTCCAGATTTGGATCGCTGTCCTAAGGAGAACAATCGACTCGCAACTTGCTTCACAATCAACAAACTGTTTGCATTTGTTTGCAACGTCCAATGGATCAAAGATGCGGTTTTGACAATTTGATCCTTTCAAGCCTTTGGTTTATCTTGCGTCTTCTCACAGAAGGAAATACATACTTCCTGGATTGCCAGGGCGAGAAATGCGAAATTACGCCCTCGCAAGGTCACGGATCAAACACTGGCGCCGCTCTTTCAAAAGCTTCATGCACCGCACATGAGAGACGCTCGTTTCTATTGGATCCAGATTGTGTTTTTGCGTGTTTTTAAGTAAGCTAAGAAGTAGCAGGCAGCTAAGACGCGCAAAAAACACAGAAAAGCTTGTCCTCTTTGCAGGTGTCAGTGTTTATGGAAATTAAGCTTCAGGTTGATTGCGATGTGGCAATTGTAGACACTCAAGGTGACAAACCCAGGCGCAAAGATACAAACGTATATACAAGTACTCAATTTCCAGACTTTGTTGCAAGTCTTGCCCCGGCACGGCCCAACATTGCTCCTTTTTGAAGTCAGGACTCCCTGCGGACCATCAATCTGAGACACTGTCGCGCGGGTTTGAACACCCTGGAGATGTGCGTAGAGCTCCTTTGCTAAATTGAATTCTATTTAAACTTAATTACTAATTCTTGTTTCTACTAGTTTCTTGTTACTAGTAGTAAGGCACTTGTTCCTAGTAGCGAGGCACTTGTTTCTACTGGCTCCTCGCCAAATCCGGCTGTCGAGTCGATTTGCTCTCGCTTTCGATGTTTTTCCCTAGTAGCGTCCTTTGCTCCTAGTAGCGATGCCAGGAGCCCCTAATAGCGTCCTTTGCTCCTCAGACTTGGGAGAGAATAGAGCCACCAAAGTGCACTTCGAAACACCAGTTGATCCAGCCTTTGCTCGTGCGAATGGTTTTTGAGGTCCATCTCGACTGTTCTAAATATAGAGACTGCTCCAGAGAAAGGAAAAAGGACAAAGCACCTTTGGATTCATGTTGGGTACTGGATACTTGTCCTTGAACCTTTATCAAATTGTTGTTTGTGTGTGTGTTCTTAATGGCGCTTTAGACCCTTTCTGTTTTCCTTTGCTTTCCTCGTGTTTGCTTTAAATCTTGGCTATCTCCATGTTCTGCTTTGTTGAAGCCGAAACCGAGGCTTCTGCCAGTGGCCATGAACTTGAGACACGTGGACACTGGGCTCACCTGAAAAAAGTTTCAGGTCAACATCAGCAAAAAGGATCCAACAACAGTTTGACACCCAGAACTCTTTTACTTCCAGGAGGCTTTCAACCAGTCAATTGAAATGGTTTGGATTGCCCTACTCAAACTTGGAGCTGAGTTTATTGCTGGTGTAAACATATCATAAAAAATCCAAAAGCTTTGCCAAGATTCCCTGGCGCAAACGATCGTGAAAAAGTGCGAATCTTAAGGACCTGAGCGGATTGCCCATGGCCGTGAAGTTACAGCTTCCCCTTTGCATGGGCCTGAAACTCAGAAAGGGCGGTGGAAGAGAAGAGGTTGTTTGTGCTAAAAACGGCACCTTTCAGCATGAAAAGACGGAGTCGTACGTATCGCATCTTTCAACTTAGTGGGTGGTGCCATACGCATTCGAAGGGCCTAGTAGTTAAGGTGTTAAGCCCACGACGCATCTAGTTGATTTGAGTCTAACATCACCGCTCAGGCCTGGGAAGTCATCAGAACCTTGAGTCTGTGGCACTCGCTGGTGTTGGCTTGGGAGGCCGAAAAATTGCCTGAAGAGAAACATGTTTAGTTTGGGTAACCTGAGTGTATCGGTCTGTGGCACATCTATAAAAACAATCCGCCTTCGTTACGTTTGACCAACTTGTAAATGGATCAACACGATCAATGGGACAACAAATTGCTGATTGCTCGCACGCATGGTCAGGCACCTTTTGCACTGCCGAATGCGCACGTCACTGGGCAAAAAAGAATCTGAGGGTAAACTTACACTGCAAGCTGGACAAGAAAGCTAAACTTCAGTCATGCTTTTTCCTCAGCAAAAGAACTCCGTGGGTCCAGAAAGAAAGGTGAAAAGGTCTACCCAAAAACCAGAGACACAATAAAGAAACACATAATATGAAAGCATATGAAAGCACTCAAAAAGAAGACACTTGTTTGTGTGTGTGATTTCGAGGTCGGCTGGTGGGTTCCATGAGCTTTAGCTCCTTAGACTTGAGTTGGAACTGCTTCGATGCGGAAGACTTTCAGCAGATGGGGAAGCAGCTCATGCAGACCAAGCCCGGGCCGCTCGGCGAAGTGAGTACAGCTACGGACTGAATTGTGTTTTGTTGAAACAACAAGGAGCAAAAGAAATCTAATAGGAATGGCCTCCAACCTAAGAGCGATGGCCTTTAATATAGTAGGAAAAAGAATGTAACAACAAACAAGGAGGCTGATCTTTCAGATTTTTCGACCTTTTCTTTTCCCTTCTTTTCAGCTGAAGCAACCACAGGAGCGCGTGGCTGAAATCCATCACACTAGCAGAATCCCGTCACAGGTCCTGAGCGAAAAAGCTCCTAGTATCGTCCTTGCTCCCAGTAGTAGGGCCAGGAGCCCCTAGTAGCGTCCCTGCTCCTAGTAGTAGGGCCAGGAGCCCCTAGTAGCGTCCTTGCTCCAAGAAGCGATGCCCTTTGCTCCTAGCAGCGTCCTTGCTCCTAGTAGTAGGGCCAGGAGCCCCTAGTAGCGTCCTTGCTCCTAGTAGTAGGGCCAGGAGCCCTAGTAGCGTCCTTGCTCCAAGAAGCGATGCCCTTTGCTCCTAGCAGCGTCCTTGCTCCTAGTAGTAGGGCCAGGAGCCCCTAGTAGCGTCCTTGCTCCTAGTAGTAGGGCCAGGAGCCCTAGTAGCGTCCTTGCTCCTAGTAGCGATGCCCTTTGCTCCTAGTAGCTTCTTGTTCCTAGTAGTAAGGCCAGGAGCCCCTAGTAGCGTCCTTGCTCAACTGAGGGGTTCGAAGTTGAAGAAGCTCTACTTGGACAGCACGTCCTCGGTGGTTGGCAATTACGATTGTTCCATCTCGGAGTCTCCCGGCAGAGGTTGGTGCAGGATGAAGCTGTTCAGGGAAAGGCCACCTAGTCAAAATGACCTCTCAATGGAACACATCGGGGAGCCACGGGGAAGAGTCTAGCTGTAGCTTTTGGGTAGCGAATTGACATGCTATTTTGGCAGACGGTGATTCTTTGTCAAACTCCTTGGGCTGTCCTTTGACTGAGGCTGTTGGAGGCCTTGTCCTACAACACCTCCTTGACGTATTTGAGCATTGCAGCCAATCGCATCGTGGCTAATGATGCGAAGCTGCTAGTGTAGAAAGAATAAGAAAGCGGGTATTCAAAATGTGTCAACTGGATCTGATGATTAGTGTTTCAGCAGAGCAGCCTGCTTGTTGGCCGACGACTTGGAACAAATGCAAGGGGACTACGTCCTGTGGGTGTTCTTGATTACATGAGTAGTCGTGAGTCGTGACCAGACTATCTCTATTTTTGTATTTAGCAAATGCCCTTTCCCAAGGGTTCCAAGTGTAGTTCTGATAGCTTCTAGGTTGGAGGCCATTGCTTCTAGGTTCTGATGTTCTTGAGCTTTAAGTTCCTTGGCTCCCTTCCCGCGTGACATTGCAGGCATTGACTTCAAGCCAGCCTTGGTCCTGGAGGATGCGCTGGCAAACCACCAACACATGCGAAACATCAACATCTCCCAGATGCCTGACAGATCATGATGACAGTCATGACAGAGTCATAACATCCATGATGCAGTACCCATTCCAACATCT
This sequence comes from Porites rus, assembly GCA_964035705.1. Classification (NCBI taxonomy): domain Eukaryota; kingdom Metazoa; phylum Cnidaria; class Anthozoa; order Scleractinia; family Poritidae; genus Porites; species Porites rus. The sequence continues at coordinate 30,141 of CAXIVM010000120.1, forward strand.
ATGCACGCAAAATGTGATTGCACATCACTGCTCATTTTTTGGTGTTCGTATCACTGAGCTGAGGAATCCATTGGGGTCCTTGGGATTGCGGAGTATGTTGCGGCTTTTGGCCCGAAAGAACAATCAGATCAGGCCTGGCTTCAGTTTGGAAGGATGGAAGAAGAGTCTCCCACAGGCCAGAGCGATGGCCTCCAACCTAGTAGCAATGGTCACGATGGCCTCCTCTCTAGTAGCGATGGCCTCCACCCTAATAGCGATGGCCTCCACCCTAATAGCGGGTGTTAAGAAAGATGTCTTTTATCAAAAGGATTAGTCCCAAGAATCAACGGGAAGTGAATATTGGGTTGAGATGTCTATTGCATGGCAGTCACTTTTCCTAAAAATCTAGGATTCAAATCATTAGTGCGAGCGCTTCAAGGAAGCTCCCCCCGCCGCCCTGGGAGCTTCGTTGCAGAGTGAGCTATCCCGCGTCCATACTGCTACTTCCTCCCTCTACTAGAAAAAGATCTTATTTCTGAGAGTCTGATGTTCAGTTCCAGATGTGCATGGTGTTCCCGAGCGTAGGCACTTTGATGCAGAGGGCTGCTTCACCGGCGGTCCAGATCACGAAGACGACATAGAGCAAAGCGTTGCCTGCAAGACCTTCTCGTTCACTAACCCAGGCCTGACAAAGGTTAGGGAGCTTTATGCAAACTCAAAGGACTCATGTTCATTTCGGCCTAGCTTATTGTTTTGTCGTAACTTAAATCACAGCTAAACGAGGCCAACTTGTGAGTTCCAAAGGTGCTCCGAATCAAGGTAAGTCGAATTGGTTCAGAGTCTGCCATGAAACAATTCCATCGAAATGACTGCAGTGTCGAGTCATCGAGGTGGACGATATCGACTGGACCTGAAACGGCCCTATCACCGGGCCATGCTGCGGATGCTTTGCAAGACAGCAGAGCGCTACAAGGCCCAGAGTGGCAGCACCTTTTCGCAGATGACTTTCTGCTGCCATAGGTACAGCTTCTTATAAAGTCAAGCAAGAACTGGCTGGGGTGTTGGGGTATCCTAAAACGACCAGGAAATCAGATGAAATCACCCAGGTCACACATTGCATGGTCGTAGTGACGAAGTGACGAAGTGATGAACATTGCAAGGTGCCCTTGGAGAAGCCGATGAGCGATGTGAGCTACTCCTTGGGGAGCTTGCCCCCAGTGACCAAGCCACTCAGTCACAAACGCCAGCCTCAAACGTGAAGAACGGGGGACGAGACGAGGACAATGGTCAGGCCACAGAGAGCTTGACTTCCTTAGCAAGACGGCTATGTGTAAGGCCTTATGTTTTGAACCAAGAAAAGGCTTTCACTCGCATTGCCAATCAGGATCGAATCATCAGCTTCACTGAGGCACCCTTCCAGCGGCATTTGGCAAGTGCCAAGTGCCGGAGAGCTCTCCTTCACCTTCAGCGTGGAAAGTGAGATCGAGGTAGGTCTGTTAGGAGAAAGGAAGGAGCAAAGAAAGGTCAAGAATGGAGAAATAGGAATAAAAGGAGAAAGAAAAGAAAAGAAGCCTGGTAGTATCGGCAAGCTGTGAAGATATCCGTTTGTAAACACGTTGCTCGAGCTCTCCTGTCTCGAAGCAGACCTTGTTACTAGTAGCGACGCCCTTGTTACTAGTAGCTTCTTGTTACTACTAGTAAGGCACTTGTCACTAGAAGCGATGCACTTGTTACTTGGTTTGAGGATGTTTGAGGTCACATCGAAGTTCCGAACCTTAAGTACGCAGTCCAGCTCCGTCCTAAAGGTGTTCAACCAACAAATTAGAACTCTGAAGTCAAGCCTCGAACTGTTGGAGGCCAATATGCAGGGCGTGGACGAAGATGACTTCGTAGGATTTCTCCAGATGCTTGGTGGGTGTGGCGGATCATCCTGCCACTGAACACTTTCTTTACCCTTTGCTTTTAGGCTCTACTGCCCCTTATATACAAGTTCAAATGTGCTTTCTTTTGTGTTATGTGACTTATTCTCTTTACACAGATTTGCTTCCAAATGCATCACTTTCTTCGTGTGTAAGGGAGGAAAGCATACCTCGCCGGTGCTTTTCACACGTAGTCCAATGGTCTCAAGTTCTCGGAACCCCCGCGCGTGAAAAAGCCCCTAGTAGCGTCCGATCGCTCCTAGTAGCGTCGTCTACTGGTAGCTTGTGGTAAAGGGGAGCTGTTCCTTGGGTCCATATGGTGACTTGACAGGTCGCCCTTGTCACACTGTCCGGTACCAACCGCCTTGGCCCGTTTCATGGGAAGACTTGGCAAGCTATGTACTTCAACGGTCTCAGGTTGCTGTCGTCGCTTCTAGTCAGTTTGACGGAAGTGACATGTGAGAACTGCACAACATTCTTAATCGCAAGCCCAGTGATCATCCATATTTTGTGGACATGTTTGAGCTCGGGTCTAAAGAGAAAAGATTTCAGATTTCTAAAGTTTAGACGAAAATAAAGAAAACAAAGACAAAGATGTGTCGAAGGGTTCTAGTTTGTGGTAAGGGGTAGTGACATTCATTCTTGTATTCTTGCTCTAAGGAAGCACTTCCAATTCACCCGCTTCCACCCGAGCTGGAACAAAGTGGTCCCGCTCTGTGCCAAGTGGGCCGAGCTCAATGGGATCCTTGGCCTTTGCTTTTCTGCCCATGGCCTACTTACTGCAACTAAGTAGGTGCCTACTAGTAGCGAGAAGCTACTAGGTTGGAGGCCTACACAAACCAAGTCATGTCAACTTTCAATAGCTGCTCAGGAGATCCTTGGATCAAGAAGTCTTTATCCAAGCATTAGCAAAAGACTTCAACATGACGGTGGGCTATGCCACTTGGCAAATCTGAATCTGGCCCGGTGCCGATAGAAGCAAGTGTGTTCCACATGTTTATCCTTCATGTTTTTCAAATCAGCCTTTAAAGAGCCCCTAATAGCTTCTTGTTACTAGTAGTAAGGCCAGGAGCCCCTAGTAGCTTCCTTGCTCCTAGTAGCGATGCCAGGAGCCCCGTTCGTAGCGTCCTTGTTCGCCTTTAATGCTGGACCGATGAGTCATGTCTCGAGGTGCAACACCTCTGCAATGCAGCCCCAGCCATGGAAGCAGAGGTGATCAATGCGATGCTTCCATGCACTCCGGAGGATGGAGGCGCTCAAGACTAGGTGCTTTGTTACTAGTAGCGTCCTTGCTACTAGTAGTAAGGCCAGGAGCGCCCCTAGTAGCTTCCTTGCTCCTAGTAGCGATGCCCTTTGTTACTAGTTCCCCACATCTCTGTGTGGGGTTCTAGTTTTTTGGCTGCCATCCCGCCCGACTCCGCCCGCCCGTCCCTCCCTCCGTCCCTCGCTCCTTCCCTCATCTTGTGACTTGTGATCATCTGACACACACTCATCTTGTCACTCACTCACTCACTCACTCACTCAATTCACTCACTCACTCACTCACTCAATTCACTCACTCACTCACTCAGTCACTCGCTCACACTCCCAGAGCCTGTCATCCAGAGACTGCAGAAGGGGTTGCGGCGCGCGTTGTCGCCGCTGGGCCCCCCTCTCTCTCTACAGTGGCAGGCGCAGTACCCAGAGCCTCCAGAAGGGGCTGCGGCGCGCGTTGTCGCCGCTGGGCCCCCCTCTCTCTCTGCAGTGGCAGGCGCAGTACCCAGAGCCTCCAGAAGGGGCTGCGGCGCGCGTTGTCGCCGCTGGGCCCCCCTCTCTCTCTGCAGTGGCAGGCGCAGTACCCAGAGCCTCTAGAAGGGGCTGCGGCGCGCGTTGTCGCCGCTGCGCGCGTTGTCGCCGCTGGGCCCCCCTCGCTCTCTGCAGTGGCAGGCGCAGTACCCAGAACCTCCAGAAGGGGCTGCGGCGCGCGTTGTCGCCGCTGGGCCCCCTGCGGTTCTGTGCGTTACTGCCACTGTGATTTGCAAAGCAATGGCTGTGACAGGCTGCGAATCGCATTGTAATGGCTGCGGCCAGGATGTGCGCACACTGTGTCTGTGCACTACTGCCATTGTGATTTCCATAGTATTGGTTCTTGCCGGTTCGGAGTCGCAGTGTAAGTGCTGCGAGAAGGATGTTTGCGAAGTGTGTCTGTGCACTGGTGCCATTGTGATTTGCAGGACCCACTCACTCCACTCACTCACTCACTCACTCACTCTGGAGTGGAGTGGAGTGGAGTGGAGTGAGTGAGTGAGTGGAGTGAGTGAGTGGAGTGAGAGTGGAGTGAGTGAGTGGAGTGAGTGTGTGGAGTGAGTGAGTGGAGTGAGTGAGTGAGTGAGTGAGTGAGTGAGTCTCCACTCCACTCCACTCCACTCCACCCCACTCCACTCCACTCCACTCCACTCCACTCCACTCACTCCACTCCACTCCACTCCACTCCACTCCACTCCACTCCACTCCACTCCACTCCACTCCACTCCACTCCACTCCACTCCACTCCACTCCACACTCACTCACTCACTCACCTCACTCACTCCACTCACTCACTCACTCACTCCACTCACTCCACTCGCTCACTCCCTCCCTCCCTCCCTCCCTCTCTCCCACTCACTCACTCACTCACCCCACTCACTCACTCCACTCATTCCACTCCACTCCACTCCACTCCACTCCACTCCACTCCACTCCACTCACTCACTCACTCACTCCACTCACTCCACTCACTCCACTCACTCACTCATTCACTCACTCACTCAGTCACTCACTCACTTGCTCACTCGCTCACTCACTCACTCGCTCACTCACTCACTCGCTCACTCACTCACTCACTCACACTCACTCACTCACTTCACTCACTCACTCACTCACTCACTTCACTCACTCACTCACTCACTCACTCCACTCACTCACTCCACTCACTCACTCCACTCACTCACTCACTCACTCACTCCACTCACTCCACTCACTCCACTCACTCCACTCACTCCACTCACTCCACTCACTCACTCACTCACTCACTCACTCACTCCACTCACTCACTCCACTCACTCACTCCACTTTACATCCTGCTAGCACTGCCCGCCGTGGTCGGGATATGACCACTTGATAGCTTTGATGGTCGTTTCGAGTGTGTTACGTTTTGAAGGTCTCATGCGGATCTGATCGCAAAATCCAGAGCCTCCAAACTTCTCTCTCCGCCTCCTTCTCTCTCTCTCTCTCTCGTCCCTCTCATCCTTGTTCATCACATCATCAGACACTTTATCACACACCCACATCCACACACACACGCACGCCATCTTACCACACACACACACACCTCCTCCCTCCCCTCCTTCTCATCCTCGTCCATCACATCATCACTTATACTACACGTCTTAGCACAACCGCCTCATATACCTTCTCTCCTCACACTTCGTTCTTGACTTTTCATCTCACTACTCCGTCTCCCATGTGATGTTCATATACAATTGAAATTTGTAAAACTTATCATGTGGGGTTATCCGGTCCTTTTATAGCTTAGTGGTCATGTTTTTTTGCCAGTGCCCTCGGCCCTACTGTAGTACTGTAGTCCCTTGAGGGGAAGGCATTCCTACGTGCTTCGCAAGGCTCTCGCTACCTGCTGCTTCAGACCTTACGATCGTTGCCTGCCTTCGTCATGACGTATCAGACCATGGAGTGCTTCTTGCTCCTTGGCAGAGTGGGCCAGGCCTTGACGGTTCTGAATCCGGCTGAGCAGGTTTGTGAAGTTTGCAGTGTGCTCTATGAAGTGTCCTTCCATGATCATGCCAACTCGGATGTGTGTGTGTGTGAGATGCAAAGAGTTCATCAGATATTGGTTTGAAGCTGTCTTTTTGTTGACTGTTTACTGGTATCTTAGCATGATTCTCGAAGCACCTTGCGGGCATTCACACAGCTTCAGGCTTTTCAACGTCTCCAACCCCACGGGGTCGCTTGGCGTCCATGGGCCTCAGGCAATTAGAACTGCACGACGGTGCGGTATCGAAAGCAAAGATGATCCTACATAGCCCAAGATGCATACATCTATAGCATTAACTATAGCATTCAAGCACAAAAGAGAGGCACAGAAGCTTGGAAAGCACAATAGTTTGTACAATATGTAATATGTGTACTTGAGAACATACCAATACACTCAAATTGGAAACCTCAGCTGAGAACTGCTGAGGAAGCGTTGAGATTGTTTTTCATGCTTTGTGACTGGTCGGTCGCCTTTCCAACCATTTGGAGACCAACAATCAGGTTCTGGGGTGGTTTGAGGAAGGCTGGCATACGTTGTGTTCTCATCATTGCATCGTCCCATATGTGACCCCTCATGATGCACAAAACGATGTGTTTTTGGGGTTACATGTGTCCAGTGTATGTTGATTTTAGCCATGCCGTAGACGGACCAAAGCATCAATTGTCACCCTGAGACACTACAAACTTGAGCTGAACAACACCTCACAGTTCGCTGTGGCACAGCGCGACTCTGCTGCACTGAGCAGCGACCGGCTCTGAGCCAAACTTGAGTTGCTGGTGTTCTTGTAGGTTATGAAAGAAGAATGAGCAGCAGCTCCAACTGAATAGCGATGATGTTCTTGTCGTAGGTTATGAAAGAATAATGATTCATTGTCTCAGCAATTCCTGTGATTCATTGTTGATCAAGGCTTACTACTGCTGGATCGATGGGAGGTGGTCATGAACAAGCGCAGGGGCCGAGTGGACATTTCTTCGCGGGGGTTTGGCTGGCATGTTTTTGCTCGTCAGGGTGTGTAGAACAGAAACTCCAAATATTCATCTCGGTTGGAAGGCATCGCTCTTAGGTTGGAGGCCATTGCTATGAAACTAGTAAGAAGCTACTAGGGGCTCCTGGGAGCAAGGACGCTACTAGGGGCTCCTGGCCGCACTACTGGGAACAAGGACGCAAGTTGCTTTATGGTTTTCCTTTGGACCCTCTCGCCCTTTCGGGATTCCGCTACCTCGGCACAGGAACGAGTCGCACTTCCGGAACGAGCTCCATGCAGGGCAGCCGCTGCAGAGCCAATCGGTGGCGGAGTGGACCTTGCCCGAGGCGAAAGACATGCAGTAACAGGTGCCACGCTACTAGGAACAAGTGCCACGCTACTAGTAACAAAAAGGCTATTAGAAACAAGTGCCCCTCTACTAGTAACAATAAGAATTCAAGTAAGATTAAATTACTAATAGCTTCTTAGTTACTACAAGTAAGGCACTTGTTACTACTAGCGATGCACTTGTTCCTACTAGCAAAGGAATCTACTAGCACCTTTTCGCGCGCGCGCGCCGGGGGGGGGTAGGAAGCTTCTTGAAGCTATTAATTTAGACTTAAGTTTATTTTGATTCTACTAGCTTTTTGTTACTAGTAGCGTGGCACCTGTTACTACTAGCGTGGCACTTGTAACTAGTAGCTTTTTGTTACTAGTAGCGTGGCACTTGTTTCTAATGGCTTCTTGTTACTACTAGTAAGGCACTTGTTGCTAGTAGCGATGCACTTGTTCCTAGTAGCGAACATTAAGAACACGTCAACAGTGTCTAACGGTTTTAAGAAACAGCGGATAAACGAGCAAGAGCTTCTTCAGCTTCAGAAGTTGTTCCCTCAGAATGTGTTTGTAGCACATTTTATGGAAGACGGAACTTTGTTGATCACGCATGTCTTGCCAGACACTATTCCAGTACGTCAGTACGTGTGACTTAAGTTTAAGGATGTTTAAGGCTTCTATGCTGTTGAAGAAGGCAAAAGCAAGAAGAGTTGTCTAAACTATGTTGTGTTTTATGTGGAAAACAACAAAGGACGTAAAGGGTTTTGTGGCTCTTGTAGCGGATCAATTGATCGCCGGGTGGTCTCAGGCAGATGAGTTTGAGTGCGACTACGTGAGCTCCAAGCGTCCATCGGTCACCGGGCGAATACAACTCCAAAGCGTATCGAGTCCTTGCCTAGGAGCAAGGACGCTACTAGGGGCTTCTGGTCTTACTAGGAACAAGAAGCTACTAGGAACAAAGGGCATCGCTCTAGAAGCAAGGACGCTACTAGGATTAAAGACTGTTTCTGCAAAGATTAAAGAAAGGAAATCGCAGCGAGGCCTCCAACCTAATATATTGCAAAGGCAAAGATAAAAGAAAGGAAACCTTGGCTAAGTCCGGGTACTTCGACGTACTTTCCCCTTTTCCCACGGAAAGGAAAGCTAGCTGAGTTCAGGAAGTTCCGGGTGCCAGTCGCCAAGATGCGCCAAGGTCACAGCTCAAGCCCTGACAGATCAGCTCTGGGAGCGGTTAATGGTCGGGGAGGCCTAGCTTTTGGCCATGAGCCACAGGGGCCAACACGGGCCACGGTGAGGATTCCCTCAAGCCTCCTGAGATGGTTTCTTTTGCCCGCTCTTACTTAGCTAAGTAGGCGGTAGCCCTCTTCATTGGATAAGGAGTAAGGGCTAGCTACGTAGCTATGCTACTAGTAGGTACCCTACTACCTACTGGACGCGGGATAGTTCACGCTATTCATGTGGTTCCTAGATGTTTTGGAAAACTGGTTGAAACAAAATGGAACTTGTTTTAAAGGTTTCTCTTTAGGTTTTAGGAAAACAAAATGGATGGATTCACTGAGGTCAACCTCCACAAGTCTCAATGCTCAGATGAGGCCACGCACGGGGGGTTGGAACGAAGCACAAGCTGCGTGAAGCACAAGCTCTGACTAACTCTACGACGAAATATTTCGTTGGCGATTGATTGTCTTCGAACAAACCCTTCAAACAAAACCATGTTTAATATTTTCTTTGCGCTGCGACAGTGCTTAAGACATCCATGGCCTCGCAGGAGAGGTTGAAAGTGATCCGGGCCATCAGTCATGAGATCTACATCACGGCCGCAAGCTTGCACATATGGGAGAAACCTTGCAGACGGTGCATCGGGTAGGTATCAAGATGTTTTTGGGGTAGATGCGACTGTAAATAACCCCTACTTTCCTTTGAAAGAAAACCAGGTGTGTTTGTGAAAGAAAACCAGGTGTGTTTGCTTGCTAGATGTTTGTGGGTTTGTCAAGTCCTTTTGTTTGGAGGTCCGATTCCTTCTCATGGCTTGAACGAATGCGCATGACACGAGCTTTGTTCCTCGGGGCTTTCACTTCATGCCTGCATCCTTCGCGCTGGAGGCCAAACACATGCGCCAGATGATGGGTTTTTTCAAAGAGAGTCAACATCGGCAGGACTGCGGCAGCACGTAGCGTAGCAACCTGTGCGTCGCGGCATTTCATGTTGAAAGTTATCCTTGTCTTTGTCTTTTCTTATATTTAATAACGTGTTTCTTACGTTTGTTGCTTTGTTTCTTTCCTTCGCCCAGGAGGCCTTCGTGATGTTCTACACGCGTCCGGCTGCCCAGCAGGATCATCAGGTTGACCAGGTTGCAAGAAAGACTTCTAAAAGAGCTTCGACAACTGAAAGGGTCTTACCCTTCCTTACCACTAACAAGAGCATTGGAATGCCAGGATTGCGGCTCCTCGTTTCTCATGTCAAGCCCAACTGGAGACGAAGATTCATGTCCAGCGAAATTGATCAGGAATTATTGACGTGCAAAACATGAAGCTGTGCTACGTGCGCTTGGGAAAGGCCCAAGGGACGAAGAACCGATGGGTGTACGTAGTATTCGCAGGCGTTTGTGTAGCATTGAGCTTGAGATGCTTCCATCGTACGCTGTTCGAAGAAGTAGTAGTCTTTGAATATCCTTCAGCTGCACAGGAAGAAGAGCTTATGAGTCTCCAGCACCGCTTGGGATGCTCGGATGGCAGTTCTTTTGTCATTTCACGAAGCACGGAAATCCATTCGCATGATTCAACAACATAGGGTTGTGCACACGTTGTGCAGAAACACCTTTGTGGCCAAGGACAAACCTTCTTCTTCCCTTTTTTCCAGCCAGAGAATGCCAAGTTTGAGTTGGAAGCTTGTCAAAAGATCTCAGGCTTTGAGATTGCAGAAGCAACAGCACTATATTTGAAAAGGGGGTGTAGTCTGGAATCCAGACCAGTGCAGCTGCGGCTGAAACGGAGGATTTGAGTTTCAACGACCATCGCATCGTGGCGAAGATGTTGGTCTCCTTGGCGGCTCGTGAAAAGCCGAGCAATTTGAGGCGGCAAAGACAGAATCACACGAGTTGTCTCTGTGTGATTCAGCTGGCACGAGTTTTGGCTTCGTGTTCTTTTTTGATCGCGGCGCGGTTCATGTTCTTTCCAGGGACCCTGTTTGGCAGAAGATCGACGGCACGTTGGACGAATTCGCCATGGGCATCCCCCGATCCTGGGAGACACAGACGCCAACCAGTGGCATTTTCAAGTGCCGCTACGCCCCTCGGAGTGAAAACAATTCGTGAGAGGAGCCCCGTTCGTAGCTTCCTTTGCTCCTAGTAGCGATGCCCTTTGCTCCTAGTAGCTTCTTGTTCCTAGTAAGGCCAGGAGCCCCTAATAGCGTCCTTTGTTCAAAGAAAGAACGCTCTGCCGGCTTAAGTCCTTTATAGATCCGCTTACAAGACCCTGTTTAGAAGGATTTGATCACGAGACTATGCCTAAGGTGTGTTCAGCAGATGATCGAAATGTTGCCTGGCGCAAGGGTCTTGCTCAGATGCTCGTTTGCATTCGCAGTGTTTTGATGTCCGGTGGCGTTGGCATCGCTAGGCTGAAATCTGGCAGACTGGTCATGTTGGGAAGAAATTGGCTAGTAGGAACAAGTGCATCGCTTCTAGTAACAAGTGCCTTACTAGTAGTAACAAGGTTCGCTACTAGGAACAAGTGCATCGCTTCTAGTAACAAGTGCCTTACTAGTAGTAACAAGGTTCGCTACTAGGAACAAGTGCATCGCTTCTAGTAACAAGTGCCTTACTAGTAGTAACAAGGTTCGCTACTAGGAACAAGTGCATCGCTTCTAGTAACAAGTGCCTTTTTACTAGTAGTAAGGCACTTGTTCCTAGTAGCGATGCACTTGTTACTAGAAACAAAAGTGGGTGCGGTTTGAGTTCGGATGCCTTGACTACGCCGGCCAAGAGCTTTGATAGGGGAGCAGAGCTGGAGTTAGGTCTTGGGCAAAAACCCAGAAGCAGAGTCGTTGCTGCTCCCAAAGAAAACTTGTTACTAGTAGTATCTAGTAGTAGTGGCCTCCTTCTAGTGGCGATGTCCTCCAACCTAAGAGCGATGAGCAGAGCAGAGCTTCAAGTGAGTGTTTTGGTCTCAGGAAGTACAGCTACTTCCCTCGAGAAGTGACCGACAGTGTCTCTCGGCGGGAGTGCATGGCATTGTGTCGGCATTCCATGGCCTGACAGCAGGGATGTTCTGCATGGATGGTGGGTTATACATTCGAAGTTGACGTCGATTTTGACGATTCTTTCTTTAGAAATGAAGTTTCATTCTTTCAGTTTAGTTTCCGTGAGAAGCTGACTTGCTCTGAGGACATCAACTGGTTGACTGGTCTCAATGAGCCACCTCAGGATGTCTTGGACTTGTTAGAGTTCTTCCTCAGTAGAGCTCCTTTGTCTGAAAAAGCAAACAAGGAGAAGTGCTTTCAAAAAGGGTAGGAGCAATATTTTGTGGAAACTCACTTGTCAAAACGTTGATCTTTGTAAAGGTAGCAGGTGGTCAAGTGGTGCGAAACCCTCAAACCTTTTTGTCCAGGCAGTTTCTACAGTGAGTGGCCTGTAAAGTGCCAAGGTGAAGACCATGGATGAGGCCTTCAACATCATTGATGGCGGTGAGCCAGGAAGCACCTCCAACTCCGAGATCCTCAGATCAATTGACTTTCACCCTGGGTCGTCAATGTTTGTTCTTGATTCAATATGAAAAAGCAAGACACAAGTTCTTTGTTTAGGGTCTAATGGTCCAAAGAACAGCAAGGCGCTACTAGGAGCAAGGACGCTAGTAGTAATGCCCTCATTACTAGTAGCCATGCCCTTGTTACTACTACCAAGGACGCTACTAGTAGCTCCTGGCTCCAATATTACATACTTTCACCCAGGCTGACGCTGCGAGAGTTTGAGAACGGTCTCCGATCGATGGGCTGCCGAAGCCCCAGAGGGTTTTGCTTTGAGCGAGTTCGTTGAGGGACGTTTTGCTTTGAGACTCTTGCAGAATGCCCTTTGCTCCGAGTAGCGATGCCAGGAGCACCTAGTAGCTTCTTGTTCCTGAATGCTGATTTTTGGGGGGGTGCACATTCCAGTTTCCCTGACTATACCTCTCAACAAATCAGAAGCAGATTCTCCATTAGGGGATACACCATGCTACACTGCTTTTGTGAGATATCAGCCGGGTAACTCTTGTTACTAGTAGCGATGCACTTGTTACTAGTAGTAAGGCACTTGTTACTACTAGCTTCTTGTTACTACTAGTAAGGCACTTGTTACTAATAGCTTCTTGTTACTACTAGTAAGGCACTTGTTACTAATAGCTTCTTGTTACTACTAGTAAGGCACTTGTTACTAATAGCTTCTTGTTACTACTAGTAAGGCACTTGTTACTAATAGCTTCTTGTTACTACTAGTATGGCACTTGTTACTAATAGCTTCTTGTTACTACTAGTAAGGCACTTGTTACTAATAGCTTCTTGTTACTACTAGTAAGGCACTTGCTCCTAGTAGCGATGCACTTGTTACAAGTAGCTTCTTGTTGCTACTAGCGTGGCACTTGTTACTACTAGTAAGGCACCTGTTACTACTAGTAAGGCACTTGTTACTACTAGTAAGGCACTTGTTACAAGTAGCTTCTTGTTACTACTAGTAAGGCACTTGTTACTACTAGTAAGGCACTTGCTCCTAGTAGCGATGCACTTGTTACAAGTAGCTTCTTGTTACTACTAGCGTGGCACTTGTTACTACTAGTAGGGCACCTGTTACTACTAGTAAGGCACTTGTTACTACTAGTAAGGCACTTGTTACTACTAGTAAGGCACCTGTTACAAGTAGCTTCTTGTTACTACTAGCGTGGCACTTGTTACTACTAGTAAGGCACCTGTTACTACTAGTAAGGCACTTGTTACTACTAGTAAGGCACCTGTTACTACTAGTAAGGCACCTGTTACTACTAGTAAGGCACCTGTTACTACTAGTAAGGCACTTGTTACTACTAGTAAGGCACTTGTTACTACTAGTAAGGCACTTGTTACTACTAGTAAGGCACTTGTTACTACTAGTAAGGCACCTGTTACTGCTAGTAAGGCACCTGTTACTACTAGTAAGGCACCTGTTACTACTAGTAAGGCACCTGTTACTACTAGTAAGGCACTTGTTACTACTAGTAAGGCACTTGTTACTACTAGTAAGGCACCTGTTACTACTAGTAAGGCACCTGTTACTACTAGTAAGGCACCTGTTACTACTAGTAAGGCACTTGTTACTACTAGTAAGGCACTTGTTACTACTAGTAAGGCACTTGTTACTACTAGTAAGGCACTTGTTACTACTAGTAAGGCACCTGTTACTACTAGTAAGGCACTTGTTACTACTAGTAAGGCACTTGTTACTACTAGTAAGGCACTTGTTACTACTAGTAAGGCACCTGTTACTACTAGTAAGGCACCTGTTACTACTAGTAAGGCACCTGTTACTACTAGTAAGGCACTTGTTACTACTAGTAAGGCACCTGTTACTACTAGTAAGGCACCTGTTACTACTAGTAAGGCACCTGTTACTACTAGTAAGGCACCTGTTACTACTAGTAAGGCACCTGTTACTACTAGTAAGGCACCTGTTACTACTAGTAAGGCACCTGTTACTACTAGTAAGGCACCTGTTACTACTAGTAAGGCACCTGTTACTACTAGTAAGGCACCTGTTACTACTAGTAAGGCACCTGTTACTACTAGTAAGGCACCTGTTACTACTAGTAAGGCACCTGTTACTACTAGTAAGGCACTTGTTACTACTAGTAAGGCACCTGTTACTACTAGTAAGGCACCTGTTACTACTAGTAAGGCACCTGTTACTACTAGTAAGGCACCTGTTACT
>CAXIVM010000121.1:0-19000 GCA_964035705.1 Porites rus
GGCTGCTAGCACCTGAGAAAGGTGCAAAAACATTGTCTATCCAAGACGGCACTGAAAGAATTGCAAACATACCCAAGAAAACCATCCCTCCCGTGAATTAAAGCAGTGTCAGGCCCACTGCAAGAAGCTGGACATGGAAGTAAGCCATGACAGGAGGACCGGCGTCCGACTTCTTTTCTGCCAGGCTAAACGCCTTTGGGTTCTAACGGAATTTGTTGCACTTTTGTTACCAAGCTATCACTATCACCATGGTTCTGAAGGCCTCTGGCTTATATTTTCACCCCTGTGTGAATATCTTCGAACTAAGGTGCCTTCGCCGCTGATTGGTGGCTGGAATGATTGCAAGCACTATATCAACTGAAAGAAAACTACACCCAAACTGTGCATGGAGAACTGGCCATCCCAGTGGGCTAGGGGCGGGACTGGGCGACAGGTCAGACAGCTAACTCCAGCCTGCCCAGACTTCGATTTTGTTCCGAAAATCTTATGCACTTCGTTTCTGATAGGCTAAACTCCTTTGGGATTTGAGGAAATTCGCAGCACTTTGGTTGCCACCATGCTTCTGCAGGACTCAGCCTTGCTCCAACAAGTTTGCTTTGCATTGGGCCGAAGTAAGGGAAGGCAATGGTGATTGGCGGCTGGGATGATTGCAAGCACTATATCAACTGAAAGAAACTGCCCCCCAACTGTGCGTGGAGGAAAAGCCATCACAGCTAGCTAGCCATGACTTCCTAGGAGTATGTATAGCTCCAAGGGGACTCAAACACTAGTCCCGGAACTTGCAAAAAACATTTTCAGTCAGCACACGGAAGAGGGCGCAAGAGAAGGACCTCTGAAATCATCGGGAATTCACAGAGCTTTTGTTGCTACCTTAGTTCTCAAGGCCCCACACTGGCTCCAACAAATCTCATAGCTCAGAGCTGAACGGCCGCTGGAATGGTTCAAAACGCAATTACCTGTATGACAGTATGAAAACTAAGGCTAACTCTGCGTCAAGGAAGAACCACCACCACTGGCTGGGCTGGAGACAGCAAACTCAAACGCTAGTCCCATGTTTCTCAGCCCCATGGCAAAGTCTACACTTCAGCAAGTTGCTATATGACTCCCTCCCAAATATGCAGGCTGAAGGGGATCCAGTGTGCCCTGCATGGAAGCTTCCTGATTCAGAGATGTTCAATCATTCTCGAGTTGAGTGTTCTGTGCAAAGAAGGCATGACACCCTCCCACACCAAGACATGTGCAGATCAAAAGACATGAAAAGCATAGACCTTTGCTCAAGGGTTTGAACACCTATGCAAGCTGCAATCAGACAATGCTGCTCTAGAATGTGTCATGTGCCTGAGAGAGCATAGGTGCTCACATAATGCAAGGACTGCCAAGGCAAAGACAAACAATGTTCAGTCAGCACACGGAAGAGGGCGCAAGAGAAGGACCTCTGAAATCACAGAGCTTTTGTTGCTACCTTAGTTATGAAGACCCCAGGCTGGCTTCAACAAATCTCATAGCTCAGAGCTGAACGGCCGCTGGAATGGTTCAAAGCGCAATAACCTGTATGACAGTAGGAAAACTAAGGCTAACTATGCGTCAAGGAAGAACCACCACCACTGGCTGGGCTGGAGACAGCAAACTCAAACGCTAGTCCTATGTTTCTCAGGTCCGTGGCAAAGCCAGCAGTACTGTCTACACTTCAGCAAGTTGCTATATGACTCCCTCCCAAATATGCAGGCTGAAGGGGATCCAGTGTGCCCTGCATGGAAGCTTCCTGATTCAGAGATGTTCAATCATTCTCGAGTTGAGTGTTCTGTGCAACGAAGGCATGACACCCTCCCACACCAAGAGACATGTGCAGATCAAATGACATGAAAAGCATAGACCTTTGCCCAAGGGTTTGAACACCTATGCAAGCTGCAATCAGACAATGCTGCTCTAGAATGTGTCATGTGCCTGAGAGAGCATAGGTGCTCACAGAATGCAAGGACTGCCAAGGCAAAGACAAACAATTTTCAGTCAGCACACGGAAGAGGGCGCAAGAGAAGGACCTCTGAAATCATCGGGAATTCACAAAGCTTTTGTTGCTACCTTAGTTCTGAAGACCCCAGGCTGGCTTCAACAAATCTCATAGCTCAGAGCTGAATGGCCGCTGGAATGGTTCAAAGCGCAATAACCTGTATGACAATATGAAAACTAAGGCTAACTATGCGTCAAGGAAGAACCACAACTAGCGGGGCTGGAGACAGCAAACTCAAACGCTAGTCCCATGTTTCTCAGCCCCATGGCAAAGTCTACACTTCAGCAAGTTGCTATATGACTCCCTCCCAAATATGCAGGCTGAAGGGGATCCAGTGTGCCCTGCATGGAAGCTTCCTGATTCAGAGATGTTCAATCATTCTCGAGTTGAGTGTTCTGTGCAAAGAAGGCATGACACCCTCCCACACCAAGAGACATGTGCAGATCAAATGACATGAAAAGCATAGACCTTTGCCCAAGGGTTTGAACACCTATGCAAGCTGCAATCAGACAATGCTGCTCTAGAATGTGTCATGTGCCTGAGAGAGCATAGGTGCTCACAGAATGCAAGGACTGCCAAGGCAAAGACAAACAATGTTCAGTCAGCACACGGAAGAGGGCGCAAGAGAAGGACCTCTGAAATCACAGAGCTTTTGTTGCTACCTTAGTTATGAAGACCCCAGGCTGGCTTCAACAAATCTCATAGCTCAGAGCTGAACGGCCGCTGGAATGGTTCAAAGCGCAATAACCTGTATGACAGTAGGAAAACTAAGGCTAACTATGCGTCAAGGAAGAACCACCACCACTGGCTGGGCTGGAGACAGCAAACTCAAACGCTAGTCCTATGTTTCTCAGGTCCGTGGCAAAGCCAGCAGTACTGTCTACACTTCAGCAAGTTGCTATATGACTCCCTCCCAAATATGCAGGCTGAAGGGGATCCAGTGTGCCCTGCATGGAAGCTTCCTGATTCAGAGATGTTCAATCATTCTCGAGTTGAGTGTTCTGTGCAACGAAGGCATGACACCCTCCCACACCAAGAGACATGTGCAGATCAAATGACATGAAAAGCATAGACCTTTGCCCAAGGGTTTGAACACCTATGCAAGCTGCAATCAGACAATGCTGCTCTAGAATGTGTCATGTGCCTGAGAGAGCATAGGTGCTCACAGAATGCAAGGACTGCCAAGGCAAAGACAAACAATTTTCAGTCAGCACACGGAAGAGGGCGCAAGAGAAGGACCTCTGAAATCATCGGGAATTCACAAAGCTTTTGTTGCTACCTTAGTTCTGAAGACCCCAGGCTGGCTTCAACAAATCTCATAGCTCAGAGCTGAATGGCCGCTGGAATGGTTCAAAGCGCAATAACCTGTATGACAATATGAAAACTAAGGCTAACTATGCGTCAAGGAAGAACCACAACTAGCGGGGCTGGAGACAGCAAACTCAAACGCTAGTCCCATGTTTCTCAGCCCCATGGCAAAGTCTACACTTCAGCAAGTTGCTATGTGACTCATTGTGACTCCCTCCCAAATATGAAGGCCGAACGGAATCCTGTGTGCCCTGTAGGGAAGCTTCTTGATTCAAAGAGTCTGGGATGTGCGTTTTGCTGCAAATCCGTGCCACGCATCCGGAAATCCATCTCCAAGAGATGCATGTCGATCAAAAGACATGAAACAACACATTTATCTTTCGGGGTCTGCCGCCCTACAACTTTGCTGCTCAATCGGATTGGTCATGTGCCTGCCTTGTGAGAACACATGGGTTGATGGGTCACACGAAAGCATTTTTGGGTGCAAGAAAAGGACCTTTGATGACGCCACTTTGGAGAAGTTGCAACAAACTGCAGCAGCAAATCCCCTTTGCCTACAGGTTGGAGCTGAGAGAAGGCAACGTTGATTGGCGGCCGGAAATGGTCCAACGCACAATAAACTGCATGACACATGAAACCGCGGAGTCGCCATCACAAGCTGTAACAAGGGATGAATCGCAAGCTACTCCAGAGCTCCGTCTGGGCAGGAGTATGGCTTCATGTTGCTTGCACTGGCTTCATGCAAGTGGCAACCCTGATGTAGACTCTTGATTAATAGACCCTCCATATGAAGAGGATTTCCAATGCAATTTGAGGGGTGGATTAATCAGCCGTAGCTCAGCCGTTGCGACCTTGCTTTTCAGAAAGAGTGCGGTCCCAACCAGGCTAAACACGCGGGTTTTGGACGTACAAGTACATTTGGGGGGAGTGGATTTGGCTGTAGAATACACTCGATGAGTCAACCGTCCCTCCCCCGAAACCTGTAAGAAACGCAATACTCAGTGTGTGACGATCAGAACGCCATGCGCATTCTGTTACGGCACGCTTTACCCCAAGAGGCCCCAAGGCCTGACCTACATCTGTTTAAGTTGCAATCGGACACTGGTCTAGGATTCGTCATCCTATCGCTATCGCTATCCACGGAAGCAAGAGAACGCCAAAGGAGGACCTGCAAGAGCCTTTCTGAGGACTGCGATACTCCAATACTTATCTTGCAGAGGGCGGAGCAGAAGCAATGCTGATTGGCGGCTGGAATGATTGCAAGAACTATGAACTGGATAAGAACTATAGCCAACAATGCATGGACGAAAAACCATCGCAACTACTAGTAGCTGGGCTGGAGCCGACCAAGCTAAACACTTGAGGCCGAGGGTATATAGGTGACGAAAGCTAGCAGGGGTGCATCCGGACTGGTGGGACATCAAGCGGAGTGAGGCAATGCTCATGAGGTAAAACGTTGTGAACATGTAAGACACACAAACAGCAATGACACACCCAACCTTAGAATTGAAGTCCCCGATAATTAAGGAAGCGTGGCTGGACTTTGCCACACTGTTCGATGCATCCGATGTGTTCACGAACCTGTGAGCTTGTTGAACCTGTTGCACCGTATCCCAAAACCTCCACGGAGGAGTTGAACCAGTGTGGATGCCATAAGAGGTGCCCAAGAGATGACACAAAATGGAGGTCTGCATTCTCAAGAGCACCCAAAACTGATCAACATTGCACTTTGCTGTTCTTGTCTGCCTTGTCCCAACCAACCTGCGCTCTGAAGATCGAAGACAAAGCACTAGTGAGAAGGCGGTGGCGAGCAGCGGGAGGGCCCAGCGAGTGTCACACTTCTTGGGACCGGACTAGCAAACGGAAAACTGAAGAGCTGGGACTCCGGGATTGTAGGGAGAGGGGATTCCTTCCTAGTGGTTTTTGTGCAGGTTGTATCCTTCCAGAATGGTCCTCTAGATGTGAACCAAAAATGCGCTCGGAATGGTGGTTGATGGCAAAATGAATTTTTGCGAGGGCTTGATGGCGGCGAAGAAGCCTCAACGGTGTGTCAATCAATGCTAGTCAATGTCTGCAGGTTGCATCTAAATCTGCTGAGAAGCCGAGTAGCTAGTGATTGCTTAGTCTACACTCAAGCTGCCTGATACCCTTCGCGACCACAGTAACACAGCACACAGGCATTACAGAGTCACATCTGGTTGGCCGTTTTGAAGGCTAAATGGAGGGTGTGTGGAGAAAGGGGGTCAGCAAAAATCGCTTATACGAAGTTAGTGCACAGTCAGTTCTCCTACTGGCCCACCATTCCACGAACTGTCCACGAATAACAGGTTTTTGCAAAACACTTTCTGCGCACTACCCTTCCGTTTGCCTCTGACGTTTTCAAATCAACAAAAAGGCCGGTTTTAGACGGCCCACTTTTTTGGGCCTGCACAATGACTGTCCAATGACTGGCCTCTTGTGCAAATGACCAAAGTCAGGAGGTTGGGTTCAGCTTGCTCCTAGTGACCATAGTGACCTCTTTCTCTTCCTTTACTCCTTTAACTTTGGCTCACAAGAGCAGCAAAGCTCCTTCAAACAGGTCTTGTCCTCAAAGAAGAAACGCATTGCGCGCTTTGGGTGCAAAGTTCCCCTACTTCCGAAACAAACCAGCTTCTGCTAAAATTCATTGCAAGCTCTTCTACATACCGAACAAGCTTCAACTCACTGCTTTGAAGCATCATGTGAAGTATACAAGACATCCAGCTACTTCATTCCTCTGTAGGAGGAGGATTGAGGGTGTGAGGAACCAACTGCCGCTATCGAGCTACTCATCTGCGACACCTTCAATAATTTTGAGGAATCGAACCTGCCAGAGGAGATTTGAAAACAAGGAACTCTACTGGCTGGGCCTGATTGCTTAATCTGAAATTGGAAGGAGTCAAACATGTTCTTTCGCAGGTGAAAGGTATCTTCAGCTGCCAGAAGTTCCTAGCTCTTCCAGCTTGTCGGATCAGGGCCATCTTCTGGAGGACCTGCATTGGTCTGCAGCCTTTGGACTTCAGGTTTCAGGCAGGGACACAAAAAAATGACCTGCATTGGTCTGCAGCCTTTGGACTTCAGGTTTCAGGCAGGGACACAAAAAGATCAAGAATCAAGAAGTTTCCTAGGTGATACTCTCAAGCCAACAATTAGGGAATCTAGCTGGCACAGCCGCAACGAGACACGACCTAGGGCCTAGGAGCTGTGCGCACGCGAGGAGCCTGACCGACATGTGTTTTTTGCAGATGCATCATTCTTGGTATACAGGATCAGCCCGAATCTTCTGAATAAGGTCACAATGAGCCATGCGGTGGGTTTTATGATCAAAAGTATTTGCGACAATGTTTTCGATGACATGGACTACAAACTGCGAATCTGTATATAAGTCGACAAATGGGCGAGGAATTTGTTGGGCAAAAAATTCCGAAACCCATGCTGCAGCACCTAGCTCCCCACGATTAATCGACTGTGTACCTTGTACATGCGAAGTTTGAAGAATTTCAAAGTCTTGGATACTCGGGTCCTGTGGATTATAGCGGATTTGACGAATGGCGGCCCATGCCGCACGGCAGCAATTTTGAGAACGAGGTCTGTCACATGTTCCGTCTGTGTAAATGATTTGCCTTGCTGCATCAAAACTATGATCCGGATCAAGAAAAGGACCTGCTCGCATAAGTTTTAGTCGGTGGTACGCACATTCTTTGGGATGCACCGTGGCAAGGGGAAACCACATCAAATGTGGATATTTTTCCAGGAGTTGGATTGCTTGCGGGTGGTTAGATCGTATGTAGGCGAAATCTGGGCAATGGAGCATTCGATGTGCATGATTGTCGATTTCCCCACAAAATTCACACTTATCAGATTGTGTATTGTCCCATAGTGCTTTTACTGCTGACGTTTGGAAGCCTCCAGTAATGTTCAAACACAGTAGTTTCAATTCACGATCTGAAAACTGGTTGTTGACTTTCATTTGAGTATAGGCATCAAAAGGATATGAGGTGACTCCCTTGCGGTGGCTAATCTGTGAGAATACATATGTTGACCAAGCGTGGCGACAGATGTGACGAATCTCTTTTGTTGACTGTGTTTTGAGGCATACGCGATGACCACTTGGCATGTCGATACAACCATCTGGATGTGGATTCCAACAGACTTTGGATAGGTACCCAGCTAGGGCTCCACAAGGACACTTCTGTATTTGGACCACATGTCCAGGGTAGCATTTTGCTGACTTGTCACAAGCCATGAAGGTTTTCTGTGCATTTCTGCCATTCAAGGAACCTCAAAAGGGTCCGATACCAAACACTTGCCGATACTTCCAAATACTCCGATATCACTGGTGGGCAGTATAGTCAAACTTGCCTTCCAAAGTGCCAAGTGCTCTGGAGTCAAATCAAGCACTCAAGGAAGTGGGTGTCTGGCCATTTGCCTCACTCAGGCCGCTGTTTCACGAGCCCGGGACTGCTTCACTAGGCTCAAGGCCACACATGAGTCTCCAGCTTTTTCGAAACGGCTGGAGACGTTGCTTGCAAAAGCAGATCCACAATTTCTGCTCAGGTTTGCAATGTGCCCGGAATCCAAGTCTGTGGGCTGCAGGTTTGCGACTCCTCGTTCAGGTCCAAGTCCAGCCAAGCTGACCTGATTGATCTGTTCAAACAGAATACATCCGTTGGCCACTGAGCTGGATTTGTATGAAGAATGTTTCAAGAAGTCTTGCTTGGACTGCTTTCTCTAAAGCCTGGTAAGAAAACAAATCTGGAAACCCACAGGCTTGGGTCTTTCTGGACCTTCGGGACATGCCAAATCACTAAGTGAGGGAAGGTTGCTGAAGAAAGCAATTTGGTGTAGCGGTTCCCTTGTAGGAGGGTGCCCTGGCTGACCTAGGTCCCACCTGGTCAAGAAGAGTATAAATGGGCTATCCAGGCACCCCTAAATAGAGACTCACTAACAACCAACAGTCGCCTTCATTTTCGAAGTCTGGGTACTCCGACATGTATACGCAAGTTTCTGGATTGCGTTGACCTCAAGAATTATAAGCGAAGTGGTGACGTGGGCAGGTTCTATTTGGTGATCAGCGCCTTGTTGCGAAAAACGGTTGCTCTTTGGTTTTCTCCCGGGAACGTTACGAATGGTTCTTCTGTAGAGATCTTTTGCGTAACACATCTGCATCAATACATGTGGGAGTTGTCTTTCCGGCATTTAGCTGCATTTGTATGTATGCTAGAAGCTACGTTTTCAGGTTGCAGACTACTAGACATTTGGGAACTATATGGCTGCCCTTGTACAAATGCTACAAGTACATCTACAGTTTGCACGCGTGGTCTTCTAGACTTGCTGCTACGGAGGTGGTATACATTTGCAAGTTATACAGCTGCAGTTGCACGTACGCTACAATGCGCATGTTTCAAGTACATCTGCAGCCTGCAGGCATGCTTGTGTAGATTTGTTGCTACGCTAACATTGCTTTGGTACTGGGATCTTGCTTTGGTGCACTGCTTGATGCCGGGATCTTGCTTGGGTGGATTGCTTTGGTGCTGGGTTCTTGCTTGGATAACTTTCGCGGGTCTCTAGCTCAAGTACAATCATACGCAAGTCAAGTAATTATAACTTTTGCTGGGGTCTTACTTGATTAAAAAACATATGCAAAATCAAGTATGACTTTCGCTGGGGCCTTGCTTCAGCAAACACATATGCAACAGTAAACACATGTTAACATATAGAGTAAAACATATGATTGTTTGCACGTGCGTGATGTATCTCGGCTATTTATCTCTTCTTTCTTTGCCGGGGGCCTGGCCTGACAGGGCTTGCGAAACGTGACCCTCTGCGAAGTGCGAATGTTGGTTTGGCTAGAGGCAATTTAACCCTCTGCATCCCGGTTAACATTCCAAGGAGACCTGGTGCAAAACATTTTGTAGATATAAATCTGCGGGCACAAAATTTGAGTCTATAGAAAGGGCGGGGGTCAAGACACTCAGGCTCTATACATGTTCTCTCAACTGCCTTGCAGCTCCTTAACCACAGTGATTTTTACAAAATGCAGGGTACTAATTTAGTACCCACATAGGTTCTCTACAAAAAATCGCCCGTATACGGGGCGTACGCCCACCCATTTCATAGAGGAAATGTCGACGGGGATCCCTCTGCGGAGATCGCGCGTGTCCAGTGCTCAAACGCGCGGTGAAATGCAAATTCTGGTTTGGCCGGAGGCAACCCTCTGCGGAGCGCTCAAACGTGTGGTGAGATGCGAATTCCAGCTGCGCTGGATGAACCCTCTGCGGTGATCATTCGGGTCGAGGGCTTAAACGTGAGGCGAAATGCAGATTTTGTTGCGGAAGTGCGTAACTGTGGCCGAAATTGACGGTGGCAGTTGCCAAAGTATGAAACTGTTGTCGCAAATGGCGCCGGAAGCTGAAGTTGCTAAAGTGTGCAACTGTCGTCGAAGGCGGGGGTGAAGGTTACTGAAGAGTAGAACTGTCGCCCAAAACAAAGGTTGCCAAAACCTGCAATTGGAGTCCGTGCTATTGGGGGAAGGAAACCATGCCGGGGTAAATCGGCGTGTCGCTGGGGAGCGGGATGATTGGCGGCGCCCACGATGCTTAATGTTACGTGAATGAACGTTGCTTTCAGTTTTGCCTACCGGGTACACCTCTGCACCTCTGCTATTGACTCGATGAGCGCGCGTGCGGAAAAAAGAAATCTCTATGTCTCTGCGCATGAAACACACCATCCTATATGACCACACAGTTCTTTCTGTTGTTATTTGAGCGGCTTTACATACAAGCACTGTAAACCCTTACTCTTGCACGCTTTCCGGAGATATCTCCTTTGACCTTAACATTATTCTACATATTCTTGCCTTCCACGCTCCCGGGCCATTCGCCGTCTAGTGTCTTTTCTCTTTGCAAGCAAGAACCGTCTTCAAGGAAATGTCTTCACAAGACCTTTTCTCCCAGGGCCTAGAACTCAACCAGCCAAGTAGGACCTGAAAGATTAAATATTGGAGACCTGGTTGTCCTTTGAGCTTAGATAGCGCGCTTCAGTCTCTAAAAACCTTGAAGCCCAGCTGCTCTCCTTCTGCACGCGCAGCACAGTAGACACCAGCTGAAAGTCCCAGCCCCCTTCGGGCTAGTAGCATGGAGACCAGGACGGCCTGGAACTTTAGAAGCGTGGACCCTCTTGTCACAGCTCACGTTGCCAGCTCAAATGCATGTTTTTGTGTGGCCATGTCAATGTTGTGTGTTCAATGGTTTCTGCTGCGCGCATCTACCATCAACTTTGTTCCCCAGATAGCTGGAAGCTATAGGGGTTCTTACTTCTCAATGGATGGTGATTGCGGAAATTGGCTGCCGCTGCCGCTGCCGCCTTGTCTCCCTTTCTGCCGCCTTGTCTGTGAAGCTTGTCTCCCTTCATGATTTCGCCTTGTCTGTGAAGCTTGTCTTTCTTTATACTTTCGCTCTTGGCTGCCGCTCCCGCCTTGTCTCGCAAGCTTGTCTCCCTTCATGATTTCGCTCTTGGCTGCCGCTGCCGCCTTGTCTCCCAAGCTTTTCTCCCTTCATGATTTCGCTTTTGGCTGCCGCTGCCGCCTTGTCTGTGAAGCTTGTCTCCCTCATGATTTGGCTCTTGGCTGCCGCTGCCGCCTTGTCTCCCAAGCTTGTCTCCCTTCGTCATTTCGCTTTTGGCTGCCGCTGCTGCCTTGTCTGTGAAGCTTGTCTCCCTTCATGATTTCGCTCTTGGCTGCCGCTGCCGCCTTGTCTCGCAAGCTTGTCTCCCTTCATGATTTCGCTCTTGGCTGCCTCTGCCGGCTTGTCTTCCAAGCTTGTCTCCCTTCATGATTTCGCTCTTGGCTGCCGCTGCCGCCTTGTCTCCAAGCTTGTCTTCCTTCATGATTTCGCTTTTGGCTGCCGTGCCGCCTTGTCTCCCAAGCTTGTCTCCCTTCATGATTTCGCTTTTGGCTGCCGCTGCCGCCTTGTCTGTGAAGCTTGTCTTTCTTTATACTTTCGCTCTTGGCTGCCGCTCCCGCCTTGTCTCGCAAGCTTGTCTCCCTTCATGATTTCGCTCTTGGCTGCCGCTGCCGCCTTGTCTCCCAAGCTTGTCTCCCTTCATGATTTCGCTTTTGGCTGCCGCTGCCGCCTTGTCTGTGAAGCTTGTCTCCCTCATGATTTGGCTCTTGGCTGCCGCTGCCGCCTTGCCTCCCAAGCTTGTCTCCCTTGGTCATTTCGCTTTTGACTGCCGCTGCTGCCTTGTCTGTGAAGCTTGTCTCCCTTCATGATTTCGCTCTTGGCTGCCGCTGCCGCCTTGTCTCGCAAGCTTGCCTCCCTGCATGATTTCGCTCTTGGCTGCCCCTGCCGGCTTGTCTTCCAAGCTTGTCTCCCTTCATGATTTCGCTCTTGGCTGCCGCTGCCGCCTTGTCTCCCAAGCTTGTCTTCCTTCATGATGTCGCTTTTGGCTGCCGTGCCGCCTTGTCTCCCAAGCTTGTCTCCCTTCATGATTTCGCTTTTGGCTGCCGCTGCCGCCTTGTCTCCCAAGCTTGTCTTCCTTCATGATTTCGCTCTTGGCTGCCGCTGCCGCCTTGTCTCGCAAAGTTTGTCTCCCTTCATGATTTCGCTTTTGGCTGCCGCTGCCGCCTTGTCTCCCAAGCTTGTCTCCCTTCATGATTTCGCTCTTGGCTGCCGCCTTGTCTCAGCTTGGTCTCCCTTCATGATTTCGCTTTTGGCTGCCGCTGCCGCCTTGTCTC
Organism: Porites rus; assembly: GCA_964035705.1. Taxonomy (NCBI): domain Eukaryota; kingdom Metazoa; phylum Cnidaria; class Anthozoa; order Scleractinia; family Poritidae; genus Porites; species Porites rus. Next base: position 12,072 of record CAXIVM010000121.1, read on the forward strand.
CCAAGCTTGTCTCCCTTCATGATTTCGCTTTTGGCTGCCGCTGCCGCCTTGTCTGTGAAGCTTGTCTCCCTTTATGATTTTGGCTGCTGCTGCCGCCTCCCAAGCTTGTCTCCCTTTATGATTTCGCTTTTGGCTGCCGCTGCCGCCTTGTCTGTGAAGCTTATCTTTCTTCTTACTTTCGCTCTTGGCTTCCGCTGCCGCCTTGTCTCCCAAGCTTGTCTTCCTTCATGATTTCGCTCTTGGCTGCCGCTGCCGCCTTGTCTCGCAAGATTGTCTCCCTTCATGATTTCGCTCTTGGCTGCCGCTGCCGCCTTGTCATTTTCTTGCCTGCCTTTGACGTGGATGCTGTTATGCGATTTAGTTTTTTGAGTGGGATGGTGTGCCTTGTGTCGCTTGCATCTTTTATGTGAAAAACTAAGCATCGTTGCTTTCGGCAGGAAACACACCCTTTTAGTGAGAACGCGCAGGCGTTCTGAAAGGTTTGCGCATGACCACATGCGCCCACTTGCACACTTGGGCTGTTGAAATAGCCCCGTGCTCAGCAGTTTGGTATTGGCGTGCGCCTCAACACTACTTTTGCATTGCCGGCCCAGAAAACGATAACAGTAAAAAAGATAACGAGTTTATTCAGGATGCTATCTGGGGTCTATGCCGGTATATTTATCCATCACTACGATCAACAAGCACGCGTGCTCCAAGCGCCAATGTATTTTGTGCCAGACCTTCTAAACGTTACGTCTATGATCTCCTCAATTTTATCGGCATACGCTACAAAGACAAACAGAAAATCTATTCGCCAATGCAGCATGGAGACGGACAGGGACCTGGAACAAATCCTCTTGTCAGAGCATGCACTCATCGTTGCTCATCTAATGCAGAATTTTCAGTTGAATCCATTAAAAAGAAGACAAATTGGACACATGTGACACGCTTCTACAGTCTTACAGTCCGGCTCTTTATGATTTCAACTCGCAGGCACGGCACTCTTGCATCGCCTTCCTTTGATGGGACAATGACGCTTAACAAAGTCAAGCCCTGAAGCCGAAGGAATGCAGAAACAAGGATGAAGACGTGTTGTTCAATGTTCCCCCCATTTCTCCATCATAGCCGCAGCCAAGTCAAACACATTGGATGGCTAAAGCAATCCACCCAAACCCAGCCCTTCCAACCCTAAACACTGGCACACTTGAATGGAATTATCAAAATTGCCGTTCCAGTTGCTGGGAATCATCTTGTCAAGCCTCCAAAAGGTAGCCCAATGACTGGCAGTTGGAACCCTGCGTGGCCTCCACCCCTCTCCCGCTGGCATCCTGCCCGCGCGGCCACAAAAAAAAGTCTTGCCTCGGGCAAAAGTAGCCACCTGACACTGGAAGAGGTAGGCAAAAAGAGATTTGTGAACAAACGGAGGCACCTCTGTATATTCAGAATGGAAGCCATTTGTTCCAAATGTGCGCGGTAGGTAATGAAGATCTGGATTGCTCATGGCTGGAAGATACCCTACATACCTGAGCAATTGTGGGAATCCCCCCTCACCAGGCTACATTGTCCCCCGGCACGGTCCATTATGCTATTGTTATCAAGCATCACCAGCAAGCCGGGTTAGAGATCAGGAGAGACCCAATCCTAGTCACACACTCACGGTGTCACGTACACAAAAAAGAAGGATGAACGGGATTGAACACACAAGAAACACGATGGTTTATGAAATACGCCCATGGAAGAACAAGGCATGGTTGCGCCTCCCCACTTGTCTCCCAAGCCTGTCTCCCTGTGTGATCTCTGGTTTGCCTGAGGCTGCGTGTCGCGCTTTGTGCGGCTTGCCGGCCACTGCTGTCCTGTGTCCTGCTTGTGCTCTGGTGCTTTTCCTTTCCTGCTTGTTTTGCAAGATTGTCACAAAAGGGTTTTCGTCAGCAACCTGAGTTTGAATTTAGCAATGTATTGGGATGGATCCATTGACTTTGGAAACCCTCTCAGGTGGTTTAAGTAAAGCTGTATTGAATCGTTAGGCACCTTTTGGGACCAATCCCTCTCGGTCACATGGTCCGTAGGATGCCTTGTAGGCACTGTATTTCTGTATTCAAATCTAATCTTCTCCGCATGTTGTTCTGGCAGATTCTATAGTTACATCAAAGTGCCCAAGTGTTGGCGAAGTGCCGTTCTTCGTTCAAAAGGCAATTCACCAGCGTAGCCACGCCACTCGATTTGTATTATATATATATAGATAGTTCTTCTCCACATGCTCCTCTGCCACATTCTAAACCCTAGTCAGGGTTGCAAAAATAGAAACTACCACAAGGGCACTTTGCCCTCAGAAGAAGTTGTAAAAAGACTGCCACATCCCTCGTCACACAACTGAGGCTTCGGCTGCCCACGGATTGCCATCACAGATCGATCGATCGATCGAAGTCGCACACGGCGTCGTCCGCGGGTTCACTGCGCTGGAACGCGTTGGTTCACCAAAATGCTGAAATTTGAGCCACAAAGTCGCGGCGGAGAAACAGTCACAATCGCCATGCTTTGACTTGGAAAGAGTCCTTACCCCTGGTAGAAGTGGAGAAAAGGGTCTCACATAGACTTTTAGATCAATCCCACCCTAGAATCTACAACCACCGCCCTTTACTAGATCGCTGTTCTCTTATGCTGAATCTGAAGGGAGCCACCCCCAGTTTGAGATAAACCCCTATGGACCCACAGATGAACCACGAACAGTTGACTGCCGCCCCTCACACATTTTCGCATGGTTGGTCTCTTAGTCTTTTGGAAGGCCAGCGGAAAACTGACAGGGCAGTGCAAGGGCTGGTGTTTCTCAAGTTTCTCCTCCAACTCTCTGCTTTAAAACCCAGTTGCCGTCCAGAGGAGTGCGGAGGATTTGTCCAGAGCCTGTGGCAACTGCCTGCAAACATGTGGAAGAATAACACAGGGAGATATGCCCACCTGCAAAAATTGCGCGCGTCAATCCAAAGCTGTTCAACTCTTGGTTAGCGACTCTGGCTGTGTCTGTGCAACAGGGACGGTGTCGAACTTCGCTGGGCAGGAGTTCAGCAGGTAGGGTTAAGAGACAAGTTTCACACGCACGAACAATACAGATCGCACCACATTCTACGCTGGGTTGCGCAGGGTGCCATGAGCCTTCAAGCGCAGCTGCACTCGGAGCACAACATGAAGAGCTTGGAAGAGGGAGCAAAGGTGGTCTTCTTTCCAGGATGTCAAACAATCGAGCTGTCGCCAGGCAGCTACTACTTCCGCAGCACTTCTTAGCAAAGTGCAAAAGCATTCCAAGGAACTGCCAGAGGTTGCTGGAGCCCTCTCCTGCCAACCCTTTAAGGCTCTGCTTTCTCGCTGCAAGCATGGTGTGGAAACAAAAGCTGGGCAAATTCATCTGGGGTTCCTTCCTGGCCCGCATCCTTGGCAATACACCGAGAAATTGATGCACAACTACCCTCACACACAAGAGACAAACAATAAAAATCTTCTGAACAAGTCACTAGAGAAGAGAATTGGAACTGCTTGCGACATGTGTGAGACGAGATCAGCATGGAAGAATTACCCTGCAAAATATGCCCAACTGCAAAGTTGGGCGCGTCAATCCAAACACGTTCAACTTTTGGCTTGTCCAAGGATATGTCTGCTTGTTTGAAGCCTTCAGCTCCTCTCTGTGCAACAGGGATGGAGCCGAACCTCGCTGGCCAGGAGTTCAGCACGTAGGCTTAAGAGATAAGTGTCACATGAACAATACAGATCGTAACATATTTCTACGCTGGGTGGCGCTGGGCGCCATGAGCCTTCAAGCGCAACTACACCCGGAGCACAACATCAAAGGCGGTCTTCTTCCTAGGAGTGGCAGCCAAACTGTGTATCGGCTCTTCACGCTGTGTGGAAGCCCGACGCCGCCGGTTCTGCGACTTGGTCACAGCCGCTTCTGCTTGAAATCATGGGTATCCTCTGAGATAGGAAGGAAAAAAGCAACTTTGTTGCTGAGACATTCCCATACACATCATACACATCTAATCATCTAATCCTTGGATCACTCCACCACTTGGTCGTCGAATACGAGAAGTTCAACATCAACTTTCACACCACGCACACCGGGAGCTGCCCTTCCCTTGGCATGAGCTATCTCTTCAATGCATCACCTGCAAGACATTGACCCTGAACTTGCGCCGCTGATTGATTCTCGGCTCCCACAGGTGTAGCTAGACGCACCGAAACTGCCACACCCCTATGGCTGACAACACCCTGACCCTTGGTCGGGGGTGGCTGAATCCTGCTAGCAGTGGATGATGCGCATCTTAGTTTGGGCGCAAACGCTTGTTCCTGGCATGACTGAAGACGTAGCAGCCAGCTGGTGCTTTTGGGCTTCCAAATATGGAATGCTTTTTCGCCGCCCAGTCAAAAAAGAACAAAACGACTTTGCAGAGATCACCAAACAGTTTTGGTCTTGCTTTCGATGCTCAAATCTGAAGTGGGGGGTCACAACTTCAGCGTCCAGATTGCGTGCGACTTGCAACACCGAACAGAAAGGTGTGAACTTGTCCAGACGAGTTCACTCGGCAAACCGGGCCAACTCAGACACGCCACGAGTGGGAAGCTGAGTCCAGGAGGACCTAAAGCATCCTAAAACACTGGTATCAGAGCCACATGAAGGATACACGAGGTCTGAACAAGAACAGCTAACCTCCACTCGAAGGTGAGCCAAACTTGCACTCACACAGTCTGAAGAAGAACCGCTACAACAAACATTGAGGCCCTGCGAACTCTTTGGTTTCACGGAGCGCTTACAGACCAGCCGTGGCCACAAAGCATGAGTCTGCGGAGTCTGCAGCCGTGCCTACCTGCCCCTCTGATACTGCAGCTCAAGAGGCGAAAAAGCCCAAGCACTTCCATCACTGCAGCCTCTGGGCTTGCCCCTGGCCTTCCGCTTGTCCCACTTCCAAAGCGCAAAATGTTTCTGAAAGTTTTACGGTCCTCATCAACCGGCTTCCCACTTCACCTCCAAGCAGAGAACATTGACCTTTTTACAAACACTGGCCTTGTGACTGATGTTCCATATTCATTGGTGTGTCTCAGAATATTCATACAGCGAAGGCCCTATGCCACATCAACTTTTTGCTGGGAACTCTATTGCCTCTGCGATTCAATCGATGCGACCCCCTCACATCATGGTCACATCAACTCTACATTTAGCTTGTGGAAAAGAGTTTCTTCCAGAATGAAGTTGGTGGTTCTTGTTGGTACTCTTCTGTTAGTGTCTCCAAAAGGCCTCAGGGGAGTCATGGGTCATGAGAGGTTTTCTTTATGGTACTTTGGTTCAGGACCATGAAGGGGAAGAAGAAGGAAGCCATGAGAAAGAACATCCAGAAGAGGGTTGGGGATATCAGCAAAGTTCAAGCCATAGAGCAGCCTGTGCACATAAACAACAATTAGAGTGCCTTGTACATGGTGATTGTTCACATGGAAGGCCATGAGAATAGTTCTCAGGGGAGACATGGGTCATGAGAGGTTTTCTATCTGGTACTTTTGGTTCAGGACCATGAAAGGGAAGAAGAAGGAAGCAATGAAGCTCAGGCTCAGGTTGGAGCAAGGTTTTCTTTGCAGTATGCAGCATGCAGCAAATTGAAATCAGAAGTATGCCAGCAGATTGTCATCAGTACTTTGCATTGCATTGCATCATTTGCGCAATGTGATTGAGTAGTGCTGAAGGAATTGTAAGGGGGCTCAACCTAAATAACCATAGCCTTCAATAAGGTAAAGCTTTTCAACCAAAAGGAAACCAGGTCTTGAATAATTGAAGGTTTGGGCTACTTGTGGGGGGTAGCCTTTGTGGCTTGATTTCAGGTTGCAAATTGCAATGCCCAAATAAGCATTGTTTAAAGGAAAATGCAGCAGCCAAATCAGAATTCCAGTAGGGATTGGTTAGTCCTTCAATAAAGCTAAAGGCTTGATTTCAGGTTGCAAATTGCAATGCCCAAATAAGCGTTTTTTAAGGGAAAATGCAGCAGCCAAATCAGAAATCCAGTAGGGATTGGTTAGTCCTTCAATAAAGCTAAAGCTTTTCAACCAAAAGGAAACCTAAAGGACTTGTAAAGGAAACCACCAAAAGAACCAGCCAGGGTTTGGTTAGTACTATTTGAGGTCTTGAGTAATTGAAGGTTTGGGCTACTTGTGGGGGGTAGTCTTTGTGGCTTGATTTCAGGTTGCAAATTGCAATGCCCAAATAAGCATTGTTTAAAGGAAAATGCAGCAGCCAAATCAGAAATCCAGTAGGGATTGGTTAGTCCTTCAATAAAGCTAAAGCTTTTCAACCAAAAGGACACCTAAAGGACTTGTAAAGGAAACCACCAAAAGAACCAGCCAGGGATTGGTTAGTACTATTTGAGGTCTTGAGTAATTGAAGGTTTGGGCTACTTGTGGGGGGTAGTCTTTGTGGCTTGATTTCAGGTTGCAAATTGCAATGCCCAAATAAGCATTGTTTAAAGGACAATGCAGCAGCCAAATCAGAAATCCAGTAGGGATTGGTTAGTCCTTCAATAAAGCTAAAGCTTTTCAACCAAAAGGAAACCTAAAGGACTTGTAAACGAAACCACCAAAAGAACCAGCCAGGGATTGGTTAGTACTATTTGAGGTCTTGAGTAATTGAAGGTTTGGGCTACTTGTGGGGGGTAGTCTTTGTGGCTTGATTTCAGGTTGCAAATTGCAATGCCCAAATAAGCATTTTTTAAGGGAAAATGCAGCAGCCAAATCAGAAATCCAGTAGGGATTGGTTAGTCCTTCAATAAAGCTAAAGCTTTTCAACCAAAAGGAAACCTAAAGGACTTGTAAAGGAAACCACCAAAAGAACCAGCCAGGGATTGGTTAGTACTATTTGAGGTCTTGAGTAATTGAAGGTTTGGGCTACTTGTGGGGGGTAGTCTTTGTGGCTTGATTTCAGG
>CAXIVM010000122.1:0-34597 GCA_964035705.1 Porites rus
CATGTTTTTTTGCACTGAACAGAGCGGGACTGGGCGACTGGCGCCGTATTGTGACGTTGAGTGACGTATCAGCCGAGGGAAGGTTCAAGAATATGGCGGGATTGCGGGATTGTAAATAAAATATTGGCCGTGTTTGGAGCAAAGTTTGCGCCGCCTGGTGGTGGAAGGACATCATTAAGTCCGGAAACCCGCAAGTCAACAGCATCCCTCGAAGAACTGAGGGATGTTCTGAGCCTTGTAAAGCACAACAGCGCTGTTTGGGCGCTCGTAGTGAAGGTTGTGCATCAAGTTCAGATCGATCCAGGCGGCAAGTCTAAGGCAGGTTTCTTGTCGAGAACTATGTCAGCGTGAGTTTTGCGGCCTGCCCTTGCCTGCCGGCTTGACGTAGTTGCCGAGAAGCGACCTGCTTTTAGACTTATAATATTTTCTTGCTTTTGGGGGGCCGGGGTTTCCCTGTCGAAAAATATTGGGTGGCTCATGAATAATTCATGAGGTGACAAAAGGCCGTATTTCGGGGCTTGCCGTCAGCCGCTGCGTGACAGCAGGCCCGAGGCAAGTAGGACAGGAAGGAGAAAGCCTCGTTTGACCCGATTTTTGGGACTCGCTTGGCCCAGGAAAGCGTCGATTTAATTTGAGCGAGCTGGCCAACAAAGTGACCATCGATCTTGGGAAAACTAGAAGTGCAGGCACGCGCGATCTTCTGTTGACTTAGAGGGTTGTTGTAGCGTTTGCGACGATGAAAGGATTGTAGAAGTCAAGTGGGACAGTGCTTTACTTAGAGCGAAGGGCGCTGACAGGGAAAAACCGGGCAAAGTGTAGCGGCCGCCATGTTTTTTTTTTTTTTTGGCCGTTCCGGAACCGGACTGGACTCTGGGCCGGATACATGGGATCGACGGCCAAAAGGCTGTCACAGAAGTAGTTTTCCCAACTAACCCTTGACCCTAACCGCAAGCAAACTTGACTCGAAGCTAACCCTATGACCGCGGGTTAGCCGCGGCTTGGTCGCGGGTCAGGGTCGCGGGATACGGGTTAGGGTTGCGGGATGAGCCTTAACTTTGCTGTTTTGGGGATTTTGGGCGCGCGATGCGGGTTAGGGTTAGGGGACGCGGGTTAGGGTCACGGGATCATCATTGTCTTTCGGGACGGGATGCGGGATACGGGTTTAGGGATGGGATTTCGCGGGATTTGTCCATTTTTCCACGTTTTTGTCATTTTTTGCTATTTTTGATGACGTTGGGCTCTCGGGGCGCGAGATCAGCGTGACATTGCAAAAATACGAGGAAATCACTGCAGTAACGATGCTAAATACGTGCGACCCGGTCAGAAAATTCAAAATTATACAAGGGTTTTGAGCTAACGTGGCTTTTTCGCCAGGGTTGATGTTAGGGTTAGGGTTTGGACTCGAGCGTGACCTTGCAAAAAATAATAAATACGAGGAAATCACTGCAGTAACGATGCTAAATACGTGCGACCCGGTCAGAAAATGCAAAATTATACAAGGGTCTTGAGCTAACGTGGCTTTTTCGCTAGGGTTGATGTTAGGGTTGGTACAGAAGGGTGGTTTTGATAAAACACCAACCAACCCTTCAAGGGTTTTCGGTGGAAATTTCAACCCTTGCCTAATTTCAACTAAAAACGTCGCAAAAGTGTGGGAATGATGCAAAAAACGTTAGAAAACAAGCTTTTCGGAAGCTCACCTTGCCCTGCAGCGCTCGTTTACTCCGTCCTGGCGTCTTGAGCAGGCGAAAAATCAGCAAAATTCAGTCTTAACAGGTTGGCACGATGCGTCGGCCATGTTTTTTTGCACTGAACAGAGCGGGACTGGGCGACTGGCGCCGTATTGTGACGTTGAGTGACGTATCAGCCGAGGGAAGGTTCAAGAATATGGCGGGATTGCGGGATTGTAAATAAAATATTGGCCGTGTTTGGAGCAAAGTTTGCGCCGCCTGGTGGTGGAAGGACATCATTAAGTCCGGAAACCCGCAAGTCAACAGCATCCCTCGAAGAACTGAGGGATGTTCTGAGCCTTGTAAAGCACAACAGCGCTGTTTGGGCGCTCGTAGTGAAGGTTGTGCATCAAGTTCAGATCGATCCAGGCGGCAAGTCTAAGGCAGGTTTCTTGTCGAGAACTATGTCAGCGTGAGTTTTGCGGCCTGCCCTTGCCTGCCGGCTTGACGTAGTTGCCGAGAAGCGACCTGCTTTTAGACTTATAATATTTTCTTGCTTTTGGGGGGCCGGGGTTTCCCTGTCGAAAAATATTGGGTGGCTCATGAATAATTCATGAGGTGACAAAAGGCCGTATTTCGGGGCTTGCCGTCAGCCGCTGCGTGACAGCAGGCCCGAGGCAAGTAGGACAGGAAGGAGAAAGCCTCGTTTGACCCGATTTTTGGGACTCGCTTGGCCCAGGAAAGCGTCGATTTAATTTGAGCGAGCTGGCCAACAAAGTGACCATCGATCTTGGGAAAACTAGAAGTGCAGGCACGCGCGATCTTCTGTTGACTTAGAGGGTTGTTGTAGCGTTTGCGACGATGAAAGGATTGTAGAAGTCAAGTGGGACAGTGCTTTACTTAGAGCGAAGGGCGCTGACAGGGAAAAACCGGGCAAAGTGTAGCGGCCGCCATGTTTTTTTTTTTTTTTGGCCGTTCCGGAACCGGACTGGACTCTGGGCCGGATACATGGGATCGACGGCCAAAAGGCTGTCACAGAAGTAGTTTTCCCAACTAACCCTTGACCCTAACCGCAAGCAAACTTGACTCGAAGCTAACCCTATGACCGCGGGTTAGCCGCGGCTTGGTCGCGGGTCAGGGTCGCGGGATACGGGTTAGGGTTGCGGGATGAGCCTTAACTTTGCTGTTTTGGGGATTTTGGGCGCGCGATGCGGGTTAGGGTTAGGGGACGCGGGTTAGGGTCACGGGATCATCATTGTCTTTCGGGACGGGATGCGGGATACGGGTTTAGGGATGGGATTTCGCGGGATTTGTCCATTTTTCCACGTTTTTGTCATTTTTTGCTATTTTTGATGACGTTGGGCTCTCGGGGCGCGAGATCAGCGTGACATTGCAAAAATACGAGGAAATCACTGCAGTAACGATGCTAAATACGTGCGACCCGGTCAGAAAATTCAAAATTATACAAGGGTTTTGAGCTAACGTGGCTTTTTCGCCAGGGTTGATGTTAGGGTTAGGGTTTGGACTCGAGCGTGACCTTGCAAAAAATAATAAATACGAGGAAATCACTGCAGTAACGATGCTAAATACGTGCGACCCGGTCAGAAAATGCAAAATTATACAAGGGTCTTGAGCTAACGTGGCTTTTTCGCTAGGGTTGATGTTAGGGTTGGTACAGAAGGGTGGTTTTGATAAAACACCAACCAACCCTTCAAGGGTTTTCGGTGGAAATTTCAACCCTTGCCTAATTTCAACTAAAAACGTCGCAAAAGTGTGGGAATGATGCAAAAAACGTTAGAAAACAAGCTTTTCGGAAGCTCACCTTGCCCTGCAGCGCTCGTTTACTCCGTCCTGGCGTCTTGAGCAGGCGAAAAATCAGCAAAATTCAGTCTTAACAGGTTGGCACGATGCGTCGGCCATGTTTTTTTGCACTGAACAGAGCGGGACTGGGCGACTGGCGCCGTATTGTGACGTTGAGTGACGTATCAGCCGAGGGAAGGTTCAAGAATATGGCGGGATTGCGGGATTGTAAATAAAATATTGGCCGTGTTTGGAGCAAAGTTTGCGCCGCCTGGTGGTGGAAGGACATCATTAAGTCCGGAAACCCGCAAGTCAACAGCATCCCTCGAAGAACTGAGGGATGTTCTGAGCCTTGTAAAGCACAACAGCGCTGTTTGGGCGCTCGTAGTGAAGGTTGTGCATCAAGTTCAGATCGATCCAGGCGGCAAGTCTAAGGCAGGTTTCTTGTCGAGAACTATGTCAGCGTGAGTTTTGCGGCCTGCCCTTGCCTGCCGGCTTGACGTAGTTGCCGAGAAGCGACCTGCTTTTAGACTTATAATATTTTCTTGCTTTTGGGGGGCCGGGGTTTCCCTGTCGAAAAATATTGGGTGGCTCATGAATAATTCATGAGGTGACAAAAGGCCGTATTTCGGGGCTTGCCGTCAGCCGCTGCGTGACAGCAGGCCCGAGGCAAGTAGGACAGGAAGGAGAAAGCCTCGTTTGACCCGATTTTTGGGACTCGCTTGGCCCAGGAAAGCGTCGATTTAATTTGAGCGAGCTGGCCAACAAAGTGACCATCGATCTTGGGAAAACTAGAAGTGCAGGCACGCGCGATCTTCTGTTGACTTAGAGGGTTGTTGTAGCGTTTGCGACGATGGAAAGGATTGTAGAAGTCAAGTGGGACAGTGCTTTACTTAGAGCGAAGGGCGCTGACAGGGAAAAACCGGGCAAAGTGTAGCGGCCGCCATGTTTTTTTTTTTTTTTGGCCGTTCCGGAACCGGACTGGACTCTGGGCCGGATACATGGGATCGACGGCCAAAAGGCTGTCACAGAAGTAGTTTTCCCAACTAACCCTTGACCCTAACCGCAAGCAAACTTGACTCGAAGCTAACCCTATGACCGCGGGTTAGCCGCGGCTTGGTCGCGGGTCAGGGTCGCGGGATACGGGTTAGGGTTGCGGGATGAGCCTTAACTTTGCTGTTTTGGGGATTTTGGGCGCGCGATGCGGGTTAGGGTTAGGGGACGCGGGTTAGGGTCACGGGATCATCATTGTCTTTCGGGACGGGATGCGGGATACGGGTTTAGGGATGGGATTTCGCGGGATTTGTCCATTTTTCCACGTTTTTGTCATTTTTTGCTATTTTTGATGACGTTGGGCTCTCGGGGCGCGAGATCAGCGTGACATTGCAAAAATACGAGGAAATCACTGCAGTAACGATGCTAAATACGTGCGACCCGGTCAGAAAATTCAAAATTATACAAGGGTTTTGAGCTAACGTGGCTTTTTCGCCAGGGTTGATGTTAGGGTTAGGGTTTGGACTCGAGCGTGACCTTGCAAAAAATAATAAATACGAGGAAATCACTGCAGTAACGATGCTAAATACGTGCGACCCGGTCAGAAAATGCAAAATTATACAAGGGTCTTGAGCTAACGTGGCTTTTTCGCTAGGGTTGATGTTAGGGTTGGTACAGAAGGGTGGTTTTGATAAAACACCAACCAACCCTTCAAGGGTTTTCGGTGGAAATTTCAACCCTTGCCTAATTTCAACTAAAAACGTCGCAAAAGTGTGGGAATGATGCAAAAAACGTTAGAAAACAAGCTTTTCGGAAGCTCACCTTGCCCTGCAGCGCTCGTTTACTCCGTCCTGGCGTCTTGAGCAGGCGAAAAATCAGCAAAATTCAGTCTTAACAGGTTGGCACGATGCGTCGGCCATGTTTTTTTGCACTGAACAGAGCGGGACTGGGCGACTGGCGCCGTATTGTGACGTTGAGTGACGTATCAGCCGAGGGAAGGTTCAAGAATATGGCGGGATTGCGGGATTGTAAATAAAATATTGGCCGTGTTTGGAGCAAAGTTTGCGCCGCCTGGTGGTGGAAGGACATCATTAAGTCCGGAAACCCGCAAGTCAACAGCATCCCTCGAAGAACTGAGGGATGTTCTGAGCCTTGTAAAGCACAACAGCGCTGTTTGGGCGCTCGTAGTGAAGGTTGTGCATCAAGTTCAGATCGATCCAGGCGGCAAGTCTAAGGCAGGTTTCTTGTCGAGAACTATGTCAGCGTGAGTTTTGCGGCCTGCCCTTGCCTGCCGGCTTGACGTAGTTGCCGAGAAGCGACCTGCTTTTAGACTTATAATATTTTCTTGCTTTTGGGGGGCCGGGGTTTCCCTGTCGAAAAATATTGGGTGGCTCATGAATAATTCATGAGGTGACAAAAGGCCGTATTTCGGGGCTTGCCGTCAGCCGCTGCGTGACAGCAGGCCCGAGGCAAGTAGGACAGGAAGGAGAAAGCCTCGTTTGACCCGATTTTTGGGACTCGCTTGGCCCAGGAAAGCGTCGATTTAATTTGAGCGAGCTGGCCAACAAAGTGACCATCGATCTTGGGAAAACTAGAAGTGCAGGCACGCGCGATCTTCTGTTGACTTAGAGGGTTGTTGTAGCGTTTGCGACGATGAAAGGATTGTAGAAGTCAAGTGGGACAGTGCTTTACTTAGAGCGAAGGGCGCTGACAGGGAAAAACCGGGCAAAGTGTAGCGGCCGCCATGTTTTTTTTTTTTTTTTGGCCGTTCCGGAACCGGACTGGACTCTGGGCCGGATACATGGGATCGACGGCCAAAAGGCTGTCACAGAAGTAGTTTTCCCAACTAACCCTTGACCCTAACCGCAAGCAAACTTGACTCGAAGCTAACCCTATGACCGCGGGTTAGCCGCGGCTTGGTCGCGGGTCAGGGTCGCGGGATACGGGTTAGGGTTGCGGGATGAGCCTTAACTTTGCTGTTTTGGGGATTTTGGGCGCGCGATGCGGGTTAGGGTTAGGGGACGCGGGTTAGGGTCACGGGATCATCATTGTCTTTCGGGACGGGATGCGGGATACGGGTTTAGGGATGGGATTTCGCGGGATTTGTCCATTTTTCCACGTTTTTGTCATTTTTTGCTATTTTTGATGACGTTGGGCTCTCGGGGCGCGAGATCAGCGTGACATTGCAAAAATACGAGGAAATCACTGCAGTAACGATGCTAAATACGTGCGACCCGGTCAGAAAATTCAAAATTATACAAGGGTTTTGAGCTAACGTGGCTTTTTCGCCAGGGTTGATGTTAGGGTTAGGGTTTGGACTCGAGCGTGACCTTGCAAAAAATAATAAATACGAGGAAATCACTGCAGTAACGATGCTAAATACGTGCGACCCGGTCAGAAAATGCAAAATTATACAAGGGTCTTGAGCTAACGTGGCTTTTTCGCTAGGGTTGATGTTAGGGTTGGTACAGAAGGGTGGTTTTGATAAAACACCAACCAACCCTTCAAGGGTTTTCGGTGGAAATTTCAACCCTTGCCTAATTTCAACTAAAAACGTCGCAAAAGTGTGGGAATGATGCAAAAAACGTTAGAAAACAAGCTTTTCGGAAGCTCACCTTGCCCTGCAGCGCTCGTTTACTCCGTCCTGGCGTCTTGAGCAGGCGAAAAATCAGCAAAATTCAGTCTTAACAGGTTGGCACGATGCGTCGGCCATGTTTTTTTGCACTGAACAGAGCGGGACTGGGCGACTGGCGCCGTATTGTGACGTTGAGTGACGTATCAGCCGAGGGAAGGTTCAAGAATATGGCGGGATTGCGGGATTGTAAATAAAATATTGGCCGTGTTTGGAGCAAAGTTTGCGCCGCCTGGTGGTGGAAGGACATCATTAAGTCCGGAAACCCGCAAGTCAACAGCATCCCTCGAAGAACTGAGGGATGTTCTGAGCCTTGTAAAGCACAACAGCGCTGTTTGGGCGCTCGTAGTGAAGGTTGTGCATCAAGTTCAGATCGATCCAGGCGGCAAGTCTAAGGCAGGTTTCTTGTCGAGAACTATGTCAGCGTGAGTTTTGCGGCCTGCCCTTGCCTGCCGGCTTGACGTAGTTGCCGAGAAGCGACCTGCTTTTAGACTTATAATATTTTCTTGCTTTTGGGGGGCCGGGGTTTCCCTGTCGAAAAATATTGGGTGGCTCATGAATAATTCATGAGGTGACAAAAGGCCGTATTTCGGGGCTTGCCGTCAGCCGCTGCGTGACAGCAGGCCCGAGGCAAGTAGGACAGGAAGGAGAAAGCCTCGTTTGACCCGATTTTTGGGACTCGCTTGGCCCAGGAAAGCGTCGATTTAATTTGAGCGAGCTGGCCAACAAAGTGACCATCGATCTTGGGAAAACTAGAAGTGCAGGCACGCGCGATCTTCTGTTGACTTAGAGGGTTGTTGTAGCGTTTGCGACGATGAAAGGATTGTAGAAGTCAAGTGGGACAGTGCTTTACTTAGAGCGAAGGGCGCTGACAGGGAAAAACCGGGCAAAGTGTAGCGGCCGCCATGTTTTTTTTTTTTTTGGCCGTTCCGGAACCGGACTGGACTCTGGGCCGGATACATGGGATCGACGGCCAAAAGGCTGTCACAGAAGTAGTTTTCCCAACTAACCCTTGACCCTAACCGCAAGCAAACTTGACTCGAAGCTAACCCTATGACCGCGGGTTAGCCGCGGCTTGGTCGCGGGTCAGGGTCGCGGGATACGGGTTAGGGTTGCGGGATGAGCCTTAACTTTGCTGTTTTGGGGATTTTGGGCGCGCGATGCGGGTTAGGGTTAGGGGACGCGGGTTAGGGTCACGGGATCATCATTGTCTTTCGGGACGGGATGCGGGATACGGGTTTAGGGATGGGATTTCGCGGGATTTGTCCATTTTTCCACGTTTTTGTCATTTTTTGCTATTTTTGATGACGTTGGGCTCTCGGGGCGCGAGATCAGCGTGACATTGCAAAAATACGAGGAAATCACTGCAGTAACGATGCTAAATACGTGCGACCCGGTCAGAAAATTCAAAATTATACAAGGGTTTTGAGCTAACGTGGCTTTTTCGCCAGGGTTGATGTTAGGGTTAGGGTTTGGACTCGAGCGTGACCTTGCAAAAAATAATAAATACGAGGAAATCACTGCAGTAACGATGCTAAATACGTGCGACCCGGTCAGAAAATGCAAAATTATACAAGGGTCTTGAGCTAACGTGGCTTTTTCGCTAGGGTTGATGTTAGGGTTGGTACAGAAGGGTGGTTTTGATAAAACACCAACCAACCCTTCAAGGGTTTTCGGTGGAAATTTCAACCCTTGCCTAATTTCAACTAAAAACGTCGCAAAAGTGTGGGAATGATGCAAAAAACGTTAGAAAACAAGCTTTTCGGAAGCTCACCTTGCCCTGCAGCGCTCGTTTACTCCGTCCTGGCGTCTTGAGCAGGCGAAAAATCAGCAAAATTCAGTCTTAACAGGTTGGCACGATGCGTCGGCCATGTTTTTTTGCACTGAACAGAGCGGGACTGGGCGACTGGCGCCGTATTGTGACGTTGAGTGACGTATCAGCCGAGGGAAGGTTCAAGAATATGGCGGGATTGCGGGATTGTAAATAAAATATTGGCCGTGTTTGGAGCAAAGTTTGCGCCGCCTGGTGGTGGAAGGACATCATTAAGTCCGGAAACCCGCAAGTCAACAGCATCCCTCGAAGAACTGAGGGATGTTCTGAGCCTTGTAAAGCACAACAGCGCTGTTTGGGCGCTCGTAGTGAAGGTTGTGCATCAAGTTCAGATCGATCCAGGCGGCAAGTCTAAGGCAGGTTTCTTGTCGAGAACTATGTCAGCGTGAGTTTTGCGGCCTGCCCTTGCCTGCCGGCTTGACGTAGTTGCCGAGAAGCGACCTGCTTTTAGACTTATAATATTTTCTTGCTTTTGGGGGCCGGGGTTTCCCTGTCGAAAAATATTGGGTGGCTCATGAATAATTCATGAGGTGACAAAAGGCCGTATTTCGGGGCTTGCCGTCAGCCGCTGCGTGACAGCAGGCCCGAGGCAAGTAGGACAGGAAGGAGAAAGCCTCGTTTGACCCGATTTTTGGGACTCGCTTGGCCCAGGAAAGCGTCGATTTAATTTGAGCGAGCTGGCCAACAAAGTGACCATCGATCTTGGGAAAACTAGAAGTGCAGGCACGCGCGATCTTCTGTTGACTTAGAGGGTTGTTGTAGCGTTTGCGACGATGAAAGGATTGTAGAAGTCAAGTGGGACAGTGCTTTACTTAGAGCGAAGGGCGCTGACAGGGAAAAACCGGGCAAAGTGTAGCGGCCGCCATGTTTTTTTTTTTTTTTGGCCGTTCCGGAACCGGACTGGACTCTGGGCCGGATACATGGGATCGACGGCCAAAAGGCTGTCACAGAAGTAGTTTTCCCAACTAACCCTTGACCCTAACCGCAAGCAAACTTGACTCGAAGCTAACCCTATGACCGCGGGTTAGCCGCGGCTTGGTCGCGGGTCAGGGTCGCGGGATACGGGTTAGGGTTGCGGGATGAGCCTTAACTTTGCTGTTTTGGGGATTTTGGGCGCGCGATGCGGGTTAGGGTTAGGGGACGCGGGTTAGGGTCACGGGATCATCATTGTCTTTCGGGACGGGATGCGGGATACGGGTTTAGGGATGGGATTTCGCGGGATTTGTCCATTTTTCCACGTTTTTGTCATTTTTTGCTATTTTTGATGACGTTGGGCTCTCGGGGCGCGAGATCAGCGTGACATTGCAAAAATACGAGGAAATCACTGCAGTAACGATGCTAAATACGTGCGACCCGGTCAGAAAATTCAAAATTATACAAGGGTTTTGAGCTAACGTGGCTTTTTCGCCAGGGTTGATGTTAGGGTTAGGGTTTGGACTCGAGCGTGACCTTGCAAAAAATAATAAATACGAGGAAATCACTGCAGTAACGATGCTAAATACGTGCGACCCGGTCAGAAAATGCAAAATTATACAAGGGTCTTGAGCTAACGTGGCTTTTTCGCTAGGGTTGATGTTAGGGTTGGTACAGAAGGGTGGTTTTGATAAAACACCAACCAACCCTTCAAGGGTTTTCGGTGGAAATTTCAACCCTTGCCTAATTTCAACTAAAAACGTCGCAAAAGTGTGGGAATGATGCAAAAAACGTTAGAAAACAAGCTTTTCGGAAGCTCACCTTGCCCTGCAGCGCTCGTTTACTCCGTCCTGGCGTCTTGAGCAGGCGAAAAATCAGCAAAATTCAGTCTTAACAGGTTGGCACGATGCGTCGGCCATGTTTTTTTGCACTGAACAGAGCGGGACTGGGCGACTGGCGCCGTATTGTGACGTTGAGTGACGTATCAGCCGAGGGAAGGTTCAAGAATATGGCGGGATTGCGGGATTGTAAATAAAATATTGGCCGTGTTTGGAGCAAAGTTTGCGCCGCCTGGTGGTGGAAGGACATCATTAAGTCCGGAAACCCGCAAGTCAACAGCATCCCTCGAAGAACTGAGGGATGTTCTGAGCCTTGTAAAGCACAACAGCGCTGTTTGGGCGCTCGTAGTGAAGGTTGTGCATCAAGTTCAGATCGATCCAGGCGGCAAGTCTAAGGCAGGTTTCTTGTCGAGAACTATGTCAGCGTGAGTTTTGCGGCCTGCCCTTGCCTGCCGGCTTGACGTAGTTGCCGAGAAGCGACCTGCTTTTAGACTTATAATATTTTCTTGCTTTTGGGGGGCCGGGGTTTCCCTGTCGAAAAATATTGGGTGGCTCATGAATAATTCATGAGGTGACAAAAGGCCGTATTTCGGGGCTTGCCGTCAGCCGCTGCGTGACAGCAGGCCCGAGGCAAGTAGGACAGGAAGGAGAAAGCCTCGTTTGACCCGATTTTTGGGACTCGCTTGGCCCAGGAAAGCGTCGATTTAATTTGAGCGAGCTGGCCAACAAAGTGACCATCGATCTTGGGAAAACTAGAAGTGCAGGCACGCGCGATCTTCTGTTGACTTAGAGGGTTGTTGTAGCGTTTGCGACGATGAAAGGATTGTAGAAGTCAAGTGGGACAGTGCTTTACTTAGAGCGAAGGGCGCTGACAGGGAAAAACCGGGCAAAGTGTAGCGGCCGCCATGTTTTTTTTTTTTTTTGGCCGTTCCGGAACCGGACTGGACTCTGGGCCGGATACATGGGATCGACGGCCAAAAGGCTGTCACAGAAGTAGTTTTCCCAACTAACCCTTGACCCTAACCGCAAGCAAACTTGACTCGAAGCTAACCCTATGACCGCGGGTTAGCCGCGGCTTGGTCGCGGGTCAGGGTCGCGGGATACGGGTTAGGGTTGCGGGATGAGCCTTAACTTTGCTGTTTTGGGGATTTTGGGCGCGCGATGCGGGTTAGGGTTAGGGGACGCGGGTTAGGGTCACGGGATCATCATTGTCTTTCGGGACGGGATGCGGGATACGGGTTTAGGGATGGGATTTCGCGGGATTTGTCCATTTTTCCACGTTTTTGTCATTTTTTGCTATTTTTGATGACGTTGGGCTCTCGGGGCGCGAGATCAGCGTGACATTGCAAAAATACGAGGAAATCACTGCAGTAACGATGCTAAATACGTGCGACCCGGTCAGAAAATTCAAAATTATACAAGGGTTTTGAGCTAACGTGGCTTTTTCGCCAGGGTTGATGTTAGGGTTAGGGTTTGGACTCGAGCGTGACCTTGCAAAAAATAATAAATACGAGGAAATCACTGCAGTAACGATGCTAAATACGTGCGACCCGGTCAGAAAATGCAAAATTATACAAGGGTCTTGAGCTAACGTGGCTTTTTCGCTAGGGTTGATGTTAGGGTTGGTACAGAAGGGTGGTTTTGATAAAACACCAACCAACCCTTCAAGGGTTTTCGGTGGAAATTTCAACCCTTGCCTAATTTCAACTAAAAACGTCGCAAAAGTGTGGGAATGATGCAAAAAACGTTAGAAAACAAGCTTTTCGGAAGCTCACCTTGCCCTGCAGCGCTCGTTTACTCCGTCCTGGCGTCTTGAGCAGGCGAAAAATCAGCAAAATTCAGTCTTAACAGGTTGGCACGATGCGTCGGCCATGTTTTTTTGCACTGAACAGAGCGGGACTGGGCGACTGGCGCCGTATTGTGACGTTGAGTGACGTATCAGCCGAGGGAAGGTTCAAGAATATGGCGGGATTGCGGGATTGTAAATAAAATATTGGCCGTGTTTGGAGCAAAGTTTGCGCCACCTGGTGGTGGAAGGACATCATTAAGTCCGGAAACCCGCAAGTCAACAGCATCCCTCGAAGAACTGAGGGATGTTCTGAGCCTTGTAAAGCACAACAGCGCTGTTTGGGCGCTCGTAGTGAAGGTTGTGCATCAAGTTCAGATCGATCCAGGCGGCAAGTCTAAGGCAGGTTTCTTGTCGAGAACTATGTCAGCGTGAGTTTTGCGGCCTGCCCTTGCCTGCCGGCTTGACGTAGTTGCCGAGAAGCGACCTGCTTTTAGACTTATAATATTTTCTTGCTTTTGGGGGGCCGGGGTTTCCCTGTCGAAAAATATTGGGTGGCTCATGAATAATTCATGAGGTGACAAAAGGCCGTATTTCGGGGCTTGCCGTCAGCCGCTGCGTGACAGCAGGCCCGAGGCAAGTAGGACAGGAAGGAGAAAGCCTCGTTTGACCCGATTTTTGGGACTCGCTTGGCCCAGGAAAGCGTCGATTTAATTTGAGCGAGCTGGCCAACAAAGTGACCATCGATCTTGGGAAAACTAGAAGTGCAGGCACGCGCGATCTTCTGTTGACTTAGAGGGTTGTTGTAGCGTTTGCGACGATGAAAGGATTGTAGAAGTCAAGTGGGACAGTGCTTTACTTAGAGCGAAGGGCGCTGACAGGGAAAAACCGGGCAAAGTGTAGCGGCCGCCATGTTTTTTTTTTTTTTTTGGCCGTTCCGGAACCGGACTGGACTCTGGGCCGGATACATGGGATCGACGGCCAAAAGGCTGTCACAGAAGTAGTTTTCCCAACTAACCCTTGACCCTAACCGCAAGCAAACTTGACTCGAAGCTAACCCTATGACCGCGGGTTAGCCGCGGCTTGGTCGCGGGTCAGGGTCGCGGGATACGGGTTAGGGTTGCGGGATGAGCCTTAACTTTGCTGTTTTGGGGATTTTGGGCGCGCGATGCGGGTTAGGGTTAGGGGACGCGGGTTAGGGTCACGGGATCATCATTGTCTTTCGGGACGGGATGCGGGATACGGGTTTAGGGATGGGATTTCGCGGGATTTGTCCATTTTTCCACGTTTTTGTCATTTTTTGCTATTTTTGATGACGTTGGGCTCTCGGGGCGCGAGATCAGCGTGACATTGCAAAAATACGAGGAAATCACTGCAGTAACGATGCTAAATACGTGCGACCCGGTCAGAAAATTCAAAATTATACAAGGGTTTTGAGCTAACGTGGCTTTTTCGCCAGGGTTGATGTTAGGGTTAGGGTTTGGACTCGAGCGTGACCTTGCAAAAAATAATAAATACGAGGAAATCACTGCAGTAACGATGCTAAATACGTGCGACCCGGTCAGAAAATGCAAAATTATACAAGGGTCTTGAGCTAACGTGGCTTTTTCGCTAGGGTTGATGTTAGGGTTGGTACAGAAGGGTGGTTTTGATAAAACACCAACCAACCCTTCAAGGGTTTTCGGTGGAAATTTCAACCCTTGCCTAATTTCAACTAAAAACGTCGCAAAAGTGTGGGAATGATGCAAAAAACGTTAGAAAACAAGCTTTTCGGAAGCTCACCTTGCCCTGCAGCGCTCGTTTACTCCGTCCTGGCGTCTTGAGCAGGCGAAAAATCAGCAAAATTCAGTCTTAACAGGTTGGCACGATGCGTCGGCCATGTTTTTTTGCACTGAACAGAGCGGGACTGGGCGACTGGCGCCGTATTGTGACGTTGAGTGACGTATCAGCCGAGGGAAGGTTCAAGAATATGGCGGGATTGCGGGATTGTAAATAAAATATTGGCCGTGTTTGGAGCAAAGTTTGCGCCGCCTGGTGGTGGAAGGACATCATTAAGTCCGGAAACCCGCAAGTCAACAGCATCCCTCGAAGAACTGAGGGATGTTCTGAGCCTTGTAAAGCACAACAGCGCTGTTTGGGCGCTCGTAGTGAAGGTTGTGCATCAAGTTCAGATCGATCCAGGCGGCAAGTCTAAGGCAGGTTTCTTGTCGAGAACTATGTCAGCGTGAGTTTTGCGGCCTGCCCTTGCCTGCCGGCTTGACGTAGTTGCCGAGAAGCGACCTGCTTTTAGACTTATAATATTTTCTTGCTTTTGGGGGGCCGGGGTTTCCCTGTCGAAAAATATTGGGTGGCTCATGAATAATTCATGAGGTGACAAAAGGCCGTATTTCGGGGCTTGCCGTCAGCCGCTGCGTGACAGCAGGCCCGAGGCAAGTAGGACAGGAAGGAGAAAGCCTCGTTTGACCCGATTTTTGGGACTCGCTTGGCCCAGGAAAGCGTCGATTTAATTTGAGCGAGCTGGCCAACAAAGTGACCATCGATCTTGGGAAAACTAGAAGTGCAGGCACGCGCGATCTTCTGTTGACTTAGAGGGTTGTTGTAGCGTTTGCGACGATGAAAGGATTGTAGAAGTCAAGTGGGACAGTGCTTTACTTAGAGCGAAGGGCGCTGACAGGGAAAAACCGGGCAAAGTGTAGCGGCCGCCATGTTTTTTTTTTTTTTTGGCCGTTCCGGAACCGGACTGGACTCTGGGCCGGATACATGGGATCGACGGCCAAAAGGCTGTCACAGAAGTAGTTTTCCCAACTAACCCTTGACCCTAACCGCAAGCAAACTTGACTCGAAGCTAACCCTATGACCGCGGGTTAGCCGCGGCTTGGTCGCGGGTCAGGGTCGCGGGATACGGGTTAGGGTTGCGGGATGAGCCTTAACTTTGCTGTTTTGGGGATTTTGGGCGCGCGATGCGGGTTAGGGTTAGGGGACGCGGGTTAGGGTCACGGGATCATCATTGTCTTTCGGGACGGGATGCGGGATACGGGTTTAGGGATGGGATTTCGCGGGATTTGTCCATTTTTCCACGTTTTTGTCATTTTTTGCTATTTTTGATGACGTTGGGCTCTCGGGGCGCGAGATCAGCGTGACATTGCAAAAATACGAGGAAATCACTGCAGTAACGATGCTAAATACGTGCGACCCGGTCAGAAAATTCAAAATTATACAAGGGTTTTGAGCTAACGTGGCTTTTTCGCCAGGGTTGATGTTAGGGTTAGGGTTTGGACTCGAGCGTGACCTTGCAAAAAATAATAAATACGAGGAAATCACTGCAGTAACGATGCTAAATACGTGCGACCCGGTCAGAAAATGCAAAATTATACAAGGGTCTTGAGCTAACGTGGCTTTTTCGCTAGGGTTGATGTTAGGGTTGGTACAGAAGGGTGGTTTTGATAAAACACCAACCAACCCTTCAAGGGTTTTCGGTGGAAATTTCAACCCTTGCCTAATTTCAACTAAAAACGTCGCAAAAGTGTGGGAATGATGCAAAAAACGTTAGAAAACAAGCTTTTCGGAAGCTCACCTTGCCCTGCAGCGCTCGTTTACTCCGTCCTGGCGTCTTGAGCAGGCGAAAAATCAGCAAAATTCAGTCTTAACAGGTTGGCACGATGCGTCGGCCATGTTTTTTTGCACTGAACAGAGCGGGACTGGGCGACTGGCGCCGTATTGTGACGTTGAGTGACGTATCAGCCGAGGGAAGGTTCAAGAATATGGCGGGATTGCGGGATTGTAAATAAAATATTGGCCGTGTTTGGAGCAAAGTTTGCGCCGCCTGGTGGTGGAAGGACATCATTAAGTCCGGAAACCCGCAAGTCAACAGCATCCCTCGAAGAACTGAGGGATGTTCTGAGCCTTGTAAAGCACAACAGCGCTGTTTGGGCGCTCGTAGTGAAGGTTGTGCATCAAGTTCAGATCGATCCAGGCGGCAAGTCTAAGGCAGGTTTCTTGTCGAGAACTATGTCAGCGTGAGTTTTGCGGCCTGCCCTTGCCTGCCGGCTTGACGTAGTTGCCGAGAAGCGACCTGCTTTTAGACTTATAATATTTTCTTGCTTTTGGGGGGCCGGGGTTTCCCTGTCGAAAAATATTGGGTGGCTCATGAATAATTCATGAGGTGACAAAAGGCCGTATTTCGGGGCTTGCCGTCAGCCGCTGCGTGACAGCAGGCCCGAGGCAAGTAGGACAGGAAGGAGAAAGCCTCGTTTGACCCGATTTTTGGGACTCGCTTGGCCCAGGAAAGCGTCGATTTAATTTGAGCGAGCTGGCCAACAAAGTGACCATCGATCTTGGGAAAACTAGAAGTGCAGGCACGCGCGATCTTCTGTTGACTTAGAGGGTTGTTGTAGCGTTTGCGACGATGAAAGGATTGTAGAAGTCAAGTGGGACAGTGCTTTACTTAGAGCGAAGGGCGCTGACAGGGAAAAACCGGGCAAAGTGTAGCGGCCGCCATGTTTTTTTTTTTTTTTGGCCGTTCCGGAACCGGACTGGACTCTGGGCCGGATACATGGGATCGACGGCCAAAAGGCTGTCACAGAAGTAGTTTTCCCAACTAACCCTTGACCCTAACCGCAAGCAAACTTGACTCGAAGCTAACCCTATGACCGCGGGTTAGCCGCGGCTTGGTCGCGGGTCAGGGTCGCGGGATACGGGTTAGGGTTGCGGGATGAGCCTTAACTTTGCTGTTTTGGGGATTTTGGGCGCGCGATGCGGGTTAGGGTTAGGGGACGCGGGTTAGGGTCACGGGATCATCATTGTCTTTCGGGACGGGATGCGGGATACGGGTTTAGGGATGGGATTTCGCGGGATTTGTCCATTTTTCCACGTTTTTGTCATTTTTTGCTATTTTTGATGACGTTGGGCTCTCGGGGCGCGAGATCAGCGTGACATTGCAAAAATACGAGGAAATCACTGCAGTAACGATGCTAAATACGTGCGACCCGGTCAGAAAATTCAAAATTATACAAGGGTTTTGAGCTAACGTGGCTTTTTCGCCAGGGTTGATGTTAGGGTTAGGGTTTGGACTCGAGCGTGACCTTGCAAAAAATAATAAATACGAGGAAATCACTGCAGTAACGATGCTAAATACGTGCGACCCGGTCAGAAAATGCAAAATTATACAAGGGTCTTGAGCTAACGTGGCTTTTTCGCTAGGGTTGATGTTAGGGTTGGTACAGAAGGGTGGTTTTGATAAAACACCAACCAACCCTTCAAGGGTTTTCGGTGGAAATTTCAACCCTTGCCTAATTTCAACTAAAAACGTCGCAAAAGTGTGGGAATGATGCAAAAAACGTTAGAAAACAAGCTTTTCGGAAGCTCACCTTGCCCTGCAGCGCTCGTTTACTCCGTCCTGGCGTCTTGAGCAGGCGAAAAATCAGCAAAATTCAGTCTTAACAGGTTGGCACGATGCGTCGGCCATGTTTTTTTGCACTGAACAGAGCGGGACTGGGCGACTGGCGCCGTATTGTGACGTTGAGTGACGTATCAGCCGAGGGAAGGTTCAAGAATATGGCGGGATTGCGGGATTGTAAATAAAATATTGGCCGTGTTTGGAGCAAAGTTTGCGCCGCCTGGTGGTGGAAGGACATCATTAAGTCCGGAAACCCGCAAGTCAACAGCATCCCTCGAAGAACTGAGGGATGTTCTGAGCCTTGTAAAGCACAACAGCGCTGTTTGGGCGCTCGTAGTGAAGGTTGTGCATCAAGTTCAGATCGATCCAGGCGGCAAGTCTAAGGCAGGTTTCTTGTCGAGAACTATGTCAGCGTGAGTTTTGCGGCCTGCCCTTGCCTGCCGGCTTGACGTAGTTGCCGAGAAGCGACCTGCTTTTAGACTTATAATATTTTCTTGCTTTTGGGGGGCCGGGGTTTCCCTGTCGAAAAATATTGGGTGGCTCATGAATAATTCATGAGGTGACAAAAGGCCGTATTTCGGGGCTTGCCGTCAGCCGCTGCGTGACAGCAGGCCCGAGGCAAGTAGGACAGGAAGGAGAAAGCCTCGTTTGACCCGATTTTTGGGACTCGCTTGGCCCAGGAAAGCGTCGATTTAATTTGAGCGAGCTGGCCAACAAAGTGACCATCGATCTTGGGAAAACTAGAAGTGCAGGCACGCGCGATCTTCTGTTGACTTAGAGGGTTGTTGTAGCGTTTGCGACGATGAAAGGATTGTAGAAGTCAAGTGGGACAGTGCTTTACTTAGAGCGAAGGGCGCTGACAGGGAAAAACCGGGCAAAGTGTAGCGGCCGCCATGTTTTTTTTTTTTTTTGGCCGTTCCGGAACCGGACTGGACTCTGGGCCGGATACATGGGATCGACGGCCAAAAGGCTGTCACAGAAGTAGTTTTCCCAACTAACCCTTGACCCTAACCGCAAGCAAACTTGACTCGAAGCTAACCCTATGACCGCGGGTTAGCCGCGGCTTGGTCGCGGGTCAGGGTCGCGGGATACGGGTTAGGGTTGCGGGATGAGCCTTAACTTTGCTGTTTTGGGGATTTTGGGCGCGCGATGCGGGTTAGGGTTAGGGGACGCGGGTTAGGGTCACGGGATCATCATTGTCTTTCGGGACGGGATGCGGGATACGGGTTTAGGGATGGGATTTCGCGGGATTTGTCCATTTTTCCACGTTTTTGTCATTTTTTGCTATTTTTGATGACGTTGGGCTCTCGGGGCGCGAGATCAGCGTGACATTGCAAAAATACGAGGAAATCACTGCAGTAACGATGCTAAATACGTGCGACCCGGTCAGAAAATTCAAAATTATACAAGGGTTTTGAGCTAACGTGGCTTTTTCGCCAGGGTTGATGTTAGGGTTAGGGTTTGGACTCGAGCGTGACCTTGCAAAAAATAATAAATACGAGGAAATCACTGCAGTAACGATGCTAAATACGTGCGACCCGGTCAGAAAATGCAAAATTATACAAGGGTCTTGAGCTAACGTGGCTTTTTCGCTAGGGTTGATGTTAGGGTTGGTACAGAAGGGTGGTTTTGATAAAACACCAACCAACCCTTCAAGGGTTTTCGGTGGAAATTTCAACCCTTGCCTAATTTCAACTAAAAACGTCGCAAAAGTGTGGGAATGATGCAAAAAACGTTAGAAAACAAGCTTTTCGGAAGCTCACCTTGCCCTGCAGCGCTCGTTTACTCCGTCCTGGCGTCTTGAGCAGGCGAAAAATCAGCAAAATTCAGTCTTAACAGGTTGGCACGATGCGTCGGCCATGTTTTTTTGCACTGAACAGAGCGGGACTGGGCGACTGGCGCCGTATTGTGACGTTGAGTGACGTATCAGCCGAGGGAAGGTTCAAGAATATGGCGGGATTGCGGGATTGTAAATAAAATATTGGCCGTGTTTGGAGCAAAGTTTGCGCCGCCTGGTGGTGGAAGGACATCATTAAGTCCGGAAACCCGCAAGTCAACAGCATCCCTCGAAGAACTGAGGGATGTTCTGAGCCTTGTAAAGCACAACAGCGCTGTTTGGGCGCTCGTAGTGAAGGTTGTGCATCAAGTTCAGATCGATCCAGGCGGCAAGTCTAAGGCAGGTTTCTTGTCGAGAACTATGTCAGCGTGAGTTTTGCGGCCTGCCCTTGCCTGCCGGCTTGACGTAGTTGCCGAGAAGCGACCTGCTTTTAGACTTATAATATTTTCTTGCTTTTGGGGGGCCGGGGTTTCCCTGTCGAAAAATATTGGGTGGCTCATGAATAATTCATGAGGTGACAAAAGGCCGTATTTCGGGGCTTGCCGTCAGCCGCTGCGTGACAGCAGGCCCGAGGCAAGTAGGACAGGAAGGAGAAAGCCTCGTTTGACCCGATTTTTGGGACTCGCTTGGCCCAGGAAAGCGTCGATTTAATTTGAGCGAGCTGGCCAACAAAGTGACCATCGATCTTGGGAAAACTAGAAGTGCAGGCACGCGCGATCTTCTGTTGACTTAGAGGGTTGTTGTAGCGTTTGCGACGATGAAAGGATTGTAGAAGTCAAGTGGGACAGTGCTTTACTTAGAGCGAAGGGCGCTGACAGGGAAAAACCGGGCAAAGTGTAGCGGCCGCCATGTTTTTTTTTTTTTTTGGCCGTTCCGGAACCGGACTGGACTCTGGGCCGGATACATGGGATCGACGGCCAAAAGGCTGTCACAGAAGTAGTTTTCCCAACTAACCCTTGACCCTAACCGCAAGCAAACTTGACTCGAAGCTAACCCTATGACCGCGGGTTAGCCGCGGCTTGGTCGCGGGTCAGGGTCGCGGGATACGGGTTAGGGTTGCGGGATGAGCCTTAACTTTGCTGTTTTGGGGATTTTGGGCGCGCGATGCGGGTTAGGGTTAGGGGACGCGGGTTAGGGTCACGGGATCATCATTGTCTTTCGGGACGGGATGCGGGATACGGGTTTAGGGATGGGATTTCGCGGGATTTGTCCATTTTTCCACGTTTTTGTCATTTTTTGCTATTTTTGATGACGTTGGGCTCTCGGGGCGCGAGATCAGCGTGACATTGCAAAAATACGAGGAAATCACTGCAGTAACGATGCTAAATACGTGCGACCCGGTCAGAAAATTCAAAATTATACAAGGGTTTTGAGCTAACGTGGCTTTTTCGCCAGGGTTGATGTTAGGGTTAGGGTTTGGACTCGAGCGTGACCTTGCAAAAAATAATAAATACGAGGAAATCACTGCAGTAACGATGCTAAATACGTGCGACCCGGTCAGAAAATGCAAAATTATACAAGGGTCTTGAGCTAACGTGGCTTTTTCGCTAGGGTTGATGTTAGGGTTGGTACAGAAGGGTGGTTTTGATAAAACACCAACCAACCCTTCAAGGGTTTTCGGTGGAAATTTCAACCCTTGCCTAATTTCAACTAAAAACGTCGCAAAAGTGTGGGAATGATGCAAAAAACGTTAGAAAACAAGCTTTTCGGAAGCTCACCTTGCCCTGCAGCGCTCGTTTACTCCGTCCTGGCGTCTTGAGCAGGCGAAAAATCAGCAAAATTCAGTCTTAACAGGTTGGCACGATGCGTCGGCCATGTTTTTTTGCACTGAACAGAGCGGGACTGGGCGACTGGCGCCGTATTGTGACGTTGAGTGACGTATCAGCCGAGGGAAGGTTCAAGAATATGGCGGGATTGCGGGATTGTAAATAAAATATTGGCCGTGTTTGGAGCAAAGTTTGCGCCGCCTGGTGGTGGAAGGACATCATTAAGTCCGGAAACCCGCAAGTCAACAGCATCCCTCGAAGAACTGAGGGATGTTCTGAGCCTTGTAAAGCACAACAGCGCTGTTTGGGCGCTCGTAGTGAAGGTTGTGCATCAAGTTCAGATCGATCCAGGCGGCAAGTCTAAGGCAGGTTTCTTGTCGAGAACTATGTCAGCGTGAGTTTTGCGGCCTGCCCTTGCCTGCCGGCTTGACGTAGTTGCCGAGAAGCGACCTGCTTTTAGACTTATAATATTTTCTTGCTTTTGGGGGGCCGGGGTTTCCCTGTCGAAAAATATTGGGTGGCTCATGAATAATTCATGAGGTGACAAAAGGCCGTATTTCGGGGCTTGCCGTCAGCCGCTGCGTGACAGCAGGCCCGAGGCAAGTAGGACAGGAAGGAGAAAGCCTCGTTTGACCCGATTTTTGGGACTCGCTTGGCCCAGGAAAGCGTCGATTTAATTTGAGCGAGCTGGCCAACAAAGTGACCATCGATCTTGGGAAAACTAGAAGTGCAGGCACGCGCGATCTTCTGTTGACTTAGAGGGTTGTTGTAGCGTTTGCGACGATGAAAGGATTGTAGAAGTCAAGTGGGACAGTGCTTTACTTAGAGCGAAGGGCGCTGACAGGGAAAAACCGGGCAAAGTGTAGCGGCCGCCATGTTTTTTTTTTTTTTGGCCGTTCCGGAACCGGACTGGACTCTGGGCCGGATACATGGGATCGACGGCCAAAAGGCTGTCACAGAAGTAGTTTTCCCAACTAACCCTTGACCCTAACCGCAAGCAAACTTGACTCGAAGCTAACCCTATGACCGCGGGTTAGCCGCGGCTTGGTCGCGGGTCAGGGTCGCGGGATACGGGTTAGGGTTGCGGGATGAGCCTTAACTTTGCTGTTTTGGGGATTTTGGGCGCGCGATGCGGGTTAGGGTTAGGGGACGCGGGTTAGGGTCACGGGATCATCATTGTCTTTCGGGACGGGATGCGGGATACGGGTTTAGGGATGGGATTTCGCGGGATTTGTCCATTTTTCCACGTTTTTGTCATTTTTTGCTATTTTTGATGACGTTGGGCTCTCGGGGCGCGAGATCAGCGTGACATTGCAAAAATACGAGGAAATCACTGCAGTAACGATGCTAAATACGTGCGACCCGGTCAGAAAATTCAAAATTATACAAGGGTTTTGAGCTAACGTGGCTTTTTCGCCAGGGTTGATGTTAGGGTTAGGGTTTGGACTCGAGCGTGACCTTGCAAAAAATAATAAATACGAGGAAATCACTGCAGTAACGATGCTAAATACGTGCGACCCGGTCAGAAAATGCAAAATTATACAAGGGTCTTGAGCTAACGTGGCTTTTTCGCTAGGGTTGATGTTAGGGTTGGTACAGAAGGGTGGTTTTGATAAAACACCAACCAACCCTTCAAGGGTTTTCGGTGGAAATTTCAACCCTTGCCTAATTTCAACTAAAAACGTCGCAAAAGTGTGGGAATGATGCAAAAAACGTTAGAAAACAAGCTTTTCGGAAGCTCACCTTGCCCTGCAGCGCTCGTTTACTCCGTCCTGGCGTCTTGAGCAGGCGAAAAATCAGCAAAATTCAGTCTTAACAGGTTGGCACGATGCGTCGGCCATGTTTTTTTGCACTGAACAGAGCGGGACTGGGCGACTGGCGCCGTATTGTGACGTTGAGTGACGTATCAGCCGAGGGAAGGTTCAAGAATATGGCGGGATTGCGGGATTGTAAATAAAATATTGGCCGTGTTTGGAGCAAAGTTTGCGCCGCCTGGTGGTGGAAGGACATCATTAAGTCCGGAAACCCGCAAGTCAACAGCATCCCTCGAAGAACTGAGGGATGTTCTGAGCCTTGTAAAGCACAACAGCGCTGTTTGGGCGCTCGTAGTGAAGGTTGTGCATCAAGTTCAGATCGATCCAGGCGGCAAGTCTAAGGCAGGTTTCTTGTCGAGAACTATGTCAGCGTGAGTTTTGCGGCCTGCCCTTGCCTGCCGGCTTGACGTAGTTGCCGAGAAGCGACCTGCTTTTAGACTTATAATATTTTCTTGCTTTTGGGGGGCCGGGGTTTCCCTGTCGAAAAATATTGGGTGGCTCATGAATAATTCATGAGGTGACAAAAGGCCGTATTTCGGGGCTTGCCGTCAGCCGCTGCGTGACAGCAGGCCCGAGGCAAGTAGGACAGGAAGGAGAAAGCCTCGTTTGACCCGATTTTTGGGACTCGCTTGGCCCAGGAAAGCGTCGATTTAATTTGAGCGAGCTGGCCAACAAAGTGACCATCGATCTTGGGAAAACTAGAAGTGCAGGCACGCGCGATCTTCTGTTGACTTAGAGGGTTGTTGTAGCGTTTGCGACGATGAAAGGATTGTAGAAGTCAAGTGGGACAGTGCTTTACTTAGAGCGAAGGGCGCTGACAGGGAAAAACCGGGCAAAGTGTAGCGGCCGCCATGTTTTTTTTTTTTTTTGGCCGTTCCGGAACCGGACTGGACTCTGGGCCGGATACATGGGATCGACGGCCAAAAGGCTGTCACAGAAGTAGTTTTCCCAACTAACCCTTGACCCTAACCGCAAGCAAACTTGACTCGAAGCTAACCCTATGACCGCGGGTTAGCCGCGGCTTGGTCGCGGGTCAGGGTCGCGGGATACGGGTTAGGGTTGCGGGATGAGCCTTAACTTTGCTGTTTTGGGGATTTTGGGCGCGCGATGCGGGTTAGGGTTAGGGGACGCGGGTTAGGGTCACGGGATCATCATTGTCTTTCGGGACGGGATGCGGGATACGGGTTTAGGGATGGGATTTCGCGGGATTTGTCCATTTTTCCACGTTTTTGTCATTTTTTGCTATTTTTGATGACGTTGGGCTCTCGGGGCGCGAGATCAGCGTGACATTGCAAAAATACGAGGAAATCACTGCAGTAACGATGCTAAATACGTGCGACCCGGTCAGAAAATTCAAAATTATACAAGGGTTTTGAGCTAACGTGGCTTTTTCGCCAGGGTTGATGTTAGGGTTAGGGTTTGGACTCGAGCGTGACCTTGCAAAAAATAATAAATACGAGGAAATCACTGCAGTAACGATGCTAAATACGTGCGACCCGGTCAGAAAATGCAAAATTATACAAGGGTCTTGAGCTAACGTGGCTTTTTCGCTAGGGTTGATGTTAGGGTTGGTACAGAAGGGTGGTTTTGATAAAACACCAACCAACCCTTCAAGGGTTTTCGGTGGAAATTTCAACCCTTGCCTAATTTCAACTAAAAACGTCGCAAAAGTGTGGGAATGATGCAAAAAACGTTAGAAAACAAGCTTTTCGGAAGCTCACCTTGCCCTGCAGCGCTCGTTTACTCCGTCCTGGCGTCTTGAGCAGGCGAAAAATCAGCAAAATTCAGTCTTAACAGGTTGGCACGATGCGTCGGCCATGTTTTTTTGCACTGAACAGAGCGGGACTGGGCGACTGGCGCCGTATTGTGACGTTGAGTGACGTATCAGCCGAGGGAAGGTTCAAGAATATGGCGGGATTGCGGGATTGTAAATAAAATATTGGCCGTGTTTGGAGCAAAGTTTGCGCCGCCTGGTGGTGGAAGGACATCATTAAGTCCGGAAACCCGCAAGTCAACAGCATCCCTCGAAGAACTGAGGGATGTTCTGAGCCTTGTAAAGCACAACAGCGCTGTTTGGGCGCTCGTAGTGAAGGTTGTGCATCAAGTTCAGATCGATCCAGGCGGCAAGTCTAAGGCAGGTTTCTTGTCGAGAACTATGTCAGCGTGAGTTTTGCGGCCTGCCCTTGCCTGCCGGCTTGACGTAGTTGCCGAGAAGCGACCTGCTTTTAGACTTATAATATTTTCTTGCTTTTGGGGGGCCGGGGTTTCCCTGTCGAAAAATATTGGGTGGCTCATGAATAATTCATGAGGTGACAAAAGGCCGTATTTCGGGGCTTGCCGTCAGCCGCTGCGTGACAGCAGGCCCGAGGCAAGTAGGACAGGAAGGAGAAAGCCTCGTTTGACCCGATTTTTGGGACTCGCTTGGCCCAGGAAAGCGTCGATTTAATTTGAGCGAGCTGGCCAACAAAGTGACCATCGATCTTGGGAAAACTAGAAGTGCAGGCACGCGCGATCTTCTGTTGACTTAGAGGGTTGTTGTAGCGTTTGCGACGATGAAAGGATTGTAGAAGTCAAGTGGGACAGTGCTTTACTTAGAGCGAAGGGCGCTGACAGGGAAAAACCGGGCAAAGTGTAGCGGCCGCCATGTTTTTTTTTTTTTTGGCCGTTCCGGAACCGGACTGGACTCTGGGCCGGATAC
This sequence comes from Porites rus, assembly GCA_964035705.1. Classification (NCBI taxonomy): domain Eukaryota; kingdom Metazoa; phylum Cnidaria; class Anthozoa; order Scleractinia; family Poritidae; genus Porites; species Porites rus. The sequence goes on from CAXIVM010000122.1 coordinate 25,971, forward strand.
ATGGGATCGACGGCCAAAAGGCTGTCACAGAAGTAGTTTTCCCAACTAACCCTTGACCCTAACCGCAAGCAAACTTGACTCGAAGCTAACCCTATGACCGCGGGTTAGCCGCGGCTTGGTCGCGGGTCAGGGTCGCGGGATACGGGTTAGGGTTGCGGGATGAGCCTTAACTTTGCTGTTTTGGGGATTTTGGGCGCGCGATGCGGGTTAGGGTTAGGGACGCGGGTTAGGGTCACGGGATCATCATTGTCTTTCGGGACGGGATGCGGGATACGGGTTTAGGGATGGGATTTCGCGGGATTTGTCCATTTTTCCACGTTTTTGTCATTTTTTGCTATTTTTGATGACGTTGGGCTCTCGGGGCGCGAGATCAGCGTGACATTGCAAAAATACGAGGAAATCACTGCAGTAACGATGCTAAATACGTGCGACCCGGTCAGAAAATTCAAAATTATACAAGGGTTTTGAGCTAACGTGGCTTTTTCGCCAGGGTTGATGTTAGGGTTAGGGTTTGGACTCGAGCGTGACCTTGCAAAAAATAATAAATACGAGGAAATCACTGCAGTAACGATGCTAAATACGTGCGACCCGGTCAGAAAATGCAAAATTATACAAGGGTCTTGAGCTAACGTGGCTTTTTCGCTAGGGTTGATGTTAGGGTTGGTACAGAAGGGTGGTTTTGATAAAACACCAACCAACCCTTCAAGGGTTTTCGGTGGAAATTTCAACCCTTGCCTAATTTCAACTAAAAACGTCGCAAAAGTGTGGGAATGATGCAAAAAACGTTAGAAAACAAGCTTTTCGGAAGCTCACCTTGCCCTGCAGCGCTCGTTTACTCCGTCCTGGCGTCTTGAGCAGGCGAAAAATCAGCAAAATTCAGTCTTAACAGGTTGGCACGATGCGTCGGCCATGTTTTTTTGCACTGAACAGAGCGGGACTGGGCGACTGGCGCCGTATTGTGACGTTGAGTGACGTATCAGCCGAGGGAAGGTTCAAGAATATGGCGGGATTGCGGGATTGTAAATAAAATATTGGCCGTGTTTGGAGCAAAGTTTGCGCCGCCTGGTGGTGGAAGGACATCATTAAGTCCGGAAACCCGCAAGTCAACAGCATCCCTCGAAGAACTGAGGGATGTTCTGAGCCTTGTAAAGCACAACAGCGCTGTTTGGGCGCTCGTAGTGAAGGTTGTGCATCAAGTTCAGATCGATCCAGGCGGCAAGTCTAAGGCAGGTTTCTTGTCGAGAACTATGTCAGCGTGAGTTTTGCGGCCTGCCCTTGCCTGCCGGCTTGACGTAGTTGCCGAGAAGCGACCTGCTTTTAGACTTATAATATTTTCTTGCTTTTGGGGGGCCGGGGTTTCCCTGTCGAAAAATATTGGGTGGCTCATGAATAATTCATGAGGTGACAAAAGGCCGTATTTCGGGGCTTGCCGTCAGCCGCTGCGTGACAGCAGGCCCGAGGCAAGTAGGACAGGAAGGAGAAAGCCTCGTTTGACCCGATTTTTGGGACTCGCTTGGCCCAGGAAAGCGTCGATTTAATTTGAGCGAGCTGGCCAACAAAGTGACCATCGATCTTGGGAAAACTAGAAGTGCAGGCACGCGCGATCTTCTGTTGACTTAGAGGGTTGTTGTAGCGTTTGCGACGATGAAAGGATTGTAGAAGTCAAGTGGGACAGTGCTTTACTTAGAGCGAAGGGCGCTGACAGGGAAAAACCGGGCAAAGTGTAGCGGCCGCCATGTTTTTTTTTTTTTTTGGCCGTTCCGGAACCGGACTGGACTCTGGGCCGGATACATGGAATCGACGGCCAAAAGGCTGTCACAGAAGTAGTTTTCCCAACTAACCCTTGACCCTAACCGCAAGCAAACTTGACTCGAAGCTAACCCTATGACCGCGGGTTAGCCGCGGCTTGGTCGCGGGTCAGGGTCGCGGGATACGGGTTAGGGTTGCGGGATGAGCCTTAACTTTGCTGTTTTGGGGATTTTGGGCGCGCGATGCGGGTTAGGGTTAGGGGACGCGGGTTAGGGTCACGGGATCATCATTGTCTTTCGGGACGGGATGCGGGATACGGGTTTAGGGATGGGATTTCGCGGGATTTGTCCATTTTTCCACGTTTTTGTCATTTTTTGCTATTTTGATGACGTTGGGCTCTCGGGGCGCGAGATCAGCGTGACATTGCAAAAATACGAGGAAATCACTGCAGTAACGATGCTAAATACGTGCGACCCGGTCAGAAAATTCAAAATTATACAAGGGTTTTGAGCTAACGTGGCTTTTTCGCCAGGGTTGATGTTAGGGTTAGGGTTTGGACTCGAGCGTGACCTTGCAAAAAATAATAAATACGAGGAAATCACTGCAGTAACGATGCTAAATACGTGCGACCCGGTCAGAAAATGCAAAATTATACAAGGGTCTTGAGCTAACGTGGCTTTTTCGCTAGGGTTGATGTTAGGGTTGGTACAGAAGGGTGGTTTTGATAAAACACCAACCAACCCTTCAAGGGTTTTCGGTGGAAATTTCAACCCTTGCCTAATTTCAACTAAAAACGTCGCAAAAGTGTGGGAATGATGCAAAAAACGTTAGAAAAACAAGCTTTTCGGAAGCTCACCTTGCCCTGCAGCGCTCGTTTACTCCGTCCTGGCGTCTTGAGCAGGCGAAAAATCAGCAAAATTCAGTCTTAACAGGTTGGCACGATGCGTCGGCCATGTTTTTTTGCACTGAACAGAGCGGGACTGGGCGACTGGCGCCGTATTGTGACGTTGAGTGACGTATCAGCCGAGGGAAGGTTCAAGAATATGGCGGGATTGCGGGATTGTAAATAAAATATTGGCCGTGTTTGGAGCAAAGTTTGCGCCGCCTGGTGGTGGAAGGACATCATTAAGTCCGGAAACCCGCAAGTCAACAGCATCCCTCGAAGAACTGAGGGATGTTCTGAGCCTTGTAAAGCACAACAGCGCTGTTTGGGCGCTCGTAGTGAAGGTTGTGCATCAAGTTCAGATCGATCCAGGCGGCAAGTCTAAGGCAGGTTTCTTGTCGAGAACTATGTCAGCGTGAGTTTTGCGGCCTGCCCTTGCCTGCCGGCTTGACGTAGTTGCCGAGAAGCGACCTGCTTTTAGACTTATAATATTTTCTTGCTTTTGGGGGGCCGGGGTTTCCCTGTCGAAAAATATTGGGTGGCTCATGAATAATTCATGAGGTGACAAAAGGCCGTATTTCGGGGCTTGCCGTCAGCCGCTGCGTGACAGCAGGCCCGAGGCAAGTAGGACAGGAAGGAGAAAGCCTCGTTTGACCCGATTTTTGGGACTCGCTTGGCCCAGGAAAGCGTCGATTTAATTTGAGCGAGCTGGCCAACAAAGTGACCATCGATCTTGGGAAAACTAGAAGTGCAGGCACGCGCGATCTTCTGTTGACTTAGAGGGTTGTTGTAGCGTTTGCGACGATGAAAGGATTGTAGAAGTCAAGTGGGACAGTGCTTTACTTAGAGCGAAGGGCGCTGACAGGGAAAAACCGGGCAAAGTGTAGCGGCCGCCATGTTTTTTTTTTTTTTGGCCGTTCCGGAACCGGACTGGACTCTGGGCCGGATACATGGGATCGACGGCCAAAAGGCTGTCACAGAAGTAGTTTTCCCAACTAACCCTTGACCCTAACCGCAAGCAAACTTGACTCGAAGCTAACCCTATGACCGCGGGTTAGCCGCGGCTTGGTCGCGGGTCAGGGTCGCGGGATACGGGTTAGGGTTGCGGGATGAGCCTTAACTTTGCTGTTTTGGGGATTTTGGGCGCGCGATGCGGGTTAGGGTTAGGGGACGCGGGTTAGGGTCACGGGATCATCATTGTCTTTCGGGACGGGATGCGGGATACGGGTTTAGGGATGGGATTTCGCGGGATTTGTCCATTTTTCCACGTTTTTGTCATTTTTTGCTATTTTTGATGACGTTGGGCTCTCGGGGCGCGAGATCAGCGTGACATTGCAAAAATACGAGGAAATCACTGCAGTAACGATGCTAAATACGTGCGACCCGGTCAGAAAATTCAAAATTATACAAGGGTTTTGAGCTAACGTGGCTTTTTCGCCAGGGTTGATGTTAGGGTTAGGGTTTGGACTCGAGCGTGACCTTGCAAAAAATAATAAATACGAGGAAATCACTGCAGTAACGATGCTAAATACGTGCGACCCGGTCAGAAAATGCAAAATTATACAAGGGTCTTGAGCTAACGTGGCTTTTTCGCTAGGGTTGATGTTAGGGTTGGTACAGAAGGGTGGTTTTGATAAAACACCAACCAACCCTTCAAGGGTTTTCGGTGGAAATTTCAACCCTTGCCTAATTTCAACTAAAAACGTCGCAAAAGTGTGGGAATGATGCAAAAAACGTTAGAAAACAAGCTTTTCGGAAGCTCACCTTGCCCTGCAGCGCTCGTTTACTCCGTCATGGCGTCTTGAGCAGGCGAAAAATCAGCAAAATTCAGTCTTAACAGGTTGGCACGATGCGTCGGCCATGTTTTTTTGCACTGAACAGAGCGGGACTGGGCGACTGGCGCCGTATTGTGACGTTGAGTGACGTATCAGCCGAGGGAAGGTTCAAGAATATGGCGGGATTGCGGGATTGTAAATAAAATATTGGCCGTGTTTGGAGCAAAGTTTGCGCCGCCTGGTGGTGGAAGGACATCATTAAGTCCGGAAACCCGCAAGTCAACAGCATCCCTCGAAGAACTGAGGGATGTTCTGAGCCTTGTAAAGCACAACAGCGCTGTTTGGGCGCTCGTAGTGAAGGTTGTGCATCAAGTTCAGATCGATCCAGGCGGCAAGTCTAAGGCAGGTTTCTTGTCGAGAACTATGTCAGCGTGAGTTTTGCGGCCTGCCCTTGCCTGCCGGCTTGACGTAGTTGCCGAGAAGCGACCTGCTTTTAGACTTATAATATTTTCTTGCTTTTGGGGGGCCGGGGTTTCCCTGTCGAAAAATATTGGGTGGCTCATGAATAATTCATGAGGTGACAAAAGGCCGTATTTCGGGGCTTGCCGTCAGCCGCTGCGTGACAGCAGGCCCGAGGCAAGTAGGACAGGAAGGAGAAAGCCTCGTTTGACCCGATTTTTGGGACTCGCTTGGCCCAGGAAAGCGTCGATTTAATTTGAGCGAGCTGGCCAACAAAGTGACCATCGATCTTGGGAAAACTAGAAGTGCAGGCACGCGCGATCTTCTGTTGACTTAGAGGGTTGTTGTAGCGTTTGCGACGATGAAAGGATTGTAGAAGTCAAGTGGGACAGTGCTTTACTTAGAGCGAAGGGCGCTGACAGGGAAAAACCGGGCAAAGTGTAGCGGCCGCCATGTTTTTTTTTTTTTTGGCCGTTCCGGAACCGGACTGGACTCTGGGCCGGATACATGGGATCGACGGCCAAAAGGCTGTCACAGAAGTAGTTTTCCCAACTAACCCTTGACCCTAACCGCAAGCAAACTTGACTCGAAGCTAACCCTATGACCGCGGGTTAGCCGCGGCTTGGTCGCGGGTCAGGGTCGCGGGATACGGGTTAGGGTTGCGGGATGAGCCTTAACTTTGCTGTTTTGGGGATTTTGGGCGCGCGATGCGGGTTAGGGTTAGGGGACGCGGGTTAGGGTCACGGGATCATCATTGTCTTTCGGGACGGGATGCGGGATACGGGTTTAGGGATGGGATTTCGCGGGATTTGTCCATTTTTCCACGTTTTTGTCATTTTTTGCTATTTTTGATGACGTTGGGCTCTCGGGGCGCGAGATCAGCGTGACATTGCAAAAATACGAGGAAATCACTGCAGTAACGATGCTAAATACGTGCGACCCGGTCAGAAAATTCAAAATTATACAAGGGTTTTGAGCTAACGTGGCTTTTTCGCCAGGGTTGATGTTAGGGTTAGGGTTTGGACTCGAGCGTGACCTTGCAAAAAATAATAAATACGAGGAAATCACTGCAGTAACGATGCTAAATACGTGCGACCCGGTCAGAAAATGCAAAATTATACAAGGGTCTTGAGCTAACGTGGCTTTTTCGCTAGGGTTGATGTTAGGGTTGGTACAGAAGGGTGGTTTTGATAAAACACCAACCAACCCTTCAAGGGTTTTCGGTGGAAATTTCAACCCTTGCCTAATTTCAACTAAAAACGTCGCAAAAGTGTGGGAATGATGCAAAAAACGTTAGAAAACAAGCTTTTCGGAAGCTCACCTTGCCCTGCAGCGCTCGTTTACTCCGTCCTGGCGTCTTGAGCAGGCGAAAAATCAGCAAAATTCAGTCTTAACAGGTTGGCACGATGCGTCGGCCATGTTTTTTTGCACTGAACAGAGCGGGACTGGGCGACTGGCGCCGTATTGTGACGTTGAGTGACGTATCAGCCGAGGGAAGGTTCAAGAATATGGCGGGATTGCGGGATTGTAAATAAAATATTGGCCGTGTTTGGAGCAAAGTTTGCGCCGCCTGGTGGTGGAAGGACATCATTAAGTCCGGAAACCCGCAAGTCAACAGCATCCCTCGAAGAACTGAGGGATGTTCTGAGCCTTGTAAAGCACAACAGCGCTGTTTGGGCGCTCGTAGTGAAGGTTGTGCATCAAGTTCAGATCGATCCAGGCGGCAAGTCTAAGGCAGGTTTCTTGTCGAGAACTATGTCAGCGTGAGTTTTGCGGCCTGCCCTTGCCTGCCGGCTTGACGTAGTTGCCGAGAAGCGACCTGCTTTTAGACTTATAATATTTTCTTGCTTTTGGGGGGCCGGGGTTTCCCTGTCGAAAAATATTGGGTGGCTCATGAATAATTCATGAGGTGACAAAAGGCCGTATTTCGGGGCTTGCCGTCAGCCGCTGCGTGACAGCAGGCCCGAGGCAAGTAGGACAGGAAGGAGAAAGCCTCGTTTTGACCCGATTTTTGGGACTCGCTTGGCCCAGGAAAGCGTCGATTTAATTTGAGCGAGCTGGCCAACAAAGTGACCATCGATCTTGGGAAAACTAGAAGTGCAGGCACGCGCGATCTTCTGTTGACTTAGAGGGTTGTTGTAGCGTTTGCGACGATGAAAGGATTGTAGAAGTCAAGTGGGACAGTGCTTTACTTAGAGCGAAGGGCGCTGACAGGGAAAAACCGGGCAAAGTGTAGCGGCCGCCATGTTTTTTTTTTTTTTTGGCCGTTCCGGAACCGGACTGGACTCTGGGCCGGATACATGGGATCGACGGCCAAAAGGCTGTCACAGAAGTAGTTTTCCCAACTAACCCTTGACCCTAACCGCAAGCAAACTTGACTCGAAGCTAACCCTATGACCGCGGGTTAGCCGCGGCTTGGTCGCGGGTCAGGGTCGCGGGATACGGGTTAGGGTTGCGGGATGAGCCTTAACTTTGCTGTTTTGGGGATTTTGGGCGCGCGATGCGGGTTAGGGTTAGGGGACGCGGGTTAGGGTCACGGGATCATCATTGTCTTTCGGGACGGGATGCGGGATACGGGTTTAGGGATGGGATTTCGCGGGATTTGTCCATTTTTCCACGTTTTTGTCATTTTTTGCTATTTTTGATGACGTTGGGCTCTCGGGGCGCGAGATCAGCGTGACATTGCAAAAATACGAGGAAATCACTGCAGTAACGATGCTAAATACGTGCGACCCGGTCAGAAATTCAAAATTATACAAGGGTTTTGAGCTAACGTGGCTTTTTCGCCAGGGTTGATGTTAGGGTTAGGGTTTGGACTCGAGCGTGACCTTGCAAAAAATAATAAATACGAGGAAATCACTGCAGTAACGATGCTAAATACGTGCGACCCGGTCAGAAAATGCAAAATTATACAAGGGTCTTGAGCTAACGTGGCTTTTTCGCTAGGGTTGATGTTAGGGTTGGTACAGAAGGGTGGTTTTGATAAAACACCAACCAACCCTTCAAGGGTTTTCGGTGGAAATTTCAACCCTTGCCTAATTTCAACTAAAAACGTCGCAAAAGTGTGGGAATGATGCAAAAAACGTTAGAAAACAAGCTTTTCGGAAGCTCACCTTGCCCTGCAGCGCTCGTTTACTCCGTCCTGGCGTCTTGAGCAGGCGAAAAATCAGCAAAATTCAGTCTTAACAGGTTGGCACGATGCGTCGGCCATGTTTTTTTGCACTGAACAGAGCGGGACTGGGCGACTGGCGCCGTATTGTGACGTTGAGTGACGTATCAGCCGAGGGAAGGTTCAAGAATATGGCGGGATTGCGGGATTGTAAATAAAATATTGGCCGTGTTTGGAGCAAAGTTTGCGCCGCCTGGTGGTGGAAGGACATCATTAAGTCCGGAAACCCGCAAGTCAACAGCATCCCTCGAAGAACTGAGGGATGTTCTGAGCCTTGTAAAGCACAACAGCGCTGTTTGGGCGCTCGTAGTGAAGGTTGTGCATCAAGTTCAGATCGATCCAGGCGGCAAGTCTAAGGCAGGTTTCTTGTCGAGAACTATGTCAGCGTGAGTTTTGCGGCCTGCCCTTGCCTGCCGGCTTGACGTAGTTGCCGAGAAGCGACCTGCTTTTAGACTTATAATATTTTCTTGCTTTTGGGGGGCCGGGGTTTCCCTGTCGAAAAATATTGGGTGGCTCATGAATAATTCATGAGGTGACAAAAGGCCGTATTTCGGGGCTTGCCGTCAGCCGCTGCGTGACAGCAGGCCCGAGG